>JARQOD010000006.1:288374077-288406072 GCA_033576555.1 Oophaga sylvatica
CCCATCATCATCATTGCCTGCCCATTATCATCATCATTGCCTCATCATCATCATCATTGCCTGCCCATCATCATCATTGCCTGCCCATTATTATCATCATTGCCTGCCCATCATCATCATTGCCTGCCCATCAATATCAATGCCTGCCCATCATCATCATTGCCTGCCCATTATCATCATTGCCTCCCCAACATCATCATTGCCTGCCCATCATCATCAATGCCTGCCCATCATCATCATTGCCTCCCATCATTATCATTGCCTCCCCATCATCATCATTGCCTGCCCATCATCATGCCTGCCCATCATCATCATTGTCTCCCATCATCATCATTGCCTCCCCATCATCATCATCGCCTCCCTATCATCATCATTGCCTGACCATCATCATCAGTGCCTGCCCATCATCATCATTGCCTGCCCATTATCATCATTGCCTCTCCATCAATATCATTGCCTGCCCATCATCATCAATGCCTGCTCATCATCATCACTGCCTGCCCATTATCATCATTGCCTCCCCATCATCATCATTGCCTGCCCATCATCATCAATGCCTGCCCATAATCACATTGCCTCCCCATCATTATCATTGACTGCCCATCATCATCAATGCCTGCCCATCATCATCAATCATCATTGCCTCCCATCATCATCATCACTGCCCTCCCCCCACCACCATCACACATACAGCACCACACAAAGACAGCACCGCAGCACACCAGCACTCTCTCACATACACAGACACACACACACACAAAGCACCGCACTACATACACACACACTGATACACACAGAGACACATACACAGACACACACACACATCTCACCTGTCCAGCGTCCGCATGCTCACTGCCACAGCCGGCCGCTGAATGATGACGTCATTCAGTGGCACTGCTGTGAGAGGAAGCGCCGGCGTCCTGCAGGCGCCCCCTGGAGCCCGGAGCTGCGGCAGCAGAGGACGGGGAGTGGTGAGTATTGCGCCGGCTGCTGCCGGGGCTCTGAGCAATCGGGGGGGGCCCAGTGGCGGCGCTGGTACCGCTCTCATCCGCTAACAGGCGCCGGGGTGCCCGACGGCGAGTGGGCCCCCCCGCCTACTCAGGGCCCTGGCACTTGCCCGGGTATGCCAGGTGCTGACGCCGGCCCTGCCTCAGTGTGTCTGGGATGCAGTTACTGACAGCTCGGCCATCCAATCCGGTACAGGGGCATGCTGAAGCTGTCAGTACTTTGATGGACAGCATGGCCATCCAATCTGGTACAGGGGCGTGCTGAGCTGTCAGTGTGTTGATTGACAGCTCGACTAGCCAATCTGTGACTGGGAGGTGTCGGCTGTCTTAGGTGTTCACTATCCCAGGTAATTGCTATGCCTACTTAACTGAGCAGCTTCTCCCAGATCATTGCCAGACGTACATTAATCCTGTGAGGTTGTGCTCTCCTGTGCAGAAGGGTTTAAGATGGACCCTGGGAAGGTGCAGGCCACTATTGATTGGGTTCAACCTCGTGATCTTAAGGCTTTGCAGCGTTTTCTAGGATTCGCCAACTATTACAGAAAATCTATCAAGGGGTTTTCACAGATTGCTAAACCACTTACTGACCTTACATGAAAGGAGGCAAATCTCAAGGTTTGGTCGCCAGGTGCTATCAGGGCTTTTGAAAGATTAAAAGAGTGTTTCATGTCAGCACCCATTCTGATCCAGCCTGATCTTCAAGAACCATTCGTTGTAGAGGTGGATACTTTGGAGATCGGGGTGGGCAGTCTTATCGCAGGGGCCCAAAACTCTGACTAACCTGCGTCCATGTTTTTTTCTTTCTAAAAAATTTTCACCGGCAGAGAGAAATTATGATGTGGGTAATAGGGAGTTACTTGCTGTCAAATTGGCCTTTGAGGAATGGAGGCATTTTTTGGAGAGGGCGGTTCATCCAGTTACAGTGATCACGGATCACAAGAATTTAGCTTACATTGAATGGATAAAAAGTTAACTCCTAGACAGGCCAGATAGTCCTTGTTTTTCTCTCGATTTAATTTTTCTATTCCATTCAGGCCTGGGTCTAAGAATGTGAAAGCTGATGCTTTATCTCGTAGTCTAGATTCCATTTCTCCTCCAGAACCCCCATCCTCCATTATTCCTCAGGGTATTGTGGTATCTATCTATGGTAATCTCGGAATTGGAAGAGGAGATTCGTAAAGTCCAGTTGTTGGCTCCTTCCACTTCCACCTGGGTCCAAATTATTTGTGCCTGTTTACCTAAGATTGCAGGTGTTACAGGAATTTCATGATTCTGTTTTAAGTGGTCATCCTGGGATTACTGCCACAAGGAAAGCTGTTGCTAGACTTTTTTGGTGGCCGTCCATACATAAGGATATTAAAAATTTTGTATCTGTTTCTGAAATCTGCACACGCGCGAAGGTCAGTCATAGCCGGCCGGCTGGGGAATTGGCTCCATTGCCTATTCCAGAAAGACCATGGACTCATTTGTCCATGGATTTCATTACAGATTTGCCTCTGTCTGATGGGAAAATCGCTATCTGGGTGGTAGTTGATCGATTCAGCAAACAAGCTTATTTTTTTCCTGTGTCATGATTACCTAATGCAGAGGCACTCTTCAGGTTGTTTATTTCTCACATTGTAAGGTTACATGGGATCCCTCTGAACATTGTGTCTGACAGGGGAGTACAATTTGTCTCTAAATTTTGGAGAGCTTTTTGCAGTAAACTTGGGATTGACTTGTCATTTTCATCTACCTATCACCCTGAAACCAACAGTCAGACTGAGAGGACAAATCAGTCTTTGTGGCAGCTCAACAGGAGGACTGGTCTTCATTTTTACCTCTAGCTGAGTTTGCTTTTAACAGTCGAGCAAATCAATCTGCCTGAACCTCACCATTCTTCTGTAATTATGGTTTTCCACCCCATTTTGGTGAATTTTCCAGGATTAGTTCTGAATGCACTGGGGTGGAGGTCGCAGCACAGAGACTTGGGGATGTCTGGAGGGAGGTTCAGAAGAATATTGGGACTGCTCAGATTCGCCAAAAACGAAAGGCCGATAGAAGACTTTAGGTGGGTCCAGTTTTTATGATTGGGGATGAGGTTTAGTTGTCATCTAGGAACATTAAACTTAAAGTGCCGTAAATGAAGTTGGGTCAAAAAGTTTATTGGTCTATATGGGATCATAGAGGTGGTCAATCCTGTGGAATTTAAATTAAAGCTTCCTACATCCCTATGCATCCCTAACGTATTCCATAAATCCCTATTAAAGGAGTATGTCCCTTCTGCATTGTCTCCCTCATCCCCACCTCCTCCGATTTCAGTAGACGGTGACCTGGAGTATGAGGTTCAGAGGGTTGTGGATTCTTAGAGGGACCGTAATTCCCTCCAGTACCTCATCCACTGGAAGGGATATAGACCAGAGGAGAGATCCTGAGTCCCTGCTCGAGATGAGAAGGCCGATCGGTTAGTCAGGGCCTTCCATCTAAAATTTCCTGGGAAGCCTGGGGTTCCGGTGGCCCCCCTAGAAGAGGGGGTTCACAGATCCACCCTCAGGGTGTCTGGGATGCAGTTACTGACAGCTCGGTCGTCAAATCCGGTACACGGGCGTGCCGAAGCTGTCAGTACTTTGATGGACAGCATGGTCATCCAATCTGGTACAGGGTCATTGTGAGCTGTCAGTGTGTTGATTGACAGCTCGACTAGCGAATCTGTGACTGGGAGGCGTCGGCTGTCTCAGGTGTTCACTATCCCAGGTAATTGCTATGCCTACTTAACTAAGCTCCTTCTCCCAGACCATTGCCAGACGTACATTCAACCTGTGAGGTTGTGCTCTGTGCTCTCCTGTGTCTTGAGTTCTATATGCTTGATCTGTTGCCTGACTTTGGACTTCGTTCTGACCATCTGCCTATTAAACCCTTCTGTTCTGATCCGTTATCCTCCCGGTACTCTGACCTCGGAACGTTATCTGGCTACGCTTTTGTCTCTTCCTTCTGTTTATGACGTACCCTCCTGGCTTCTGACCTTGGACTCCTTGACCCTTCTGACTCACAACTTGGCCATGAGAAGTGACTAGCATCACAATTAGCAAACAAAAAACTATCAGGAGTTTGACAGAGACCGAACACGCTGTGACTACACAGTGAGGGAAACTGACAACATTGCAAGCGATTAATGGATCAAGTCCCGAAACCGAGCCGTGACTTCAATCAGTGAGTTGGTCTGAGGATTATTGCCTTTGCAGTCTAAACTTCTTTATGGATTTATGGGGATTCTTTACAATTTGCTCCTCATTTTAGTTAGCTCCAATATTCCAGTTTAAAGTTATAACCACCAAACAGCTGCACAGAAGTGTTATGTGAACTAAACCTAGAAAGAAGGGTCAAAACAGTTCATTACTTTTTAGTGGACAATTCACCTAAATAACTCTTGAAATGGCAGTTGTCTGTAGGTGACTTGCAGCTGTGTAGCAACAGACAGATTCACACTCTGGTGTAGACAATTAGCCTTTAATGAAGTCTTGGTGGTCTTAGTCCCAGCACTTCAAGCACTCACATATAAAGATCCTATCATGTTCTAAACCAAGTGCTAGTAGTCGAGAAAAGCCACCCATTCATAATTGACAGCTGTCAGTCGAACGATGATCATGCCTGTCATGCAACCGATAACTATATTTCCCTCTTACACAGGAGCATTTGTCTCTGCTGATCACTCCTCAGTTCTGCTTGTGAGAGCCACTGCTAGACTCCTCTGGCAGTGGCTTATCCCTGAAAAATAAAAGGATCAGCAGTATGAAATCAAACATTCAGGATCTTTCTCTTCCCCGACATAATCTGTAGGGGGAAATTCTGTAAGTCCACATAATATTAGATTGCTGGCCGATTCTGCCGATATCATATGATGGCCTTAAGATTAGTATTTTCTACAGTCATGGCCAAAAGTTTTGAGAATGACACAAATATTATATTTTCACATTATCTGCTGCCCTCTTGTTTTTATGTGTGTTTGACAGATGTTTTTATCACAGACAGAAATATAATAATTGCAAACATATGAGTAACAAAAGCTTATATTGACATTTAGAATGAGTTAATGCAGCAAGTCAATATTTGCAGTGTTGACCCTTCTTCTTCAGGACCTCTGCAATTCTCCCTGGCATGCTCTCAATCAACTTCTGGACCAAATCCTGACTGATAGCAGTCCATTCTTGCACAATCAATGCTTTCATTTTGTCAGAATTTTTAGGTTTTTGTTTGTCCACCCGTCTCTTGATGATTGACCACAAGTTCTCAATGGGATTAAGATCTGGGGAGTTTCCAGGCCATGGACCCAAAATCTCTATGTTTTGTTCCCTGAGCCATTTAGTTATCACCTTGCTTTATGGCAAGGTGCTCCATCATGCTGGAAAAGGCATTGTTGATCGCCAAACTGCTCTTGGAGGGTTGGGAGAAGTTGCTTTTGGAGGACATTCTGGTACCATTCTTTATTCATGGCTGTGTTTTTAGGCAAGACTGTGAGAGAGCCGATTCCTTTGGCTGAGAAGCAACCCCACACATGAATGGTTTCAGGATGCTTAACAGTTGACATGAGACAAGACTGGTGGTAGCGCTCACCTTGTCTTCTCCGAATGAGGCGTTTTCCTGATGTCCCAAACAATCGAAAAGGGGATTCATCAGAGAAAATAACTTTACCCCAGTCCTCAGCAGTCCACTGCCTGTACCTTTTGCAGAATATCAGTCTGTCCATGATGTTTTTTCTGGAGAGAAGTGGCTTCTTTGCTGCCCTCCTTGAGACCAGGCCTTGCTCCAAGAGTCTCCGCCTCACAGTGCGTGCAGATGCACTCACACCTGCCTGCTGCCATTCCTGAGCAAGCTCTGCACTGCTGGTAGCCCAATCTCGCAGCTGAAACACTTTTAAGAGACGTCCTGGCGCTTGCTGGTCTTTCTTGGGCGCCCTAAAGCCTTTTTGGCAACAATGGAACCTCTCTCCTTGAAGTTCTTGATGATGCGATAGATTGTTGACTGAGGTGCAATCTTTCTAGCTGCGATACTCTTCCCTGTTAGGCCATTTTTGTGCATTGCAATGATGACTGCACGTGTTTCTTTAGAGATAACCATGGTTAACAGAAGAGAAACAATGATGCCAAGCACCAGCCTCCTTTTAAAGTGTCCAGTGGTGTCATTCTTACTTAATCATGACAGATTGATCTCCAGCCATGTCCTCATCAACACCCACACCTGTGTTAATGGAGCAATCACTGAAAAGAGGTTAGCTGGTCCTTTTAAGGCAGGGCTGCAATGATGTTGAAATGTGTTTTGGGGGATAAAGTTTATTTTCTAGCCAAATATTGACTTTGCAAGTAATTGCTGTTAAGCTGGTCACTCTTTATAACATTCTGGAGTATATGCAAATTGCCATTAGAAAAAGTGAAGCAGTAGACTTTGTAAAAATTAATATTTGTGTCATTCTCAAAACTTTTGGCCATGACTGTATATAAATTGTGAGTATTCAATAGTGGGAGTTGATACAATTCACTAGGTAAACAAATTGTAAGTGTAAAAATAGAAAACATTTAATTATGTGCTTTATCTTTGTCACATATGCACCCCTGACTTAGCTTACTAGTGATGAGCGAGCGTGCTCGTCACTACTCGTTACTCGCTCGAACATCTGTGTGCTTGGGATGCTCGTTACTTGGTGAGTATTTTTTTAATGCTCAAGCGCGAGCTTAAGTCCCCGTCCCGCATGTTTGCCGCTTTTTAGACAGCCAATAAACATGTGGGGATTGCCTGTCAGTCACTGTAATGCCGTAGCCATCGGTTGTGACATTACTGTGATTGTCTGGCCACATAGCGTCATCAGGTCTATATAAGACCCGTTATGCTATGCTCGGCATACTGTACATTTCTGTGAAGTACAGTAACAGCCCTTCTTAATAGTAATACTGCTGTTAACAGTACTTAGGGAGAGATTGTGCTGAAGGGATCGTGTAGAACAGGATAAGGTGAATTGCATGTTCTTTATACTGCAGTCTGCAACTCATACCAAAACCCCTTCTTAGGGCTAATAATATTTTTTTTGTTATTAATCCTGCAAATGGTTCTGAGTATGGAAATATTTTACACCGTTTTTACTGTGACAATTATGCGTCAAGAGCATACAGCCAGACTTCGTTGGATCTAAATCGCATTGCTATATTTACACTGCAGTCCCATACGTCCATCTCAATTGGGCCAATTTGCCTGGCATTGTAATACTGGAATTTTTTTGAGCAGTGAAATTTTCTACTGCATTTAGCATGCTACAGTTGTGCCTCAAAACCCCCCAAAAATAAAATGTTAAAAAAATCGCATTGCTATATTTATACTGTCTGATACATCAATCTGAGGTGTGCAATTTTGCCTGCCATTGTAACACAGCCTTTTTGGAACTGTGAAAATTTATACGCCATTTAGCATGCTAGAGTTAGGTCTCAGGACCCCACAAAAAAGAAATTGTAAAAAAAATCGCATTGCTATATTTATACTGCAGTCTCATACATCCAACTGAGGTGTGCAAATTTGCCTGGCATTGTAATACATCCCTTTATTAGAGCTATGAAATTTTATACCTAATTTAGCGTGATACAGTTGTGGCTAAAACCCCCCCAAAAATTGTTTAAAAAAATTGCATTGCTATATTTATACTGCAGTCTGATATGTCCATCTGAGGGACCTTACCTGAGTCTTTTGCAGTCAGAGAGGGGGTGCGCACTCTGCAGAATATGTTAGAAGGGGCCCCTTCTTCTCCTACTTGATGCTGCCGCTCGCTCTATGATGCAGAAGTCGGGATCCCTGGACACGCTCCCCAGGATTCCTGGACACGCCCCCCTGGGATTCTTGGACACGCCCCGGCTTCTCTGCATCATGCAGGCTGGAACAAGCCTGGTAAGTATGGCTGATCTCATCCAACCCTGTCTCCTGCCTCCTCACTGCCTCTGACTGCTGCTGGGAACAGCCCAGCAGTCAGTACATCTGACACCTCTCCTGCCTCCTGAGCAGTTCTGACAACTGAACTGCCTGATCAATGTTCACATGAGCTATCACATCAATCCCCCCTGCCTCCTGTAGCTACCTTCACCCCCTGTACTGAGGGGGCTTTATTGGAAAACCGCTGCATTGGCCCATTCAGAAGCAGGAGCTGCAGTGTGAATGCTGCCTGAGTGGGCCAGTGCAGCCATTCCTCAAGAAAGACCCCTAAGCAGAGGCGTAGCTAGGGTTTCGGTTTAGGGGGGGGCGAAACTTCTGAGTGGGCCCCTAACCAGAGAAGCTCAGCAAATGACCGCGCTGTTGCCAAAAATAATCTATATATAAAAAGACCAATATTGATATCACGCCATATGGTCAGTGGTAAATAATACCAGTCCTACAGAACATATAAGAGATCATAGCAGAGTTACAGATAATGACTTACCGCTGACATTCTTTCTGATGGAATTGTTCATTTTTCATGTCTTTTCCATCTGGCCCAGACCGACATGACGACTCCTCCAGCCAGGACTCGGCTGCAGAGAATACAACAAAGACACGTTTCACTTCTCATATTTTCAGCACTGTCACGGTCACCAATTGACGAGGCTGAAGTTGGTTTCTTATTCGTTCAGTTTCAACTTCAGCCTCGTCACCAATTGGACTATTCTCAACCTGCACAAACTCCTCATCCTGCTGATACCCCAATGCTGAGCCGCTGCTGCCATATGTGTCTCTATTACTGCATCTCATACCCCAATGCTGAGCCGCTGCTGCCGTATGTGTCCCTATTACTGCACCTATTGTGTGGTTCTGTGTGACCTCTAAATTCTAAAGCAACCCTCTATAATATAGTAATGCCAGGTGCATGTGCCCTAGAAAACAGTGCCCACATGTTGTCCCCTAGAATGTAATATTGCCCTGTGTGCCCCTTTGACTGTCACAGTAACCAGAGTTCCCCTATAACAATAAGTGCCCACTTTACATTTAATAATGTCCCGAGTCTCCCCCTGTACAGCTCCCCTATACACAGTATAATACCCCCTAACTGGATATATACTGACCCCTTAATATCCCCAAACTATTTAATGGCTCCAACACTGTATGATGGCCCCGCCACTATAATCCCTACACTGTATGATGGCCCCCTAGATAGCATCCATATAGCATAATACACCAGATAGTCCTCAATATATTATAATGCACCCACATAGGCAGCCTTTGTATTGTAATGTACCCCCCATAGGCAGCCTCTGTATTATAATGCACCCCCATAGGCAGCCTCTGCATTATAATGCACCCCCATAGACAGCCTCTATATTA
Source organism: Oophaga sylvatica (assembly GCA_033576555.1). Classification (NCBI taxonomy): domain Eukaryota; kingdom Metazoa; phylum Chordata; class Amphibia; order Anura; family Dendrobatidae; genus Oophaga; species Oophaga sylvatica. Next base: position 288,383,392 of record JARQOD010000006.1, read on the forward strand.
TAATGCACTCCTCATAGGCAGCCTCTTTATTATAATGCACCCCCATAGGCATCCTCTGTATTATAATGCACCCCCATAGGCAGCCTCTATATTTTACTGCACACCCATAGGCAGGCTCTGTATTATTATGCACCCCCATAGGCAGCCTCTGTATTATAATGCACCCCCATAAGCAGCCTCTGTATTATAATGCACCCCATAGGCAGCCTTATTTATAATGCACCCCCATAGGCAGCCTTATTTATGATGCACCCCCCATAGGGAGCCTTATTAACCCCTCTCTGCCATCAGACGTACTATTCCGTCCATGTGACCCTGGACCTAATTCCCATGGACGGAATAGTACGTCATAGGCGATCAGCTGCGCTCCCGGGGGGAGCGTAGCTGATCGCCGCCGGGTGTCAGCTGTATATCACAGCTGACACCCAGCACTATGTGTCAGGAGCGGTCACGGACCGCTCTCGGCACATTAACCCCTAGCACACCGCGATCAAACATGATCGCGGTGTGCCCGGGGCACAGGGGAGGATCGCGCAGGCAGGGGGCTCCCTGCGCGCCCCCCTGAGACCCTCAGAGCAGCGCGATGTGTCGCGCTGTTCCGAGGGTCCGTCCTCCCTCCAGGTCCCCGGATCCAAGATGGCGCCGGGGTCCTGCAGGGAGGCGGCTTCCTCAGTGCCTGCTGAGAGCAGGCGCAGAGGAAGCCTGCAGCGATGCCAGAGCGATCGCTGGTGTGACAGAGTGCTGTGCACACTGTCACACCAGCGATCTGCTAAAATACTGTGATGTCCCACCCTGGGACAAAGTAAAAAAGTAAAAAAAATAAAAATAAAAAGTGGTAAAAAAAATCATCAAAAAAAAAAATATTCCCCAATAAATTCATTTCTTCCTGTAAATAAAAAAAAACAAAACAATAAAAGTACACATATTTGGTATCGCCGCGTCCGTAACGACCCCCCCTATAAAACTGTCCCACTAGTTAACCCCTTTAGTGAACCCCTTAAAAAAAAAAAAAAAACTAAACAAAAAATCAATGCTTTATCATCATACCGCTGAACAAAAAGTGGAATAACACGCGATCAAAAAGACAGATATAAATAAACATGGTACCCCTGAAAACGTCATCTTGTCCCGCAAAAAACGAGCCATCATACAGCATCATCAGCGAAAAAATAAAAAAGTTATAGCTCGCAGAATGAAGCGATGCAAAAATAATGATTTTTTTATATAAAATTGTTTTTATTCTATAAAAGCGCCAAAACATAAAAAAATGATATAAATGAGGTATCGCCATAATCGTACTGACCCGAAGAATAAAACTGCTTTATCAATTTTACCACACACGGAACGGTATAAACGCCTCCCCCAAAAGAAATTCATGAATTGCTGATTTTTGTTCATTCTAACCTCCCAAAAATCGAAATAAAAAGCGATCAAAAAATGTCACGTGCTCAAAAATGGTACCAATAAAAACGCCACCTCGTCCCGCAAAAAATAAGACCTCACATGACTCTGTGGGCCAAAATATGCAAAAATTATAGCTCTCAAAATGTGGTGATGCAAAAAACTACTTTTTGCAATAAAAAGCGTCTTTTAGCGTGACTGCTGCCAATCACAAAAACCCGCTATAAATAGTAAATCAAACCCCCCTTTATCACCCCCTTAGTTAGGGAAAAATAATAAAATTAAAAAAATGTATTTATTTCCTTTTTCCCATTAGGGTTAGTGTTGCGTCTAAAGTTAGGGTTAGGATTGGCGCTAAAGTTAGTATTAGGGTTATGGTTGGGATTAGGGTTAGGGGTGTGTTAGGGTTAGGTTTGTGGTTAGGGTTGGGACTAGGGTTAGGGGTATGTTGGGGTTAGGGTTGGAGTTAGAATTGGGGGGTTTCTGCTGTTTAGGCACATCAGGGGCTCTCCAAATGTGACATGGCGTCTGATCTCAATTCCCGCCAATTCTGCGTTGAAAAAGTCAAACGGTGCTCCTTCACTTCTGAGCTCTGCCATGCGCCCAAACAGTAGTTTACCCCCGCATATGGGGTATCAGCGTACTCTGTACCCCAAGAGTTATTGTGCAATTTGTCCTATTTCTTCTGTTACCCTTGGGAAAATAAAAAACTGGGGGCGACAAAATCATTTTTGTAAAAAAAAAAATGATTTTTTTGTTTTTACGGCTGTATGTTATAAATTTTCTGTGAAGCACTTGGGGCTTCATAGCGCTCACCACACTTCTAGATAAGTTCCTTGTGGGGTCTATTTTCCAAAATGGGGTCACTTGTGGGGGTTTCCACTGTTTAGGCGCATCAGGGGCTCTCCAAATGCGACATGACGCCCCCAGACCATTCCATCAAAGTCTGCAATCCAAAACGTCACTACTTCCCTTCCGAGCCCAGACGTGCACCCATACAGTCGTTTTCTCACACATGTTGGGTATCAGCGTACTCAGGACAAATTGGACAACAACTTTTGGGGTCCAGTTTCTCCTGTTACCCTTGTGAAAATAAAATATTGGGGGCGAAAAAATCATTTTTGTAAAAAAAAAAAGGATTTTTATTTTTACAGCTGTACGTTATAAACTTCTGTGAAGCACTTAGGGTTCAAAGTGCTCAACATACTTCTAGATAAGTTCCTTGTGGGGTCTATTTTCCAAAATGGGGTCACTTGTGGGGGGTTTCCACTGTTTAGGCGCATCAGAGGCTCTCCAAATGCGACATGACGCCCCCAGACCATTCCATCAAAGTCTGCAATCCAAAACGTCACTACTTCCCTTCCGAGCCCAGACGTGCACCCATACAGTCGTTTTCTCACACATGCTGGGTATCAGCGTACTCAGGACAAATTGGACAACAACTTTTGGGGTCCAATTTCTCCTGTTACCCTTGTGAAAATAAAATATTGGGGGCGAAAAAATCATTTTTGTAAAAAAAAAAAAGGATTTTTTATTTTTACGGCTGTACGTTATAAACTTCTGGGAAGCACTTCGGGGTTCAAAGTGCTCACCACACATCTAGATAAGTTCCTTGTGGGGTCTATTTTCCAAAATGGGGTCACTTGTGGGGGGTTTCCACTGATTAGGCACATCAGGGGCTCTCCAAATGCGACATGACGCCCCCAGACCATTCCATCAAAGTCTGCAATCCAAAACGTCACTACTTCCCTTCCGAGCCCCGACGTGCGCCAATACAGTAGTTTACTCCCACATATTGGGTATTAGCGTACTCAGGACAAATTGGACAACAACTTTTGGGGTCCAATTTCTCCTGTTACCCTTGTGAAAATAAAATATTGGGGGCGAAAAAATCATTTTTGTAAAAAAAAAAAAGATTTTTTATTTTACGGCTGTACGTTATAAACTTCTGTGAAGCACTTTGGGGTTCAAAGTGCTCACCACACATCTAGATAAGTTCCTTGAGGGGTCTAGTTTCCAAAATGGTGTCATTTGTGGGGGGTTTCCACTGTTTAGGCAGATCAGGAGCTCTCCAAACACGACATGGCATCCAGCCAATTCTGCGTTGAAAAAGTCAAATGGCGCTCCTTCCCTTCCAAACTCTGCCATGCACCCAAACAGTGTTTACCCCCACATATGGGGTATCAGCGTACTCAGAACAAATTGCACAATAACTTTTGGAGTCTTGTTACCCTTGGGAAAATAAAAATTGGGGTGAAAAGATCAATTTTGTGGAAAAAATATGATTTTTTAATTTTACGGCTCTACGTTATAAACTTGTGTGAAGCACTTGGGGTTCAAATTGCTCACCAAAGATCTAGATAAGTTCCTTAGGGGATCTAGTTTCCCAAATGGGGTCACTTGTGGGGGTTTCCACTGTTTAGGCACATCAGGGACTCTCCAAATGCAACATGGCGTCCAATCTCAATTCCAGCCAATTTTGGTTGGAAACAGTCAAATGGTGCTACTTCCATTCCGAGCTCTGCCATGCGCCCAAACAGTGGTTCCCCCCCACATATGGGGTATCAACGTACTCAGGACAAATTGGACAACAACTTTTGAGGTCCAATTTCTCCTGTTACCTATGGGAAAATAAAAAATTAGTGACTAAGAGATAATTTTTGTGGGAAAAAAATAGGATTTTTTATTTTCATGCCCGGGCATTATAAACTTGTGTGAAGCACTTGGGGGTTCAAAGTGCTCACCAAAGATCTAGATAAGTTCCTTAGGGGGTCTAGCTTCCAAAATGGGGTCACTTGTGGGGGGTTTCCACTATTTAGGCTCATCTGGGGCACTACAAACGGAACATGACCCCATCAATGTTTGCATTCCAAAACGTTACTGCTTCCTTTCCAAGCCCTGCCGTGCGCCCAAACAGTTTCCCCCCCCCGCATATGGGGTATCAGCGTACTCAGGACAAATTGGACAACAACTTTTGGGTCCAATTTCCTTGGGAAAAATCAAAAATTTGGGACTAAAAAATCATTTTTGTGGAAAATTGTTTTTTTTTTTTACACACCCAGGCATTATAAACTTTTGTGAAACACTTTGGGGCTCAAAGTGCTCACAACAGATCTAGATAAGTTCCTTAGGGGGTCTAGTTTCCAAAATGGTGTCACTTGTGGGGGGTTTCCACTGTTTAGGCGCATCAGTGGCTCTCCAAACACGACATGGCGTCCAATCTCAACTCCAGCCAATTTTAGTTTGAAAAAGTCAAACAGCGCTCCTTCCCTTACGAGCTCTGCCGTGTGCCCAAACAGTGGTTTTCCCCACAATATAGGGTATTGGCGTACTCAGGAGAAATTGCACAACAACTTTATCTGCCCATTTTCTCCTTTTACCCTTGTCAAAATAAAAAAAAAGTTTGTAAAAGATCATTTTTGTGGCTAAAAAGTTAAATATTAATTTTTTCCTTCCACGTTGCTTCAGCTCCTGTGAAGCACCTGAAGGGTTAATAAACTTCTTGAATGTGGTTTTGAGTACCTTGAGGGGTGCAGTTTTTAGAATGGTGTCACTTTTTGGTATTTTCTGCTATATAGACCCGTCAAAGTGACTTCAAATGTGAGGTGGTCCCTAAAAAAATGGCTTTGTAAATTTTGTTGTAAAAATGAGAAATCACTGGTCAACTTTTAACCCTTATAATTTCCTAACAAAAAAAAATTTTGGTTCCAAAATTGTGCTGATGTAAAGTAGACATGTGGGAAATGTTATTTCTTAACTATTTTGTGTGACATATTTCTCTGTTTTAAGGGAAAAAAAATTCAAAGTTTGAAAATTGCAAAATTTTCAAAATTTTCGCCATATTTGTGTTTTTTTCAAAAATAAACGCAAGTTATATCGAAGAAATTATACTTCTAACGTGAAGTACAATATGTCACGAGAAAACATCTCAGAATCGCGAAGATCCGTTGAAGCGTTCCAGAGTTATAACCTCATAAAGAGACAGTGGTCAGAATTGTAAAAATTGGCCCGGTCATTAACGTGCAAACCACCCTTGGGGTTGAAGGGGTTAAAAATGCACCCCATAGGCAGCCTTATTTATAATGCATTCCCCATAGGCAGCCTTATTAAAAATGCACCCCCATAGGCAGCCTTATTTATAATGCACCCCCCATAGGGAGCCTTATTTATAATGCACCCCCATAGGCAGCCTTATTTATAATACACCCCCCATAGGGAGCCTTATTAAAAATGCACCCCCATAGGCAGCCTTATTTATAATGCATTCCCCATAGGCAGCCTTATTAAAAATGCACCCCCATAGGCAGCCTTATTTATAATGCACCCCCATAGGCAGCCTTATTTATAATGCACCACCATAGGCAGCCTTATTTATAATGCACCCCCATAGGCAGTCTTATTTATAATGCACCCCCATAGGCAGCCTTATTTATAATGCACCCCCATAGGCAGCTTTATTTATAATGCACCCCATAATCCCACTGCACCCCAGAATCCTATGTACTCCTATTCTTCTGCTTTAACTGGTACGTCTGAACCTTCTCTCTATCCAGAATACCCACTGCACCCCAGAATCCTATGTACTCCTATTCTTCTGCTTTAACTGGTACGCTGCTGCTCTTTCCCTGATTTTAATTCCATGTAGCATACTTCAGATTTACTGAATACATATTGATATGTCTGTGATCCTCACTCCTAGACCTATCCCCCATGCTAGGCAAATGTTCCATTAACTGCAATCTGTTAATTGCTCCCTGCTGTGAACTGTCCTCCTCCTTTCTCCTCCCCTCTCTCCCTCACACCTGGCTTCATTTCTTGGACATTTGAATGGTATAAGTTGAATTGAGCAGGTCAGATGTGACATCTTTGAAGTGTTACATCAGAAATATATCCAGAAATAGTCCAGAAATCGGTCAGAAGGTAAGACTAATCACTGTCTTCTATTTTTACTTGCCTTTCTTTTACCCTGCTCCTTAACCATGCTCACATTTGCCCTCACCGTTTTTGCTCCACTAATCTTCACTCTCCTTCGCTATCCCCAAACCCCTGCAAGCTCCAACCAAATAACTGTCTCCCCCTCTCTCTTACCCCCCCACATTGCCTCATCTGCAGACCTGCTTCTTAACCTCAGACCTCTCCCACTAAAATATAACGTAAGCCCGTCACTCTCCTTCACCCATCTTCTTTCCCTTTCTCTGCTTCTTCTCACTGCTGACGACATATCCCCAAATCCTGGCCCCCCCTGCCTTATACATCCCACTAATCCTCACCCCTATACTTCTCACAGTAAGAGAAACTACCGCAATCCCTCACACTTAAAACCTGTGCCACTGACCCCTACTTCCCAGCTTTCTCTCTCTGGAGCACTCTGGAACGCCCGCTCCGTCTGCAACAAGCTCCACGTGACCCACAATCTCTTTACCTCCCGCAACCTCTCCTTCCTGGCCCTCACTGAGACCTGGCTGACGCTCCATGACACGGCCTCCCCTGCTGCACTGAGTTACGGTGGCCTCCACTTCACACACACTCCTCGCTCTGGCAACAGACATGGTGGAGGCGTGGGTTTCCTTCTTTCTAATAACTGCTCCTTCAACCTTATCCAACCCCCACCCTCCCTCATCCTCCCTACCTTTGAGGTCCACTCAGTCCGTATCTACTCTCCCTCTAATCTCCAAATGGCCGTCATATACCGACCACCGGGCTCAGCCACTGCCTTTATCGACCAATTCTCCAGCTGGCTTCTTCACTTTCTCTCTGCTGACATCCCCACCATCATCATGGGTGACTTTAATATCCCTATTGACACCCGCCAGCCAGCAGCCTCCAAACTCCTGTCACTTACTTCATCCTTTGGACTAAAGGTGGGTCTCACATAGCGATACACCAGCGATCCCTACAACGATCAGGATCGCTGGTGTATCGCTATATTATCGCTGCTGAGCTGCCAAACAGGCAGCTCAGGGCAGCGATCAGCACAAGGACACTGCGGGTAAACATCGCTAGTTACCCGCAGTGTACCTTGGATACCAGCGCCCTGATGCAGGGAGCTGGTAACCAAGGTACACGTCGGGTTTCCAGGCGCTGCGCGGTGCCTGGAAACCCGCTGTGTACCTTGGTTACCAGCTCCCTGCATCAGGGCGCTGGGATCCAAGGTACACAGCGGGTTTCTAGGCACAGCCCCGCGCCTGGTAACCCGCTGTGTACCTTGGTTACCAGCGGATCGCTGGTCTCCCGCCTGTCACATGCAGCGATGCGTGCCTGTCAGCGGGAGACCAGCGATCAAAAAAATGTCCAGACATTTCAGCGACGATCAGCGATACCTGGCAGGGGGGCTGATTGTCGCTGAATGTCACACACAGCGATATTGCTGGTGAGCTCGGTGCTGCGTCACAAAACTAGTGACTCAGCACCGATCTCGCTAGCGAGATCGTTGTGTGAGGCGGGCCCTTTACTCAGTGGTCCTCCACAGCCACCCACACAGATGGACATACATTAGACCTCATCCTCACCCGCCTCTGTTCCCTATCTAATCTCACAATCTCTCCGCTTCCCCTATCAGACCACCACCTTCTCACCTTCTCATCCCTGTCCTCTTCACCTGCCCCCTATGTCCAGCCACTGGCACATCCTCGCAGAAACCTTGCACACCTAGACATTCACAGACTCTCAGACTCTTTTCTACCTCTGTCCTCCATATCTTCACTCCACGACACAGACAGCGCCACCGCTTTCTATAACACCACTCTCACGTCTGCCATAGACTGAGTCGCCCCTCTCATGCACGGCAAAGTGCGACGAATCAATAGGCAACCCTGGCACAACAATCTCACCAAAAAACTTCGACAATCATCCAGGGTCGCGGAGCGGCATTGGAAGAAAACACACCTGCCAGACGACTTCACTGCTTTCAAACAAGCTACACTTGCCTTCAAAATAGCCCTCACCTCTGCTAAACAGACCTATTTCACAAACCTTGTATCTTCATTATCCTGCAACCCAAAACAACTGTTCAGCACATTCAACTCTCTCCTCCGCCCACCACTGCCACCTCCAACTCCCCTCATCTCTGCCGAGGACTTTGCCACCTACTTCAAAAATAAGATCGACCAAACAAGGCAAACCTTTACTGTTCCACCACCCCAACCACTCCATATACCAGACCTCTGCCCTTCCCTACTAACCTCCCTCTCCAACATCACTGAAGGAGAGCTTACTCATCTCCTTTTCAAATCACACCTTACCACCTGTGCACTTGACCCCATCCCTTCCCACCTGCTCCCCAACCTCACTAACACGCTCATCCCAGCCCTAACCCATCTCTTCAACCTATCGCTATCTTCTGGTACCTTCCCCTCTGCCTTCAAACATGCCACCATCACACCCATCCTCAAAAAAACAAACCTTGACCCAACTGCTATGCCCAGCTATCGCCCAATATCATTGCTCCCGTTTGCTTCCAAACTCCTTGAGCAAAATAAAAATAAAGATTATATTTATTATTATTATTAGCAGCATGTCCACGCTCAACTTTCCTCCCATCTCTCATCTAACTTTCTCCTTGACAACCTCCAATCTGGCTTCCGCCCCCACCACTCCACTGAAACTGCCCTGACCAAAATTACTAATGACTTACCAAAGCTAACAGACAGTTCTCCATCCTCCTCCTCCTTGACCTGTCCTCTGCCTTTGACACAGTCGACCACTGCCTACTGCTACAGATTCTTTCTTCCCTTGGCATCAGAGACCTTGCCCTGTCCTGGATCGCCACTTACCTTTCTAACCGCACATTCAGCGTCTCCCACTCCCACACTACCTCCTCATCCCGCCCTCTCTCTGTTGGAGTCCCTCAAGGTCAAGGCTCTGTCCTGGGGCCCCTACTTTTTTCCATCTATACCCTTGGCCTAGGACAACTCATAAAGTCCCATGGCTTCCAGTACCACCTGTATGCGGACGACACTCAGATCTACCTCTCTGGCCCAGATGTCACCTCTCTGCTGTCCAGAATCCCGGAGTGTCTATCAGCCATATCCTCCTTCTTCACCTCTCGCTTCCTAAAACTCAATGTAGACAAAACTGAACTCATCATCTTTCCTCCACCCCACGTATCTTCCCTACCCGATCTATCTATTATGGTAAATGGCATTACAAAAATAACATCCAATACTCACCTCTCTTCCTCCCGGCTCCTGTGCTGCTCACTGCTCTCCCTCTCATCTCCTGACAGCGGGCACCAGGCAGTGATGTCATCGCACCCGCTGTCAGACGCTGAGGGGGATTATGGGAGAGAAGGAGCGCACGCTCCTCTCAATGCGGTCAGCTGTATCTCCTAGATGCCGATACAGCTGACCCTCTGATAACAGGCGGTGGGCCCACTGCTGGCATCGGGCCCCCCACCGCCTATTCAGGGGCCCCATAGCAGCCGGGTGGCAAAGCAGGGAGAGCGATTATCCCTGCTCTGCTGCAAAATGTAACTGTATCGGCGCGCTGTGCACGCCGATACAGTTACAGTAGCGTAGCTCCGGGTGGGCCCCCTTAGAGCGTGGGGCCCGGGGCCACCGCCCCCTCTGCCCCCCCGTTAGCTACGCTACTACCTCTAAGAACAGGGGGTGGTAAGTGGCTACATGGGAGGGAGGGGAGGTTGATGTGATGGCTGATGTTCACATGGTTCAGGCACCTGCTAGAACTTCTCAGAAGGAAGGAGGAGTGTCAGATTCACTGACTGCATGGAGGCTGTTCTCTGCAGCTATCGGAGGTAGGAAGAGGCAGGAGACAGGACTGGTGACAGCTGGAGATCTGGCCAGAAGTGCTGATGGATGGACTGAAGACCCCCAGGATGGAGTTGCTGGAGATGGAAGAATGCACCTGCCAGAGGGACGACATGTGTAAGTAATAAAATGTGTACAGATTTACTATCATATATGTGTATTACCATACTTCTGTGCACCTGTTTGTAAAAGTCTATATACACTGCTCAAAAAAATAAAGGGAACACTCAAATAACACATCTTAGATCTGAATGAATGAAATATTCTCATTGAATACTTTGTTCTGTACAAAGTTGAATGTGCTGACAACAAAATCACACAAAAATCATCAATGGAAATCAAACCATGGCGGCCTGGATTTGGAGTCACCCACTAAATTAAAGTGGAATGTAATGTCCTTAAAACAAGTCAAAATGATGTTCAGTAGTGTGTGTGGCCTCCACGTGCCTGTATGACCTCCTTACTGTACAATGCCTGGGCATGCTCCTGATGTGGCGGCAGATGGTCTCCTGAGGGATCTCCTCCCAGACCTGGACTAAAGCATCCGCCAACTCCTGGACAGTCTGTGGTGCAACGTGACGTTGGTGGATGGAGTGAGACATGATGTCCCAGATGTGCTCAATCGGATTCAGGTCTGGGGAACATGCGGGCCAGTCCATAGCTTAAATGCCTTCATCTTGCAGGAACTGCTGACACACTCCAGCCACATGAGGTCTGGCATTGTCCTGCATTAGGAGGAACCCAGGGCCAACCGCACCAGCATATGGTCTCACAAGGGGTCTGAGGATCTCATCTCGGTACCTAATGGCAGTCAGCCTACCTCTGGTGAGCACATGGGGGGCTGTCCGGCCCTCCAAAGAAATGCCACCCCACACCATTACTGACCCACTGCCAAACCGGTCATGCTGATGGATGTTGCAGGCAGCAGATCACTCTCCACGACGTCTCCAGACTCTGTCACGTCTGGCACATGTGCTCCGTGTGAACCTGCTTTCATCTGTGAAGAGCACAGGCAAATTTGCCAATCCTGGTGTTCTGTGGCAAATGCCAAGCGTCCTGCAGTGAGCACAACCCCCATCTGTGGACATCGGGCACTCACACCATCCTCATGGAGTCGGTTTCTAACCGTTTGTGCAGACACATGCACATTTGTGGCCTGCTGGAGGTCATTTTGAAGGGCTCTGGCAGTGCTCCTCCTGTTTCTCCTTGCACAAAGGCGGAGTTAGCAGTCCTGCTGCTGGGTTCTTGCCCTCCTACTGCCCCCTCCATGTCTCCTAGTGTACTGGCCTGTCTCCTGGTAGCAACTCCAGCCTCTGGAGACTAGGCTGAAAGACACAGCAAACATTCTTGCCAAAACATCAGCCAGAAAGCATTGGTACTGAGATGTAGTCTGTGGTCCCCACCTGCAGAACCACTCCTTTATTGAGTGTGTCTTGATAATTTCCAATAATTTCCATCTGTTGTCTATTCCATTTGCACAACAGCATGTGAAATTGATTGTCAATCAGTGTTGCTTCCTAAGTGGACATTTTGATTTCACAGAAGTTTGATTTACTTGGAGTTATATTCTGTTGTTTGTGTTCCCTTTATTTTTTTGAGCAGTGTATAACTATATGTACCTGTGGAAAGTGTTTATATGTATCTATGTGTACTGTGGTTATCTGTGGGTATATGTGTGTATACACACAAAGATAATCACAGTACACTATATATATATATATATATATATTACTGTATATGTATGTGTATTAGTACCTTAGTGTACAGTAGTTATATGTGTGTATAATGTATAATATATTGCAAGCTTTCAACTCACTCAGCTTCTCCAGAGGCAATCAGGAGACACTCTTCTTATCCAAAAAGTCATCAGGTTTATTAAGTCATAAACCTCACAGCCACATGCAATACAAGTCTTCAGTACTTCAGCTCCTGCCTGGAGCCTCACTCCTCAGACACAGAGACCTCTCTGTAATGTCCTGCCTGGACACAGGGAAGTCTGTCCACACTGGCAGACTCCCACAACACTCTCCAGACACAGAGACCTCTCTGTAATGTCCTGCCTGGACACATGGAAGTCTGTCCACACTGACAGACTCCCACAACACTCTCCCAGGTGCCAAACACACTTCTGTTACATACCCGTAACCCCGCCCACAGGTGAGGTCAGGAATCACATGGTTAGGTCACACGGTCATGACCTCACCACAGGTCCTTTTGATACACATAAACACATACAGGCTTTATCTTGGGTATTCAGACACATACCCCTTGGGTGGGTTTGTAGGTGACTGGACCCGCCCAGCTCTCCAAGTCACCTGGAAGCCTCCCAATGTATAGCACAACTCTCAGCAGTAGATCTGCTGAGCAAAACAGGCCCAGGCTTCCATCACAGGGCCACCCACCTCTGCGATACATACCGTCCATCCATCACATGCCTCCATGCATATCCCGAGGAGCATACACAGTGCCTCCTAGCTGCATCAGGGTTCACTACACCACATACCTCCCCCCTCTGTTCAAACTTGTGGGGTTGAACACTTGTTACCCGACCAGAGATCCTTCTCGGTCGTCTCTGCCAGTCAAACCGTCTCTCTAAGTCGGACCCTGCTACTGATCTCTTTGGTAGGCGTCTGTCCTCCGATTCTGTCACATATTTTTCTGACGAGGCCCCCCTGTCAGACCACCCGCATCCCCAGCGGTCAGTACGGCGTCACAATTCACTTGCACCCATACGTCCTGTCTGGTCTGAGTCCTTTTCATTTTGTCTACTACAGGTTTTCCTGCTTAGGTCACTCATCACTGAGCTAACTGAGGCATCACTACTTCTACCTCTTCCATCAGGCGACCTATTTCCTGTATTAGCTCCAGCTTGAGTACTTGTAGTCTTAAGCGAACCTCTTCGCCTCTCAATACCACGGGTTGTAGGTGGCGGCCATCTTCTTTCCATTTCCTGCAGGTTTCTGTTGACCTGCTCCCTCTCAAATCGTAGCTGCTCTACTTCTCTCAGGTACGACACACAATACTCCAGGAGCATCCGGATATTCCCAAGGCTCTTCATGGATCCGACAATGAGGAACGAACCATCCCGTCTTTACCCCCGACCTGGACTTCGTCATCAGCTGGAATCCTGACTCTCGTCACACCGGACTTATTCACCATCTCCTGCATCACTTTCCCAAGTCTTCCGATGACTTTCTTCACCAGACCTCTGGGCACTTGAATGATGTCTTCCATCAATCCAAGCTGACTTTGAGCCTTTCTTGCTTGCTCCAAACGTCGAGTGGCTTCGTGATTTCTCAACAGGATCATTTGCTTCGTGCGGAGACAATGTAGGTGCATGTCCCTCAGGATAGCCACCCGCTTCATTGTGACTTCCCTAGTCGACAGTATGACCAACTGCTTCTTCTTTGGCACCCAGTTCACCTACATGCTTCTACCGCTTTTCTAAAGGCCTCATGTACATCTTCACTGGCACAAGCTTCTTGCATGTCTTCGGGTACCTCCATTATACACTTGAAAAGCGATGTCTCCTTTTCCTGAACATGCAGTTGGACCTCCTCATCCTGAGCATCAGAGCAGTTTTCCAAGACCTCGGCATTTCTTGTGTGGCCATCTGCGTGGCACTTCGCTTGCTATATTTCGTCTCCCGTGGATTTCTGGAGCTGGGCATTAGTCTCTTTCTCTATCTTGAGCTTACAGAGAACTTTATCTCGCTCCTCTGCCAAGCAGCGACACTCATCCTCACTCCAGAGAAGCTCCTGCTGATGCTTCTCTTGGGCCTCTCTGAGCACCTCCATATCTTTCCATAGGGCCTTGTTCATACTATGACACGCTGACAGATGATCTCTAAGCTTAGAGACTTCCTTCTGCAGCTCCTCCATTCTGTGCTCAATTATTTGTCTCCGGACCCTTTCTTGCTCGACTGCCTCTTTCACTGTTTCTTTAAACAGCTCTATCTCCTGGTCCTGCTCTCTTTTAGCCAGCACATGTCGCACCATCACTTCTTTAATTACAATTTCAGATGGGCACTCTTGCCCACTCACACTCTGCCTCTTCAGAGTTCCGCCCATTCCTTCCTCCGCAGCTTCAACTGTCTCACGACTCTCGGTAACTTCAGAGAGCTCCAGCTCTGCCTCCTTATCAAGGACAGTAACCTGACCGGTACCTGACCCTGACTCTTCCTCATCATTTCTCTTCTTAGAGGATGTAGCCTGTCCCGCTTTTCCGCGGCCCCTGCGGCAAGAGGAAGATCTGCCATTTTTACTCGGCTCCACCTTACTGCACTCGCTTTCCCTTGCGGTCGAATCACAGTCTGCACAGGAGTCACTCTCGTGGACCCGCCAGTTACCCTCTAACCGGGTGTCCGTTCCAGAGGTCTTATCTACCACATCGTCATCGGTTCTTCTGTCATACATTTCAGGGGACATCATGTCAGTAAGTTGGGCAGACGCATCCTTTCCTCCTGTGTCACTGTCTGATTTGTCAGTTTTGGGAGGCGTCACTGTCCCAATGTCTGCTACCCCAACAGTAGAGAGGCCTCCCTCCTGCTGTAGAGGAACTCCCCTGTCCCACAAGCCAGAGAACAGTTTAGAGTCCCGACCTATGACCACTGGACACGACAAATTAGGGACTATAGCGACATCTTGTCCCGCAATGTCCCAGCCTGTCTCAAAGATTACCCTGGCCACTGGATAATCCTTAGTGTCCCCATGGATACAGGTGACCCCGACCTTTCTTCCAAATATTTGAAACCCCTCAGGTGCAACCCTCACTAGAGTCACCGGACTCCACGAGTCGACCAGACCCACCACGTCTTCATTGTTTATCTGCAGGGCACTCCCCCATAGTAGTGTGCCGGTGGATAGTTCATAAGGCAGACTGGACACAGATAACATATTTGCCCCGGGCAACAGTTTGTCTGCACCTCCCCTTTAATGTTGGGATGCTCCACCCCCTTTTTGCCAACCATCCCCTTTTGGGTTGCCGCTCCCTTTTGGGACTCCGCCCCCATTTGGGCCATCATCCCCTTTTGGGTTTCCACCCCCTTTTGGGACTCCACCCCTTTTTAGGGACACCACCCCTCCTTGGGTTATACACCGTGGACTCCCCCACGGCTCTACGAGACCCCAGTTCGCACAGACCCTTATGTCTCTTTGGGCTGGTACCGTCACTTTAAGAGGTCACCCACTCTGGACCTGATGTCCTTATGGTACCTCACCAGCTCTGACTGACACCAGTCCTGCCACAACCCGCCAGCACCTCCGGCTGCCGCGCACAAGCCGCTGCTGCCACTGCAGCTCTTGCTGCTGCAGAACCTCTTGCTGTCCTTGCCACTGCCGCAAGTCCCTGCACCGCAGACATCGTGGACCCGCCGATCCACAGCCAGCCACTTGTCACCTCCCACCGATCCACAGCCAGCCGCTTGTCACCTTCGTGGACTCTGACGAGATACAACACACACCTCACACGTGTTCCAGAGAGAAAAAAAAACAAAAAACAGTTCCTCACTGACCCGTCAGCACAACACAGACTCCTGTCTGTCACACTCTTGGCCACAGAGATTTCCGGATACCTCCTCTCCCAGAGGCATCCCACAAAGGAAAAACAGTCTTTCACTGACCCGTCAGCACACCACAGACTCCTGTCTGTTACCTGTTGGTCACGCAGATTTCCGGACACCTCCTCTTCATAGAGGCATCTTACAGAAGAAAAAAAAAAAGTCTTTCACTGACCCATCAGTACAACACAGACTCCTGTCTGTTACACTCTCGGCCAGAGAGATTTTCCAGACACCTCCTCTGAGGTATCCTATCAGCATGCTCTTTTATCTCAATGACCCCTGTCAACACAACACAGACTCCTGTCTGTCACCATTGACTTAACCACGTTTTTCAGATACCTCATTTCTCCAGAGGCATCACATAAACATCAATGCACAGTTTATTCGTGACCACTGGTCACACCCACGGTTTTCCCAGACCGTCCGTTCCTCCTCTGGCTCCTGATTCCAAGCAAGATGTGCTTCTTGGGTCGCTGCCCGCATTCTCCACCAATTGCAAGCTTTCAACTCACTCAGCTGCTTCAGAGGCAATCAGGAGACACTCTTCTTATCCAAAAAGTCATCAGGTTTATTACGTCATAAACCTCACAGCCACATGCAATACAAGTCTTCAGTACTTCAGCTCCTGCCTGAGCCTCACTCCTCAGACACAGAGACCTCTCTGTAATGTCCTGCCTGGACACAGTGAAGTCTGTCCACACTGGCAGACTCCCACAACACTCTCCAGACACAGAGACCTCTGTTGTGAATGTGCTAGAAATGAATTCTGAGCAGAAGCTCCCTCTGGTGGTTACAAACAGTACTGAACTATGCAATGAAGATTGTGAAGATTGGCGATCAGGTGTTACTGACTGGTCTTATATAAGGGAGGTTCCCTCCCATCAGGGTTGCCGGTGATCAATTGTTCTGGTGTCAACTTTTGTTCCTGGTTCACTTTGAAGCTTGCTGTTTCGTGCCTGCATCTTCTGCTAACAGATAAGACATTTTCTTCTTTTAGTTTTTTTTTGGTGCTTGCTTTTTGCATTTTGTCCTGCACTTCTGTGGGGGTCTGCCGGGTCCCCTCCGGGGGCTTGTGCTCCTCTCAGTTTAGTTCAGCCACTGTTGTTTGTTCATTTGCCTTTTCCAGTTTTTTCAGTGGCTGCTGTTTAGTTTTGTTACACCAGAGAACTAATTTAGGTGGTGAGGTTGTGTGATCTCAGGTGTTTTTGTAATTAGTAGAGTTGGTACTTTTTTTAGGGTTTTTGGGATTGCAGTAAGTGACCTTCCTATCCTTTTCTATCTAGCAAGTTTGGGCCCCAACGTTTGCTCATACTATTTTCTGTCTGTGTCTGTATCTCCTCTTGTCTAACCGCCATTACATGTTTGGGGGCTTTCTATGTTCTTTGGGATCTGCTCCGGGCAGATAGTTTTCCTCTTTCTGTCTTTAGGTGTAGTTAGCTTCTCAGGCTGTGACGAGGCATCTAGGACCAACGTAGGAACGCTCCACGGCTGCCTTTAGTTGTGGTGGTTGGTCAGGGTACTGCAATCCAATAGATTCCAACCTCTCTGGTGTATTTCCTTTTTTGCCTGCTCTCCTCAGCTACCAAATCATAACAGTATCACCGGCCAAACTGAAAATTATATGGTACTCACAGAAGGGAAAAATAGTCTTAAAGAAAGAAGATTGTCAGAGTTGTCAGAGATTTTTTTTTTTCTCCTCTGTATCTCTGGGTGCTGAGGAGGATTTTTTTTTCTCTCAATGGAGTTTGCACATTTGTCTGGCCGTGTAGATCAGCTTGCCACTGAAGTTCGGAGTATTGCTACCTATCTTGCAGGGTTGCCTGTTGTGGAACCCAGGATCCCCATGCCAGATTTGTTTTTAGGGGATCAAGCTAAATTTCTGAATTTCAAAAATAACTGTAAGTTGTTTTTTGCCTTAAAATCTAAGTCCTCAGGGAACGCAGCACAGCAGGTTCAAATTGTCATCTCTCTCCTGCGCGGCGATCCTCAGGATTGGGCTTTTTCCCTGACACCTGGGGACCCTGTTTTGAGTAATGTTGATGCATTTTTTCAGGCTCTGGGGTTATTGTACGATGAACCTAATGTCACTGATCAAGCTGAAAAAACCTTGTTGGCATTAAATCAGGGGCTTGAGGACGCTGAGTTATACTGTCAGAGATTCCGAAGGTGGGCAGTCCTGACCAAATGGAATGACGATGCTTTGGCAGCCCTTTTTCGGAAGGGTCTGTCAGAGAATGTAAAGGATGTTATGGTGGGATTCCCTGTCTCCTCTGGTCTCAATGATTCTGTGTCATTAGCGATTCAAATTGACAGACGTTTGCGTGAGCGTAGAGGTATGCGTGGAATAGTGTTGCCTTGTGAACCAGCTTCTGAAACCATGCAGTGTGATAGAGTGGCTTCTGGGGCACAGCGTCATGAGTTTCGAAAACGCAATGGGTTATGTTTCTACTGTGGTGATGCCTCTCATGCTATTTCAGTCTGCCCTAAGCGGGGAAGAAGTTTTGCACGCTCAGTTGTCTTGGGTAGTGTTCAGACTAAATTGTTGTTGACTGTTACCCTGATTTGCTCCCTGTCCACATTTTCTGCTCAGGCTTTTGTTGATTCGGGAGCAGCTATTAACCTGATGGATTTTGATTTTGCTAAACGTTGTGGGTTTCCCTTGATACCCCTACTGAAGTCTATTCCCCTACTGGGGATCGATTCTACCCCTTTGGCTGAGAATAAACCTCAGTTCTCTACTCAGGTGATAATGAGGGTTGAACCTGATCATCAGGAGAGTTGCAAATTTTTGGTGCTGTATAATCTGCATGACATTATCGTACTGGGTTTCCCTTGGTTACAGTCTCATAATCCTGTTTTGGATTGGAAATCTGTGTCTGTAACCAGTTGGGGCTGCCAATGTGTTAATGCTAACACTCCTGTTTTTTCTGCCTCCCCTAGGCTCAGGATGTTCCTGACTTTTTGACTGATTTTTCTGATGTGTTTAGCGAAAGTAAATCTGCATCCTTGCCCCCCCATAGGAGCTATGACTGCGCTATTGAATTAGTCCTGGTAGTAAATTCCCTAAAGGTAGCCTTTTTAACTTGTCTGTACCTGAACATGACGCTATGCGGTCTTATATCAAGGAGTCATTGGAAAAGGGTCATATCAGACCATCCTCTTCACCCTTGGGTGCCGTTTTTTTCTTTGTGGCCAAAAAGGATGGTTCATTAAGGCCGTGTATTGATTATCGTCTCTTGAACAATATCACTGTGAAATATCAATATCCGTTACCCTTGATTTCTGACCTGTTTTCCAGGGTGAAAAGTGCTACTTGGTTTACCAAGCTTGACCTCAGGGGGGCATATAACCTTATTCGCATTAAGCACGAGGATGAATGGAAGACGGCATTTAATACCCCAGAGGGGCATTTTGAGTACCTAGTGATGCCCTTTGGGCTCACTAATGCACCTTCTGTCTTCCAGTCCTTCATGAATGACATTTTCAGGGATTTTGTGGATAAATTTCTGATTGTTTATTTGTGAAACATGTTCGGACTGTGTTCCAGATTTTGAGAGAGAATGCTCTGTATGTGAAGGGATCAAAGTGTATTTTTGGCGTACAGAGGATCTCATTTCTGGGATTCATTTTGTCCCCATCTGTTATTGAAACGGACCCGGTCAAGGTTCAGGCCATCTGTGATTGGGTCCAACCTACTTAATTAAAGGCTCTTCAGAGATTCTTGGGTTTTGCCAATTTTTATCGTAAATTTATTGGTAATTTCTCTGTTATTGTTAAACCATTGACTGATTTGACCAAAAAAGGTTCTGATGTGGTGAATTGGCCTCCTGAGGCAGTCTCTGCGTTTCAGGAACTTAAGCAGAGATACACTTCTGCTCCTGTTCTACGGCAGCCTGATGTTTCTCTGCCATTTCAGGTGGAGGTTGATGCCTCTGAAATTGGGGCAGGTGCGTTTTGTCCCAAAGTAATCCAGAGACCTCTAAAAGTAACCCTTGTGCCTTTTTCTCTCTCGAAAATTTTCTCCAACTGAACATAATTATGACGTGGGTAATCGGGAGTTATTGGCCATGAAGTGGGCTTTTGAAGAGTGGAGACATTGGCTGGAGGGAGCCAAACATCAGCTGGTGGTCCTCACGGACCATAAGAATCTGGTTTATCTGGAATCAGCCAAGCGACTTAATCCTAGACAGGCCAGGTGGGCCTTGTTTTTCACACGTTTTAATTTTGTGGTTTCCTTTCTTCCTGGCACTAAGAATGTTAAGGCGGATGCCCTCTCGAGGAGTTTCCTTGCGGACTCTCCTGAGTTGTCTGATCCTGCTGTTATTTTGAAAGAGGGTGTAGTTCTTTCCGCCATCTCGCCCAATTTGAGACTGGCTCTGGAAGGGTGTCAGGAGGATAAACCCGAGCGCTGCCCTATTGGGAAATTGTTTGTCCCAGACCGGTGGAAAAAGAGTGTGATGTCTGAGATTCATTGTTCCGCGTTGGCCGGTCATCCCGGAATTTTTGGTACCAGAGACTTGGTTAGTCGGTCCTTTTGGTGGCCTACTTTGTCTCATGACGTCAGGGAATTTGTGCAGTCCTGCGGGACTTTCTCTCTCTCCAAGCCTTGCTCTCGCTCTAGTGGTTTGTTGAAGCCATTGGCTGTGCCCAAGAGACCATGGACCCATATCTCTATGGATTTCATTTCTGACCTCCCTGTTTCTCAGAGAATGACCGTTATGTGGGTGATTTGTGATAGGTTTTCCAAAATGATACATCTTGTGCCATTGCCTAAGTTGCCTTCCTCCTCTGAATTGGTGCCTTTGTTCCTTCAGCACGTGGTTCGGTTGCACGGCATTCCTGAGAACATTGTGTCTGACAGAGGAGTCCAGTTTGTTTCCAGATTTTGGAGGACTTTTTGTTCTAAACTTGGTGTTCAATTGTCTTTCTCCTCGGCTTTTCATCCTCAGACCAATGGACAAACTGAGAGAACAAACCAGACATTGGAGACTTATCTGAGGTGCTTTGTGTCTGCTGATCATAATGACTGGGTCTCTTTTTTGCCTTTGGCTGAGTTTGCTCTAAATAATAGGGCTAGCTCTGCCACTTTGATATCTCCATTTTTCTGCAATTTTGGGTTTCACCCTCGATTTTCTTCAGGACAGACGGAGGCTTCTGTCTGTCCAGGTGTTGACTCTGTTGTGGAGCGTATGCAGCAGATTTGGGACCAGGTAGTGGAGAGGTTGTCCCTCTCTCAGGAGAGGGCCCAGCGGTTTGCCAACCGGCATAGGACTGATGGTCCTCGGTTTAAAGTGGGGGACTTGGTCTGGTTGTCCTCAAGAAATATCCCTATGAGAGTTGCATCTCCTAAGTTTAAGCCTAGGTTCATTGGACCTTATAAGATCATGGAGATTCTTAATCCTGTTTCCTTTCTTTTACTTCTTCCAGGGACATTTAAGATCCATTATGTGTTCCACAAGTCCTTATTGAAGAGGTTTGTCGAGCCAGTGGTTCCTATGGCTGTGCCTCCTGACCCTGTTTTGGTTGAGGGCAATCTGGAGTATGTGGTTGAGAAAATATTGGATTCTCGTTTTTCTAGACGGAAACTCCAGTATTTGGTTAAGTGGAGAGGTTATGGTCAGGAGGACAATTCTTGGGTGTTTGCTTCGGACATCCATGCTAAGAGACTCATCCGTGCGTATCACAGAGCTCATCCTGACCGACCTGGTTGCTCAAATGAGGGTTCGGTGACCCCTCCTCAAGGGGGGGTACTGTTGTGAATGTGCTAGAAATGAATTCTGAGCAGAAGCTCCCTCTGGTGGTTACAAACAGTACTGAACTATGCAATGAAGATTGTGAAGATTGGCGATCAGGTGTTACTGACTGGTCTTATATAAGGGAGGTTCCCTCCCATCAGGGTTGCCGGTGATCAATTGTTCTGGTCTCAACTTTTGTTCCTGGTTCACTTTGAAGCTTGCTGTTTCGTGCCTGCATCTTCTGCTAACAGATAAGACATTTTCTTCTTTTAGTTTTTTTTTGGTGCTTGCTTTTTGCATTTTGTCCTGCACTTCTGTGGGGGGGTTTTCCCGGGGTCCCCTCGGGGGCTTGTGCCCCTCTCAGTTTATTTTTACCCAAATGTTTTTTTTGTTCATTTCCCTTTTCCGGGTTTTTTCAGTGGGTGCTGTTTTGTTTTGTTACACCCGGAACTAATTTAGGTGGTTTAGGTCGTGTGATCTCAGGTTTTTTGTAATTTGTTTTTGTTGGTACTTTTTTTTTTGGGTTTTTTGGGTTGCAGTAAGTGACCTTCCTTTCCTTTTCTATCTAGCAAGTTTGGGGGCCCCCAAAGTTTGCTCATACTAAATTTTTTTTCTGTGTCTGTATCTTTCCCCTTGTTAACCCCCATTACATGTTTGGGGGGTTTCTTGTTTTTTTGGGGATTTCCCCGGGGCAGATAGTTTTTCCCCTTTTTGTTTTTTTGGTGTTGTTAGCTTCTCAGGCTGTGGGCGGGGCGTCTAGGACCAACGTAGGAAAAGCTCCACGGCTGCCTTTAGTTGTGGGGGTTTGGAGGGTACTGCAATCCAATAGATTCCAAACCCCCCTTTTGGGGTATTTTTCCTTTTTTTTCCTGCTCCCTCAGCTACCAAATCTAACCCCCCCTCTCTGTAATGTCCGCCTGGACACATGGAAGTTGTCCCAACTGGCGGGCTCCCACAACACTTCCAGGTGCCAAAAAACACTTCGTTACAATAACCCCCCCTAACCCCCCCCCCCCCCCCCGGTTTAGTTTTTTGGAAAAAAAAATTGGGTTTGGGGCACATGGGGATGACCTCACCCCAGGGTTTTTTATACACATTAAAAACATACAGGTTTTCTTGGGGGATTCAAACATACCCCCTTTTGGGGGGGTTTGTTAAAGGGGACTTTGGGCCCCCCCAGCTCTCCAAGTCACCTGGGGGAAACCCCCCAATTTTAGCAC
>JARQOD010000006.1:288406172-288442065 GCA_033576555.1 Oophaga sylvatica
AGCCTGTGATGGCAATGGCGATGAATACTTTTTCGTCAATAAACCCGGGGGGCAGACTCTGCACTTTTTGTTGACACTGTTAAAAGGGGAAATCATTTTGGGGTTGGAAGTTTTTTCCCCAAAATTCCTACTGTCACGCTTGGGGGTGGGTAGGTTGGCTTTTATGCGCTTCTTGCAGTGACTTTAAAGCGGTTCTTCCCCTGGGCCGCAAAAAAAGCGACATCATAATGTTTTACGTCTAAACACCACCTTTGAAAAGAAAAAAGCACTTCCCCTTTTTCAAAAAAGCCAAAAAGAAAAACAAGCATGGGGGGTGAGCTGTTTATTGAGGTACAGTATTAGTGCATTGCCGAGTCCTATCCCTGTGATACCAAATACCTTATCATTATTCTTTTGGTTTTTACACCAGAAATTGCGGGTATAACTCTATTGTCATATGATGATGCACTTTCTAGTGTAATAAAATTTTTTGGCCCCTTTATCGGGTTTAGTGTGGCCATTTCTAAAGGGTGGTGAATTACGTTGCCCCTAAATTTGTGTTTTTTTTATGTCTGTACAAAAGAACTCATGATGTGTGTGTGATGTTTTTGACGTCATCCTTTGTCTGCATATCTTAAGGTCGAGATACCGTTCCTTAAACCCCCTTAAACCCCCCAAAGGGGGGTTTGCATGTTTTACCGGGCCAAATTTTTAAAATTTCCTGCCATGTTCTTTTGGGGTTAAAACTCGGAAGCTTAAAGGGACCTTCTGATTCGAATGTTTCTCGTGACATTGTATTCAGTTGTGGTAAAATTTTTTCCCCTTTTTAAAACTTGCGTTATTTTTGAAAAAAACGAAAATTTTGGCAAAAATTAAAAAATTTTTGCAATTTTAATTTTGAATTTTTTTTCCCTTAAAAAAAAAATTTGTCACAAAAAATTTGTTAGTAACATTTCCAAAGGTTATTTTACATCACAAAATTTTTGGAACAAAATTTTTTTTTCTTGGAAATTTTTAAAGGAAAAAAAGTTGCCCGTGATTTTCATTTTTACAAAAAAATTTACAAAGCATTTTTTTGGGGCCACCTCTATTTTAAGTCACTTTGAGGGGTTTATACAGCAAAAATACCCAAAAGTGACACCATTCTAAAAACTGCACCCTCAAGTATCAAAACCACATTCAAGAAGTTTTTTAAACCCCTTCAAGTGCTTAAAGGGAGCTAAAGAGGGGAAGGAAAAATGAATTTTTAAACTTTTTGCCCAAAAAATGATTATTACAAACTTTTTTTTTATTTTTCACAAGGGTAAAAGTGCAAATGGACAGTTAAAGTTGTTGTGCATTTCTCCTGAGTACGCCAATAGCCAATATGTGGAGGAAAAACCACTGTTTGGGCACACGGCAGGTCGTAAGGGAAGGAGCGCCGTTTGACTTTTTTCAAACTAAAATTGGCTGGGAATTGAGATTGGACGCCATGTGTGTTTGGAGAGCCCCTGATGTGCCTAAACAGTGGAAAACCCCCACAATGTGACACCATTTTGGAAACTAGACCCCCTAAGAACTTTCTAGATCTGTTGTGAGCACTTTGAACCCCAAGTGTTTACACAAAATGTTTATAATGCCTGGGTCTGAAAAATAAAAAAAACTATTTTTCCACAAAAATGATTTTTTTTCCCAAATTTTTGATTTTCCCAAGGAAATTGGACCCCAAAGTTGTTGTCCAATTTGTCCGGAGTACGCTGATACCCATATGTGGGGGGGGGAAACTGTTTGGGCGCACGACAGGGCTTGGAAAGGAAGTAGTAACGTTTTGGAAATGCAGACGTTGATGGGGGTCATGCTCCGTTTGCAGTGCCCAGATGTGCCTAAACAGTGGAAAACCCCAACAAGTGACCCATTTTGGAAACTAGACCCCTAGGAGCTTATCTAGATCTTTGGTGATGCACTTTGAACCCCCAAGTGCATCACACAAGTTTATAATGCCCGAGCATGAAAATAAAAAATCCTATTTTTTTCCCACAAAAATTATCTTTTAGTCACTAATTTTTTATTTTCCCAAGAGTAACAAGGAGAAATTGGACCACAAAAGTTGATTGTCCAATTTGTCCTGAGTACGCTGATACCACATATGTGGGGGGGAACCACTGTTTGGGCGCACAGCAGAGCTCGGAATTGAAGGAGCACCATTTGACTTTTTCCAAACAAAATTGGCTGGAATGAGATTGGACGCCATGTTGCATTTGGAGAGCCCCTGATGTGCCTAAACAGTGGAAACCCCCCACAAGTGACCCCATTTGGGAAAACTAGACCCCTAAGGAACTTATCTAGATCTTTGGTGGAGCAATTTGAACCCCAAAGTGCTTCACACAAGTTTATAACGTAGAGCCGTAAAATGAAAAATCATATTTTTTTTCCACAAAATGATCTTTTATTTCCCAATTTTTATTTTCCCAAGGGTAACAAGACTCCAAAAGTTATTGTGCAATTTGTCCTGAGTACGCTGATACCCCATATGTGGGGGTAAACCACTTTTAGGTGCATGGCAGAGTTTGGAAGGAAAGGAGCGCCGTTCGACTTTTTCAACACAGAATTGACTGGATGCCATGTCGTGTTTGGAGAGCTCCTGATCTGCCTAAACAGTGGAAACCCCCAACAAATGACACCATTTTGGAAACTAGACCCCTCAGGAACTTATCTAGATGTGTGGTGAGCACTTTGAACCCCGAAGTGCTTTCACAGAAGTTTATAACGTAAGCTGTAAACAGGAGAGGGTAACAGGAGAAATTGGCCCCAAAAGTTGTTGTGCAATTTGTCCTGAGTGCGCTGATACCCATATGTGGGAGTAAACTACTGTATGGGCGCACGTCAGGGATCGGAAGGAAGTAGTGACGTTTGGGGTTGCAGACTTTGATTAAATGGTCTGGGGCGTCATGTCGCATTTGGAGAGCCCTGATGCGCCTAAAACAGTGGAAACCCCCCAAGTGACCCCATTTTGGAAAATAGACCCCACAAGGAACTTATCTAGATGTGTGTGAGCACTTTGAACCCGAAGTGCTTCACAGAAGTTTATAACGTACAGCCGTAAAAAAAAAAAACTTTTTTTTTTACAAAAATGATTTTTTTCGCCCCCAATATTTTATTTTCACAAGGGTAACAGGAGAAATTGGACCCCAAAAGTTGTTGTCCAATTTGTGAGTCACTGATACCCAATATGTGGAGAAAATTACTGTAATGGGTACACGTTGGGGCCGGAAGGAAGTAGTGACATTTGGATTGCAGACTTTGATGGAATGGTCTGGGGGCGTAATGTCGCATTTGGAGAGCCCCTGAGCGCCTAAACGTGGAAACCCTTTTGGAAAATAGACCCCACAAGGAACTTATCTAGATGGGTGTGAGCGCTATGAAGCCCAAGTGCTTCACAGAAGTTTATAACGTACAGTCGTAAAAAACAAAAAAATCATTTTTTTTTTAAAAAATGATATTTTTACCCCCAGTTTTTTATTTTCCCAAGGGTAACAGAAGAAATAGGACAAATTGCACAATAATCTTGGGGTCAGAGTACACTGATACCCATTATGTGGGGTAAACTACTGTTTGGGCGCATGGTAGAGCTAGAAGTGAAGAAGCACCGTTTGACTTTTTCAATGCAGAATTGGCTGGAATTGAGATCAGACGCCATGTCACATTTGGAGAGCCCTGATGTGCCTAAACAGCGGAAACCCCCCAATTCTAACTCAACCCCAACCCAACACCCCCTAACCCTAGTCCCAACCCCTAACCCAACCTAACCCTAAACACCCCATAACCCTAATACTAACCCTATCCTAACTTTATGCGCCAACCCTACCCTAACTTTAGCGCAACCCTAACCCTAATGGGAAAATGGAAATAAATACTTTTTTTTAAATTTATTATTTTTCCCTAACTAAGGGGGTGATAAAGGGGGGTTTGATTTACTATTTATAGCGGGTTTTATGATTGGCAGCTGTCATGCTAAAAGACGCTTTTTATTGCAAAAAAATTGTTTTTGCATCATACATTTGAGAGCTATAAAATTTTTTCATATTTTGGACCACAGAGTCATATGGGTCTTATTTTTTGCGGGACGAGGTGACGTTTTATTGGTACCATTTTTGAGCATGTGACTTTTTTGATCGCTTTTTATTTCGATTTTTGGGAGGTTAATGAACAAAAATCAGCAATTCATGAATTTCTTTTGGGGGAAGCGTTTTATACCGTTCCGCGTGTGGTAAAATTGATAAAGCAGTTTTATTCTTCGGGTCAGTACGATTATGGCGATACCTCATTTATATTATTTATTTAGTTTTGGCGCTTTTATAGAATAAAACCAATTTTATATAAAAAAATTATTATTTTTGCATCGCTTTATTCTGCGAGCTATAACTTTTTTATTTTTTTGTTGATGATGCTGTATGGCGGCTCGTTTTATGCGGGACAAGATGACGTTTTCAGCGGTACCATGTTTATTTATATCCGTCTTTTTGATCGCGTGTTATTCCACTTTTTGTTCGGCGGTATGATGATAAAGCATTGATTTTTTGCATTGTTTTTTTTTTAATTTTTTTAAGAGGTTCACTAAATGGTGAACTAGTGGGACAGTTTTATATGGGGGGTTGTTACGGACGCGGCGATACCAAATATGTGTACTTTTATTGTTTTTGTTTTTTTATTTACAGGAAGAAATGAATTTATTGGGGAATATTTTTTTTTTTTTTATGACCTAGAAAAGAAAATCTAGATGCCACCACTGTTATGTTACGGTAGCTGAGGAGTGCAGGTAAAAAAGGAAATACACCAGAGCAGTTGGAATCTATGAGATTGCAGTACCCTGACTAACCACCACAACTAGAGGCAGCCGTGAGCGTTCCTACGATGGTCCTAGACGCCTCGTCACAGCCTGAGAAACTAACTACACCTAAAGATAGAAAATAGGAAAGCTATCTGCCCGGAGCAGAACCCCAAAGATAATAGAAAGCCCCCAAACATGTAATGGCGGTTAGACAAGAGGAAATACTGACACAGAAAGAAAATAGTATGAGCAAACGCTGGGGCCCAAACTAACTAGATAGAAAAGGATAGGAAGGGTACTTACTGCAATCCAAAAAACCCTGAAAAGCGCCAACTCTACTAATTTCAAAATCACCTGAGATCACACGACCTCTACCACCTAAATTAGTTCTCTGGTGTAACAAAAACAGCAGCCACTGAAAAAACTGCAAAAAGCAAAAGTACAAAACACAGTGGCTGGACAAACTGAGAGGGCAAAAGCCCCCGGAGGGGACCCAGAAGGCCCCCACAGAAGTGCAGGACAAAATGCAAAAATATAGCAAAAACACAAAATAAGAAATTGTCTTATCTGATAGCAGGAGATGCAGACACGACACAGCAGCTACAAGGGAAACTGGAAAGAAGGATTCAGACCAGAACAATTGATCACCGGCAACCCTGATGGGAAAATGATTCCCTAAATAAGACCAATCAGTAACACCTGATTCCCAATCCTCACTAGTACCGCTTGTAACCACCAGAGGAGCCTTGCTCAGAACTCATCTCAAACCCATTCACAACAGTACCCCCCCCTTGAGGAGGGGTCACCGAACCCTCATTTGAGCAACCAGGTCGGTCAGGATGAGTTCTATGATACGCACGGATAAGTCTCCTAGCATGGATGTCCGAAGCAAACACCCAAGAATTATCTTCCTGACCATAACCTCTCCATTTAACCAAATACTGGAGTCTTCGTCTAGAAAAACGAGAATCCAATATTTTCTCAACCACATACTCCAGATTGCCCTCAACCAAAACAGGGTCAGGAGGCACAGCAGCAGGAACCACTGGCTCAACAAACCTCTTCAACAAGGACTTGTGGAACACGTTATGGATCTTAAATGTCCCTGGAAGAAGCAACGAAAAGAAACAGGATTAATAATCTCCATGATCTTATAAGGTCCAATGAACCTAGGCTTAAATTTAGGAGATGCTACTCTCATAGGAATATTCTTTGAGGACAACCAGACCAAGTCCCCACTTTAAACCGAGGACCATCAGTCCTATGCCGGTTAGCAAACCGCTGGGCCTTCTCCTGAGAGAGGGACAACCTCTCCACTACCTGGTCCCAAATCTGCTGCATACGCTCAACAACAGAGTCAACCTGGACAGACAGAAGCCTCCGTCTGTCCTGAAGAAAATCGAGGGTGAAACCCAGAATTACAGAAAAACGGAGACATCAAAGTGGCAGAGCTAGCCCTATTATTAAGAGCAAACTCAGCCAAAGGCAAAAAAGAGACCCAGTCATCCTGATCAGCAGACACAAAGCATCTTAGATAAGTCTCCAATGTCTGGTTTGTTCTCTCAGTTTGACCATTGGTCTGAGGATGAAATGCCGAGGAGAAAGACAATTGAACACCAGTTTAGAACAAAAAGTCCTCCAAAATCTGGAAACACAAACTGGACTCCTCTGTCAGACACAATGTTCTCAGGAATGCCGTGTAAACGAACCACGTGCTGAAGGAACAAAGGCACCAATTCAGAGGAGGAAGGCAACTTAGGTAATGGCACAAGAGTATCATTTTGGAAAACCTATCACAAATTACCCAGATGGTGGTCATTCTCTGAGAAACAGGAAGATCGGAAATGAAATCCATAGAGATATGGGTCCATGGTCTCTTGGGCACAGGCAATGGCATCAACAAACCACTAGGGCGAGAGCAAGGCTTGGAGCGAGAGCAGTCCCGCAGGACTGCACAAATTCCCTGACATCGCGAGACAAGGTAGGCCACCAAAAGGACCGACTAACCAAGTCTCTGGTACCAAAAAATTCCGGGATGCCCAGCCAATGCGGAACAATGAATCTCAGACATCACACTCTTTTCCATTGGTCCGGGACAAACAATTTTCCCAACAGGGCAGCGCTCGGGCCTATCCTCCTGACACCCCTCCAGAGCAAGTCTCAAATTAGGCGAGATGGCGGAAAGAACTACACCCTCCTTCAAAATAACAGAGGGATCAGATAGCTCAGGAGAGTCCGCAAGGAAACTCCTCGAGAGGGCATCCGCCTTAACATTCTTAGTGCCAGGAAGAAAGGAAACCACAAAATTAAAACGTGTGAAAAACAAGGCCCACCTGGCCTGTCTAGGATTGAGTCGCTTGGCAGATTCCAGATAGACCAGATTCTTATGGTCCGTAAGGACCACCACCTGATGTTTGGCTCCCTCCAGCCAATGTCTCCACTCTTCAAAAGCCCACTTCATGGCCAATAACTCCCGATTACCCACGTCATAATTACGTTCAGTAGGAGAAAATTTTCGAGAGAAAAAGGCACAAGGGTTACTTTTAGAGGTCTCTGGATCTTTTTGGGACAAAACGGCACCTGCCCCAATTTCAGAGGCATCAACCTCCACCTGAAATGGCAGAGAAACATCAGGCTGCCGTAGAACAGGAGCAGAAGTGAATCTCTGCTTAAGTTCCTGAAACGCAGAGACTGCCTCAGGAGGCCAATTCACCACATCAGAACCCTTTCTGGTCAAATCAGTTAATGGTTTAACAATAACAGAGAAATTACCAATAAATTTACGATAAAAATTGGCAAAACCCAAAAATCTCTGAAGAGCCTTTAATGAAGTAGGTTGGACCCAATCACAGATGGCCTGAACCTTGACCGGGTCCATTTCAATAACAGATGGGGACAAAATGAATCCCAGAAATGAGATCTTCTGTACGCCAAAAAGACACTTTGATCCCTTCACATACAGAGCATTCTCTCTCAAAATCTGGAATACAGTTCGAACATGTTTCACATGAGAGTCCCAGTCATTAGAAAAAATCAAGATATCATCCAAATAAACAATCAGAAACTTGTCCACAAAATCCCTGAAAATGTCATTCATGAAGGACTGGAAGACGGAAGGAGCATTAGTGAGCCCAAAGGGCATCACAAGGTACTCAAAATGCCCTTCAGGGGTGTTAAATGCCGTCTTCCATTCATCCCCGTGCTTAATGCGAATAAGGTTATACGCCCCCCTGAGGTCAAGCTTGGTAAACCAAGTAGCGTTTTTCACCCTGGAAAACAGGTCAGAAATCAAGGGTAACGGGTATTGATATTTCACAGTAATATTGTTCAAGAGACGATAATCAATACACGGCCTTAATGAACCATCTTTTTTGGCCACAAAGAAAAAACCGGCACCTAAGGGTGAAGAGGATGGTCTGATATGACCCTTCTCCAATGATTCCTTGATATAAACCGCATAGCGTCATGTTCAGGTACAGACAAGTTAAAAAGGCGACCCTTAGGGAATTTACTACCTGGCACTAATTCAATAGCGCAGTCATAACTCCTATGGGGAGGTAAGGATGCAGATTTACTTTCGCTAAACACATCAGAAAAATCAAACAAAAAGTCAGGAACATCCTCAGCCTGGGGGAGGCAGAAAAAACAGGAGTGTTGGTATTAACACATTGGCAGTCCCAACTGGTTACAGACACAGAATTCCAATCCAAAACAGGATTATGAGACTGTAACCAAGGGAAACCCAGCACGATAATGTCATGCAGATTATATAGAACCAAAAATTTGCAGCACTCCTGGTGATCAGGTTCAACCCTCATTATCACCTGAGTAGAAAACTGGGGTTTATTCTCAGCCAAAGGGGTAGAATCGATCCCCAGTAGGGGAATAGACTTCTGTAGGGGTATCAAGGGAAATCCACAACGTTTAGCAAAATCATAATCCATCAGG
This sequence comes from Oophaga sylvatica, assembly GCA_033576555.1. Lineage (NCBI taxonomy): Eukaryota > Metazoa > Chordata > Amphibia > Anura > Dendrobatidae > Oophaga > Oophaga sylvatica. The sequence continues at coordinate 288,414,907 of JARQOD010000006.1, forward strand.
TTAATAGCTGCTCCAGAATCAACGAAAGCCTGAGCAGAAAATGAGGACAGAGAGCATATCAGAGTGACAGTTAATAAAAACTTAGTCTGAACACTACCCAAGACAACTGAGCGTGCAAAACGTCTTCCCCGCTTAGGGCAGACTGAAATAGCATGAGAGGCATCACCACAGTAGAAACATAACCCATTGCGCTTTCGAAACTCATGACGCTGTGCCCCAGACACCACTCCATCACACTGCATGGGCTCAGCAGCTGGCTCACAAGGCAACACCACTCCAAGCATACTTCTCCGCTCACGCAAACGTCTGTCAATTTGAATCGCTAATGACATAGAATCATTGAGACCAGAGGGGACAGGGAATCCCACCATAACATCCTTTACATTATCCGACAGACCCTTCCGGAAAAGGGCCGCCAAAGCGTCGTCATTCCATTTGGTCAGGACTGCCCACCTACGGAATCTCTGACAGTATAACTCAGCGTCATCAAGCCCCTGATTTAATGCCAACAAGGCTTTTTCAGCTTGATCAGTGACATTAGGCTCATCGTACAATAACCCCAAAGCCTGAAAAAATGCATCAACATCACTCAAAACAGGATCCCCAGGTATCAGGGAAAAAGCCCAATCCTGAGGAACGCCGCGCAGGAGAGAGATGATAATTTGAACCTGCTGCGCTGCGTTTCCTGAGGACTTAGATTTTAAGGCAAAAAACAATTTACAATTATTTTTGAAATTCTGAAACTTAGCTCGATCCCCTGAAAACAAATCTGGCATGGGGATCCTAGGTTCCACAACAGGCAACCCAGCAAGATAGATAGCAATACTCCGAACCTCAGTGGCAAGCTGATCCACACGGCCAGACAACTGTGCAAACTCCATTGGGAGAAAAGATCCTCCCCAGCACCCAGAGATACAGAGGGAAAAAAAAAAAAAAAATGCAACAAACAGAAAAATATCTCTGACAACTTTTCTTCCTTCAAAATATTTTTTCCCTTCTGTGAGTACCATACAATTTTTATGGCCGGTGATACTGTTATGTTACGGTAGCTGAGGAGTGCAGGTAAAAAAGGAAATACACCAGAGCAGTTGGAATCTATGAGATTGCAGTACCCTGACTAACCACCACAACTAGAGGCAGCCGTGGAGCGTTCCTACGATGGTCCTAGACGCCTCGTCACAGCCTGAGAAACTAACTACACCTAAAGATAGAAATAGGAAAGCTATCTGCCCCGGAGCAGAACCCCAAAGATAATAGAAAGCCCCCAAACATGTAATGGCGGTTAGACAAGAGGAAATACTGACACAGAAAGAAAATAGTATGAGCAAACGCTGGGGCCCAAACTAACTAGATAGAAAAGGATAGGAAGGGTACTTACTGCAATCCCAAAAAACCCTGAAAAGCGCCAACTCTACTAATTTCAAAATCACCTGAGATCACACGACCTCTACCACCTAAATTAGTTCTCTGGTGTAACAAAAACAGCAGCCACTGAAAAAACTGCAAAAAGCAAAAGTACAAAACACAGTGGCTGGACTAAACTGAGAGGGCAAAAGCCCCCGGAGGGGACCCAGAAGGCCCCCACAGAAGTGCAGGACAAAATGCAAAAATATAGCAAAAACACAAAATAAGAAATTGTCTTATCTGATAGCAGGAGATGCAGACACGACACAGCAGGCTACAAGGGAAACTGGAAAGAAGGATTCAGACCAGAACAATTGATCACCGGCAACCCTGATGGGAAAATGATTCCCTTAAATAAGACCAATCAGTAACACCTGATTCCCAATCCTCACTAGTACCGCTTGTAACCACCAGAGGGAGCCTCTGCTCAGAACTCATCTCAAACCCATTCACAACACACCACCAATCATTTATACAGGCCAATTGGACACCCATTACAGGTAGAGTATGGCTTCAAGTGTGCAATTCATATAGCAAGAGGAACAAAGATATTACATTTTGTACATTTAATCTGAAAAGTAGGCAGTGTTCATAAAAATATACAAAAGATATTACAAAACAGTATATAAAATTATTTAAACTAAAAAAAAGATAACAAAAGAAAAGTATTAAACCTGTGTCACAGAAATAGTGCAGATCTTAGCGGAGGGAATCTGTCCTTTGAAAACGGTACAGAACCACAGCGAACTGTGTCTTCCAGAACTGACAATGACAATACTTCAAAATCTTATTTTATTAGATAAAATTCTGCCAACATACCTTCCCTTGGTGAGCACAGATGGGGGCTGGTCATGGGATGTGGCTAACTCCCAAAAATTAATGGGATCCCCGATTTTCAGGATATTTCCCCTCCTGGAGGTCCCAGGTGGGAGATATTAATGTTATATTTCCTATCATTATTATAGCTTTCCATAGATAGGAAACAAGGCATGTATATCGTTATCCATCTGCCCGATATGAATTTAGAGCTGAAGTGTAGGCCGCCCAGTGATGTAAATAAATGCATTACACTCGTCACTTCGTGAAAACGCCAAAAATATATCTCCTATAACTATAGGACCTATGCCATTCACAAAAAAACTCTAATATTCATAACTGGACTTTAGCACCCTAATGTCTGTTATTCTTGGCCAAATGTGGCTTTGAAGAAAAAAACATATTTTCATAGGCGTGAAATTTCACACCTCCCAGTATCTTCTATACATTGAGCTTGTCTGCTACTTCTTGTCTGCTCTTCAGCAGATAACACTGCTCTTGTCATGCACATTGTAGGAAAGACTAAGGGCCCCGTCTCACATAGCGACGCACCAGCGATCCCGACAACGATATGAACTTGTCAGGATCGCTGGTGTGTCGCTACATGATCGCTGCTGAGCTGCCAAACAGGCAGCGTTCAGGACAGCAACACTGCGGGTTACGTTGCTTAGCAACCCGCAGTGTACGTTGGATACCAGCCCGCTGATGCAGGGAGCTGGTAACCAAGGTACACATCGGGTTTCCAGGCACCGCGCAGCGCCTGGAATCCCGATGTGTACCTTGGTTACCATCTGATCACTGGACTCCTGCCTGCCACACGCAGCGATGCGTGCTGGCCAGCGGGAGACCAGCGATCAAAAAAAATTCCCGGCATTTCTGACACGACCAGCGATTCACAGCAAGGAACTGATCGCTGGTACGTGTCAGACATAGCGAGATCGCTGCTGAGATCGCTGTTGCGTCACAAAACTTGTGACTCAGCAGCGATCTCGCTAGCGATCTCGCTATGTGAGACGGGGCCCTAAGTGCAACACAAAAGGATTAGGGAAGGGGAACCAGACACTAGGGCAGGGGGAAGTGGAGACCGCTTGACTGATCTAACATCAGTCTGTCTGTTCTAATGTCTCTATATAGGTTCCGCACCTATCGCTGGGCAGGATACCTAGTCCATGTGTGACCCTGGTGCTAAGCCCTGCAGCGAGAAGGACAGGATGAGCACTAGTCAATCCCACTAACACTAATGGCAGTAAGGGTAAAGGAAACCAGGGGAGACTTAGCTTGAGTAGAAATGCAGACGCCCTCCCAACTCCAAGAGGATGTTAGCAGACTGCTACAGCTCCGAGCTTCAACAGAGATAGCCACCATTCTGCTAAGCAAACAACTGCAACTTTCTGCAGATAGATGCAGTGTAATGGTCTGCAGCCTCTGACACATCTGTGACAGTACCCCCCTTCTACGAGTGGCCTCCAGACACTCAAGGCCAGGTTTCTCAGGATAAGAGGTGTGGAACGAACGAACTAGCCTGGGGGTGTTCACCTCTGTTGCAGGAATCTACATCCTTTCCTCTGAACTGTAGCCCCACCAATGCACCAGGTATTGTGGGGACGTTGCAGGTAGACGGGTGTTAATGTCACACATAGTGTAGGACAGACTAAGTGCAACACAAAGGGATTAGGGAAGGGGAACCAACACTAGGGAAGGGGGAAGTATAGACCCCTAAACTGATCTAATGTCACCCTGTCTGACCTACCGTCTCCATATAGGTTCCGCATCTATCGCTGAGCAGGATACCTAGTCCCTGTCTGACCCAGGCGCTTAGCCCTGCAGCGGAAAGGACAGGATAAACGCTAGTCAATCCCACTAACACTAAAGACAGTAAGGATAAAGGAAACCAGGAGGACATTTAGCTTGAGTAGACTCAGAGAGAAACGCAGACGCCCTAAAAAACTCCATGAGGAAGCTAGCACACTGCTACAGCTCCACGCTTCAACAGAGAAGTGCAAATAGGAAATTACACCCGCCTCTCCCAACAGGAAGTAGGGAGTTATAAACACCCAGGTCCAGGTGTGATCATTAGCACAGGGGAGGTAGTCACCAGTCTGCAAAGCAAACAACTGCGACCTTCTGCAGATGCAGTTCAACGGTCTGCAGCCTCTGACACATCCGGGACAGCTCTACATACTTTCAAAAGTTGTCAGGTTCAGTTATGAAATGAGCCAATTCTTAATGATTTTAACTTACTGAATTCAAATCTGTGATAATGAAAAATTTTAGTTGACTCTTGTTTCTATGATATCAAAGAGTTTTCTTTTTATTGCTACAAATAATGCACAAAGTTTCAGTATTTTGAAACATTATTATTTTGCAACTATAAAGATGCAGAATATTTTGTTATGCCAATTTTCTGATATTTATTTAGAGGAAACAGCAACAATTCAAATAACTAAACATGTCCAAACACTATTACGAATTATAAACAGTTACAGAAATTGCAGTACAAAATTTGGTCCTTTTTCAGTGACAAGTCTTCTTTGCTTGTCTCTTGTAATCCTGCATTGGATCATCTCCTACAATTGTTAAACAGTAATCTGCAAGCACTGATGGATTCCATTTTCCTTGATATTTTTTCTCCATAGCCGAAATATCTTGGTGAAATCTCTCAGTGTGATCCTCGCTCGCTGCTCAGCAGTTTGGTGGAAAAAAGTCTAGATGCGAGTATAAGAAATTAATCTTTAAGGACATGTTGCAGCTAAGATCCTTATATGTTTTGAGCAGATTTTCCACCAACTCTTCATAGTTATCTGCTCTTGAGTTTCCCACAAAATTAATTGCCACTAATGCGAATGCTACCCGTGCAGCCCTGCAACAAACTGAAAAACTCCTCATCTTGAAAAAGCTTACAAATCTGAGGTTCAATAAAGAGTCCTTTCTTTATTTTTGCTTCACTCAACCTTGGAAATTTATCAGTGAGATACTTGGTGTACAATAATAAATTATATTGTGGTACCGTGTTAGCCAGAAAAAATCGATGTGAATACTTTTCCGTCCAATTATCACAAGAGTATTCTTAAGGTACTGCCACACTTAGTGATCTCGTTAGCGATCTCAATAACGACGCAAGCTAATGAGATCGTTTTTGTGATCGTTTTAATGTCTCTAGTAGCTGCCACACTTAAGGGTATGCCACACTAAACAATATCGCTAACGAGATCGCTAAAAAACGTCACTATTTAGCGATCCCGTTAGCGATATTGTTCAGTGCGGCAGCTGCCAGCGACGAGCTTCCTGCTGTGATCTCGCTCGTCGCTGGAATCGTTCCGGACCCTATTTCATCGCTGGCGCTCCCGCTGGGTAAGTATCTTATCGCTGTGTGGCACCTTTTCTTAGCGATTTAGCGGTACTTTTGTACCGCTAAAGTCGTTAAGAAGATCGCTAACGGCGATAGCGTCGTTAACTATATCGCTAAATGTGGCCGCATTTAGCGATATAGAAACAATCCCGCTAGCGATCGCATTAGTATGCGTCGTTATCGTGATCGCTAGCGGGATTGTTTAGTGTGGCAGTACCTTTAGTGATCTCGTTAACGACTCAAAAGCGGTTAGCGATCTCATTAAACGACTTTAACGGTCATTGCGATGTAAAAAACAGCGCACATCGCTCACAAAAGGTGCCAGACACAGCGATATGGGCTCACCAGTGGGACGCCAACGATCTAAATACGGTCCAGAACTCTAGTGAACGATCAGCGAGATCACAGCAGGGGCCACGTCGTTGCTACATGCCACACACGTTAGCGTCACGAACGAGATCGCTAAATAGTGACATATTTTAGCGATCTCGTTAGCGACGCTGTTTAGTGTGGCATACCCTTTAGAGTGATAACTTTATTGGCTAACCAGAAAATTATATGTTGGCAAGCTTTCAGAGCACAGTGCCTCCTTCTTCAGGCAAGATTACAAATAGATTAATAAAGAAAAAAGCACATTCAAGAGATACTACAGTAGGACATTTGTTCATTAGGTGGGAGCTGTGATGCCTCATAAAGATAAGCCAAGGAAATCGAATTAGCATTTTCTTACAAATGGAGAGGCAGTGGGGATGTTCTAAAGGTACTATCACACTAGGCGAGATCGCTAGCGATATCGCTTAAGCGACAGCGATTTTATGACACAGCAGTGACATCGTCAGCGATGTCGCTGTTTGTGACATGTAGCAGTTATGTGGCCACTGCTGCGATGTCGCTGATCGTGCACGAACGTTCTGGACCGTTTTTTGATCGTTGGCGTCCCGCTGGTGAGCCTGAATCGCTGAGTTTGACACCCTTTATGAACGACGAGCGACCTCGTTGGCGACTCATATGTCAGCGGCGCAGGCGGGACTAGGTTTTAACGCCCCTCAGCTCCAATTGGTGGCCACAACATCTAGTCCTTTGTGCATTGTTGCGAGGATACTATTGTGTGTGGGGGTTTGCGATCCTGTCAGAATCGCTACAGCGCTTCATCTTTGCCATTTATACAACACATTTTTGGGATCTTGAAAAAATGAATCCGGGGCAAACGCAATAGCGGCACAGACTGGATCGCTGTAGCTGCAAAGCAGAAGGCTAGCAGGACGCAGTATGGAACAATGCTGGAAATTTGTATGAACCACTTGCGCTCGAGAACAATGGAAGGGAGCGCTAATAGGTCATCTTTTATGACGCGGTCTTCCAATCACTAAGCGAGAGCTGTGACATATGACATACCGTGACCACCAATCTGTGCTGAGGGGCGTGGAAAAGGTTGCGCTCAATCACACCTATCGAGGTTGGGATCTTTAACAATACATGCTGTGTGACAGGTCCCAATGACCACCGAGGTCGTTATACAGATCGCTGATCGCTGATGTGTCGTTAATGAGATCTTCCTGTTTGGAAGCTACTAGCAACCATATAGCGATGTACAAATGATCTCTGCCAGGTCGTGTAGTTGTCGTGATCGCTGGTTCGATCACTTAGTGTGACAGTACCTCTAGTTGTCTGCAGTCCTTCCGCTGGAAGTGTGAACTGTGTCCATGTAGTGAGTCATAAATCCAGGTGTTAAATTGAGTCCTAGTGTCAAAGTATTGAACATCCTTATAAGTTTGAATTCCCAAATTTTTCCTCCCTGTCATCCTTAAAATGACCTTCACACTTCCAGCAGAAGGACTGCAGACAACTAAGAACATCCCCACTGCTTCTCCATTTGTAAGATAATACTGTATGGAGGACTATACTGTCCGGTTTTTGAGCTATTGCAGAATTTACAATAGATATCACTCATGTAATGTAAGAAGTGAAGTATTTGGCATTGTACTATACCTATATTTCTCTGCCATATCGGAGCATCATGAATTGTGGTATGTGTTAAAGGGGCCCACTGAGACTCTTTCGCCCGGGGCCCACGAAAACCTGGAGCCAGCCCTGTGTAAGAAAATGCTAATTCGATTTCCTTGGCTTATCTTTATGAGGCATCACACCTCCCACCTAATGAACAAATGTCCTACTATAGTATCTCTTGAATGTGCTTTTTTCTTTATTAATCTATTTGTAATCTTGCCTGAAGAAGGAGGCACTGTGCTCTGAAAGCTTGCCAACATATAATTATCTGGTTAGCTAATAAAGGTATCACTCTAAGAATACTCTTGTCATAATTGGATGGAAAAGTATTCACATCGATCAGTGAGATACTTGAATGCTTTTGCATTTTTATCCATTACCTTTACAAGTTCTTCATTAGGCCCAACTTGATGTGCAGTGGTGGTAAGGATAACAAAATCTTATATGCTTCGATACAAAATATTTTTACTCCCTGGCTGAAGTGAATGTCGGAGAGACCAGTCTCTTTTATTGTAATGATATTCTCTTGCATGAGTATCCCACTCACACAGAAAGCAGAAGTACTCTGTCTATCCATCCTGGAGACCAAGTAAGAGGGCAACCACTTTTAAGTCACTACAAAGGGGCCACAAATGTTGGTCATATTTTAGGCACCTCAACAGCTGTTTAATGTTGTCATAGTTTTCTATGGAAAGGTAGCACATTACCATTATGCAGTATGATGGCTTTTACGCTTGTTTTGGACAAATTGTTGAAGAGCCTCCATTCCTCTGGATTATGACTTATCTTCAAATCATCTATTAAACATCCGATGTCAGTGTTCTACACCAGAGATCATTGTGGAACACTCGTTAATAACTGGACTATGGTGGAAAGATAAGTATAGGTTGGTTTTTTATTTTATTTTTATTAACCCCTTTCTGTCATCGGACGTACTATCCTGTCCATGTGCCCTGGGACTTAATTCCCAAGGACGGGATAGTACGTCATATGCGATCAGCTGCGCTCCCGGGGGGAGCGCTGCTGATCGCGGCCGGGTGTCAGCTGATCCATCGATAGATGGCGGCGATCGGTCACCGCCGTCACTAAATGCTCCTCTCATCCTTGCCTCCACTGCCCCCACCTTCCGATCACCCCCTTACCTTCCGACCCCCCCTACTCACCTCTCCCGGTCCTCCGATGTCCCTGGATCCGTCCCGGCGTCCATCCGGGATGTTTCATGGGCGCCGCCATCTTGAAAAATGGCGGGCGCATGCGCAGTGCGCCCGCCGACCGGCGCATGCGCAGTGTGTCCTCCAGAATCCATAAATTTATTTTGATCACTGTGATAAACTCTCACAGTGATCAAAATAAAAAAAGTAAATAAAAGCCCCATTTATCACCCCCATAGGTAGGGACAAATAAAAAAAAAAATATATATTTTTTTATCTTTTTATTAGGGTTAGGGATACGATTATAAGGCTGTGTTCATATTGCGTTATGGCAGTCCGTTAGGCGGACTGCGTTACACCGCGGTATAACGCGGTGTAACGCAGTCCGTTAATGCTGCCATTCACCCCCATTTGCGGGTTAGGGTTAGAATTAGGGTTAGGGTTGGAATTAGGGTTAGGGTTGGTATTAGGGTTAGGTTTGTGGTTAAGGTTAGAGTTAGGATAAGTGTTAGGGGTGTTTTGTGGTTTATAGCATTTATCTAAATAAGCTGTTTAGCCCAGATATTATTTTCACACCATACGGGGCTCACACCTATGCTGGTAAGCAGGGACCAGCACTGTCACATATTGAGGGGTTCTACCTACAATATCATCTTGTAGTTTAATTCATCTTACCAAATCAGGCATGGAATTTCAGCCTTGATCCCTGACCTGAACATACAGAGACACATTGCCGGCTTCCCATTCTGTCAAGGGAACTATCTTCATTTGTTGTGCATGCTTTAGTGGGAAGCACCTATTGCAAAGGGCATTATAGGAACCCAGGGACAGCCGACGTGACTGGGGGCGCCACTCTCGTTGGGGCTGTCTTAGGGTGCCAACCTCCGCATGCTAGGCAGGTATACAAATCAGGGCATCAGTGTTTTAGGCTGGTTTCACACATCCGTTTTTCCCCATTGCGGCCCCCGGAATTTTCCCGCAGCGCCGCATCTGAAAATCTGATGCGCCGCATGCGGCTTTTTTCGCATTGACATGCATTAGCGCCGCATGGCGCCGCATGTCAATGCGTTGCATGCGGTTTTGTCCGGATGCGGCGCAAATGTACATTGCGGCGTCCGGAAAAAACGCTGCATGTAACGTTTTTTTTTTTTTGCCGGATGGTTTCTTATCTCTCCAAGCATCAGAAACCATCCGGCAAAAAACCGCATTTTGGCCGCCGGATGTGTGAAAGCTTTTCACATGCGGCGCTGCGGCTAAATGCCGGGGGCGCCGTTTAGGCGCCCGCCGGATGTGTGAAACCAGCCTTAGGGTGAAATCAGTGTGCACTTTTTAAATGTGTGGTGTTTTTGCTGTATGTCCCGTTTTAGATTGATAATAAAAGTTATATTTTATATTTTTTCTTTGGGGTTCATATGCATGATTAAAGGTCATGAAGGGGTTAATAATAGTACACAGTTGTTTGCTTAGTCTGTACTGGTTAGTTTACAATGGGACCAAAAAAAAAAAAATACGTAGGGTCCCCCTATAAATTCTAACCAGCGAGAAACTGGTTGTTTCTATTGGTACCATTTTCGGGCACATGACATTTTTTGATCTCTTTTTATTGCAATGTTTGGTAGGCAAAATTACAGAGATACCACATTAATATTGCTGTTTTGTGTTTTGTGACTTTTGCGCAATAAAAACTATTTGATAGAAAAAATAATTAGTTTTGCTTCACTTTATACTGGTGGGATAGTTTTATAGGTCAGGTCTTTCCGGACCCGGCAACAATATCAAATATTTGTACTTATTTTGTTTATTTATTTATTGTTTTCATAAAATATTTATTTATGGGTACTGTACATACATATATATATATACGTACACTGCTCAAAAAAATAAAAGGAACACTAAAATCCCACATCCTAGATATCACTGGATGAAATATTCCAGTTTTAAATCTTTATTCATTACATAGTGGAATGTGTTGAGAGCAATAAAACATAAAAATGATCAGTGTAAATCAAAATTAATATCCCATGGAGGTCTGGATTTGGAATGATACTCAAAATCAAAGTATAAAATCAAATTGCAGGCTGATCCAACTTCAGTGGAAATGCCTCAAGACATGGAAATGATGACCAGTAGTGTGTGTGGCCTCCATGTGCCTGTATGACCTCCCTTCAACACCTGGGTATGCTCCTGATGAGGCGGCGGATTGTCTCCTGAGGGATCTCCTTCCAGACCTGGACTAAAGCATCCGCCAACTCCTGGACAGTCTGTGGTGCAACGTGACGTTGGTGGATGGAGCGAGACATGATGTCCCAGATGTGCTCAATCGGATTCAAGTCTGGGAACGGGCTGGTCAGTCCATAGCTTCAATGCCTTCATCTTTCAGGAACTGCTGACACACTCAAGCCACATAAGGTCTGGCATTGTCCTGCATAAGAAGGAACCCAGGGCCAACCGCACCAGCATATGATCTCACAAGGGCTCTGAGGATCTCATCTCGGTACCTAATGGCAGTCAGCCTACCTCTGGCGAGCACATGGAGGGCTGTGCGGCCCTCCAAAGAAATGCCACCCCACACCATTACTGACCCACTGCCAAACCGGTCATGCTGAAGGATGTTGCAGGCAGCAGATCACTCTCCACGGCGTCTCCAGACTCTGTCACGTCTGTCACATGTGCTCAGTGTGAACCTGCTTTCATCTGTGAAGAGCACAGGGCGCCAGTGGCGAATTTTCCAATCCTGGTGTTCCGTGGCAAATGCCAAGCGTCCTGCACGGCGTTGGGCTGTGAGCACAACCCCCATCTGTGGACATCGGGCACTCTGACCATTCTCATGGAGTCAGTTTCTAACCGTTTGTGCAGACACATGCACATTTGTGGCCTCCTGGAGGTCATTTTGCAGGGCTCTGGCAGTGCTCCTCCTGTTCCTCCTTGCACAAAGGCGGAGGTAGCAGTCCTGCTGCTGGGTTGTTGCCCTCCTACAGCCCCCTCCATGTCTCCTAGTGTACTGGTCTGTCTCCTGGTAGCACCTCCAGCCTCTGGACATTAGGCTGACAGACACAGCAAACATTCTTGCCACAGCTAGCATTAATGTGCCATTCTGGATGAGCTGCACTACCTAAGCCATTTGTGTGGGTTGTAGAGTCCATCTCATGCTATCACGAGTGTGAAAGCACAACCAACATTCAAAAGTGACCAAAACATCAGCCAGAAAGCATTGGTACTGAGATGTGGTCTGTGGTCCCCACCTGCAGAACCACTCCTTTATTGAGTGTGTCTTGATAATTGTCAATAATTTCCATCTGTTGTCTATTCCATTTGCACAACAGCATGTGAAATTGAATGTCAATCAGTGTTGCTTCATAAATGGACAGTTTGATTTCCCAGAAGTTTGATTTACTTGGAGTTATATTCTGTTGTTTAAGTGTTCTCTTTATTTGTTTGAGCAGTTTATATACAGCACAGACCAAAAGTTTGGACACACCTTCTCATTTAAAGATTTTTCTGTATTTTCATGACTATAAAAATTGTACATTCACACTGAAGGCATCAAAACTATGAATTAACACATGTGGAATTATATACTTAACAAAAAAGTGTGAAACAACTGAAAATATGTCTTATATTCTAGGTTCTTCAAAGTAGCCACCTTTTGCTTTGATGACTGCAAAAGGTAAGTAATAACGTTTTGGAATGCAGACGTTGATGGGGGTCATGTTCTGTTTGCAGTGCCCCAGATGTGCCTAAACAGTGGAAAACCCCCACAAGTGACCACATTTTGAAAACTAGACCCCTAAGGAACTTATCTAGATCTGTGGTGAGCAGTTTGAAGCCCCAAGTGCTTCACCAAGTTTTTAATGCCCGGGCATGAAAATAAAAAATCCTTTTTTTTTCCCACAAAAATTATCTTTTAGTCACCAATTTTTTATTTTCCCAAGGGTAACAGGAGACATTGGACCACAAAAGGTTTGTGCAATTTGTCCTGAGTACGCTGATACCCCATATGTGGGGGAGAACCACTGTTTGGGCGCACGGCCGAGCTCAGAATGGAAGGAGCACCATTTGACTTTTTCCAACTAAAATTGGCTGGAATTGAGATTGGACTCCATGTTGCATTTGGAGAGCCCTTGATGTGCCTAATCAGTGGAAACCCCCCACAAGTGACCATATTTTGGAAACTAGACCCCCCTAAGGAACTTATCTAGATCTGTGGTGAGCAATTTGAACCCCAAGTGCTTCACACAAGTTTATAACGTAGAACCAATTTTTATTTTCCCAAGGGTAACAAGACCACAAAAGTTATTGTGCAATTTGTCCTGAGTACGCTGATACCCCATATGTGGGGGTAAACCACTGTGTGGGTGCCTGGCAGACCTCGGAAGGGAAGGAGCGCTGTTTGACTTTTTCAACGCAGAATTGGCTGGACGCCATGTTGTGTTTGGAGAGCTCCTGATGTGCCTAAACAGTGGAAACCCCCCACAAATGACATCATTTTGGAAACTAGACCCTTCAAGGAAATTATATAGATGTGTGGTGAGAACTTTGAACCCCCAGGTGTTTCACTAAAGTTTATAACGCCCTAGCACGAAAATAAAAAAATCATATTTTTTACCACAAACATGATCTTTTAGTCCCCAACTTTTTATTTTCCCAAGAGTAACAGGAGAAATTGGACCCCAAAAGTTGTCCAATTTGTGCTGAGTACGCTGATACCCCATATGTGGGAGAAAACTACTGTATGGGCACACGTTGGGGCTCGGAAGGGAAGTAGTGACGTTTTGGATTGCAGACTTTGATGGAATGGTCTGCGGGCGTCATGTTGTGTTTGGAGAGCCCCTGATGTGCCTAAACAGTGGAAACTCCCCACAAGTGACCCCATTTTGGAAAATAGACCCCCCAAGAAACTTATCTAGATGTGTCGTGAGCACTTTGAACCCCAAAGTGCTTCACAGAAGTTTATGACGTACAGCCGTAAAAATAAAAAATCTTTTTTTTTTTTTTTACAAAAATGATTTTTTTCGCCCTCAATATTTTATTTTCACAAGGGTACCAGGAGAAATTGGACCCCAAAAGTTGTTGTACAATTTGTCCTGAGTACGCTGATACCCCATATGTGGGAGAAAACTACTGTATGGGCACACGTCGGGGCTCGAAAGGGAAGTAGTGATGTTTTGGATTGCAGACTTTGATGGAATGATCTGCGGGTGTCAAGTCGCATTTGGAGAGCCCCTGATGTGCCTAAACAGTGGAAACCCCCCACAAGTGACCCCATTTTAGAAAATAGACCCCACAAGGAACTTATCTAGATGTGTGGTGAGTGCTATGAAGCCCCAAGTGCTTCACAGAAGTTTATAACGTAAAGCCGTAAAAACAAAAAAAATCATTTTTTTTACAAAAATGATATTTTCGCCCCTATTTTTTATTTTCCCAAGGGTAACAGAAGAAATTGGACCCCAAGAGTTATTGTGTAATTTGTCCTGAGTACGCTGATACCCCATATGTGGCCGTAAACTATTGTTTGGGCGCATGGCAGAGCTCAGAAGTGAAGGAGCACCGTTTGACTTTTTCAACACAGAATTGGCTGGAATTGAGATCAGTACGCCATGATACATTTGGAGAGCCCCTGATGTGCCTAAACAGTGGAAACCCCCCAATTCTAACTCCAACCCTAACCCCAACCCACCCTTAACCCTAGTCCCAACTCAACCATAACCCTAACCACAAACCTAACCCTAATACACCCCTAACCCTAATCCCAACCCTAACCCTAATCCTAACTTTAGCCCCAACCCTAACCCTAACTTTAGCCGCAACCCTAACCCTAATGGGAATATGGAAATAAATACATTTTTTTAATTTTATTATTTTTCCCTAACTAAGGGGGTGATAAAGGGGGGGTTTGATTTACTATTTATAGTGGGTTTTAATGATTGGCAGCTGTCATGCTAAAAGACGCTTTTTTTTGCAAAAAATAGTTTTTGCATCACCACATTTTGAGAGCCATCATTTTTGCATATTTTGGCCCACAGAGTCATGTTAGGTCTTATTTTTTGCAGTACGAGTTGACGTTTTTATTGGTACCATTTTTGAACACGTGACATTTTTTGATAGCCTTTTATTTCGATTTTTGGGAGGTTAGAATGTACAAAAATCAGCAATTCATGAATTTCTTTTGGGGGGGCGTTTATACCGTTCCGTGTGTGGTAAAATTGATAAAGTAGTTTTATTCTTCTGTTTAGTACGATTACGGCGATACCTCATTTATATCATTTTTTTATGTTTTGGCGCTTTTATACAATAAAAACAATTTTATATAAAAAATAAATATTTTTGCATCACTTTATTTTGCGAGCTATAACTTTTTTATTTTTTCGCTGATGATGCTGTGTCATGGCTCGTTTTTGCGGGACAAGATGATGTTTTCAGCGGTACCATGTTTATTTATATCGGTCTTTTTGATCGCTTGTTATTCCACTTTTTGTTCGGCGTTATGATGATAAAGCATTGATTTTTTGCTTTTTTTTTTTAAGGGGTTCTCTAAAGGGTTAACTAGTGGGACAGTTCTATAGGGCGGGCTGTTACGGACGCGGCGATGCCAAATATGTGTACTTTTATTGTTTTGTTTTTTTTTTATTTACATGAAGAAATTAATTTATTGGGGAATATGTTTTTTTTTTCCTTTATTTTGGAATTTTTTTTTACACATGTGATTTTCATTTTTTTAAACTTTTTTACTTTGTCTCAGGGTGGGACATCACTGTATAATACCAGATCGCTGGTCTGACAGTGTGACACAGCACTCTGTGAGACCAGTGATCTCACAGGCACTGCTGCAGGCTTTCTCACCGCCTGCTCTGAGCAGGCACTGAGGAAGCCGCCTCCCTGCAGGACCCCGTGGCCATCTTGGATCCGGGGTCTTGCAGGGAGTAAGGCCTCAGAACAGCGCGATCACATCGCGCTGTTCTGAGGATCTCAGGAAGCACGCAGGAGCCCCCGTCACTGCGCGATGCTTCCCTGTGCCCCCGGTACACCGCGATCATGTTTGATCGCGGTGTGCCAGGGGTTAATGTGCGGGAGCGGTCCTGACTGCTTCTGGCACATAGTGCCGGGTGTCAGCTGTGATAATCAGCTGACACCCGGCCGCGATCAGCTGCGCTCCCCCCTGGAGCGCAGCTGATCGCATGTGACGTACTATTCCGTCCATGGGAATTAGGTCCAGAGTCACATGGACGGAATAGTACGTTGGATGGAATTAAGGGGTTAAGTCACATGCTGTCCATTTTCTTGTGATCCTCCTTGAGATGGTTCTACTCCTTCATTGGAGTCCAGCTGTGTTTAATTAAACTGATAGAACTTAGGGCCCCGTCACACCTAGCCACACACCAGCGATCCCGACAACGATATGCACTTGTCAGGATCGCTGGTGTGTCGCTACATGATCGCTGGTGAGCTGCCAGACAGGCAGCGATCAGGACAGCGACACTGCGGGTAACGTCGCTTAGTTACCCGCAGTGTATGTTGGAAACCAGCCCGCTGGTGCAGGGAGCTGGTAACCAAGGTACACATCGGGTTTCCAGGCACTGCGCAGCACCTGGTAACCCGATGTGTACCTTGGTTACCAGCTCCCCTGCAGCAACGCGCTGGTATCTAACGTACACATCAGGTTTCTAGGCACAGCCCGGCGCCTGGAAACCCGATGTGTACCTTGGTTACCAGCTGATCGCTGGTCTCCTGCCTGCCACACGCAGCGATGTGTGCTGGCCAGTAGGAGACCAGCGATCAAAAAAATGTCCAGGACATTCAGCGACTATCAGTGATACCCAGCAGGGGGGGCTAATTGTCGCTGAATGTCACACACAGCGATATCGCTGGGGAGATCGCTCTTGCGTCACACAACTAGTGACTCAGCAGCGATCTCGCTAGCGAGATCGCTGTGTGTGACGGAGGCTTTACTTTGTAAAGTCACACACCTGTCTTTATAAGACCTCACAGCTCATAGTGCATGTCAGACCAAATAAGAATCATGAGGTCAAGGGAACTGGCCAAGGAGCTCAGAGACAGAATTGTGGCAAGGCACAGATCTGGCCAAGGTTACAAAATAATTTCTGCAGTACTCAAGGTTCCTAAGAGCACAGTGGCCTCTATAATCCTTCAATGGAAGAAGTTTGAGACCACCAGAAGTCTTCCTAGACTTGGCTGTCCAGCCAAACTGAGCATTCATGGGAGAAGAGCCTTGGTGAGAGAGGTAAAGAAGAACCCCAAGGTCACTGTGGCTGAGCTCCACAGATGCAGTAGGGAGATGGGAGAAAGTTCCACAAAGTCAACTATCTCCACCAGTCGGGCCTTTATGACAGAGTGGCCCGACGGAAGCCTCTCCTCAGTGCCAGACATATGAAAGCCCGCATAGAGTTTGCTAAAAACACATGAAGGACTCCCAGAATATGAGAAATTAGATTCTCTTTTCTGATGAGACGAAGATAGAACTTTTTGGTGATAATTCTAAGTGGTATTTATGGAGAAAACCAGGCACTGCTCATCACCTGCCCAATACAATTCCAACAGTGATACATAGTGGTGGCAGCATCATGCTATGGGGGGTGTTTTTCAGCTGCAGGGACAGGATGACAGGTTTCAATTGAAGGAAACATGAATGCGGCCAAGTACAGAGATATCCTGGATGAAAACCTCTTCCAGAGTGCTCTGGACCTCAGACTTGGCTGGAGGTTCACCTTCCAACAAGACAATGACCCTAAGCACACAGGTAAAATAACAAAGGAGTGGCTTCACAACAACTCTGTGACCATTCTTGACTGGCCCAGCCAGAGCTCTGACCTAAACCCAATTGAGCATCTCTGGAGAGACCTGAAAATGGCTGTCCAGCAACATTCACCATCCAAGCTGACGGAACTGGAGAGGATCTGCAAGGAAGAATTGCAGAGGATCCCCAAATCCAGGTGTGAAAAACTTGTTGCATCATTCCCAAGAAGACTCAAGGCTGTTCTAGCGCAAAGGGGTGTTTCTATTTAATACTGAGCAAAGGGTCTGAATACTTATGACCATGTGATGTTTCAGTTTTTACTTTTTTAATAAATTTGCAAAAATTTGTACATTTTTTTTAGTCAAGATGGGGTGCAGATGTAGGAGGATGGACCAGGCCAGGGCAGTTTTGTGTGTGTCTGGACTGGAACCAACGGGACTGTCACCATTGTTGCGGGGGAAAGGAGATTATGACCGGGACAGACCTGTGCACCTGACTACAGGGGCGGGGAAGATACAAAAGGGGGTGAGCGCGTCAATAGGGGAGTTCTGGCGGGAAGTCAGCGACCACCTATGGAGAAGGCTAACTCTGTCTCCACTGTCCCGTGCCAAGCATCAGGCCTACCCTGTGGCCTATCCTCCCCAACGAGTTCAGCCTGCAAATGAGCTGGGTACCTTACAGACTCTTTCTCCTGAGAACCACCTGTCAGAGTCTTTGGTAACCGACAGACGACACCTAACTTACCACACTCAACACGCTAACTCTGCAGATTCGGAGGCAATTCCCCCTACGGAACTCCGTGCCGCATTTGTTTTATCATCCTCTACTCCCTGTGCAACTTCATGTACCAGGATCGGGAAATTGCATCTGAAGACTCCAGGAGCCTCCGCTTCGTTACAGAGACATTGCTTCAATAACATCTGGGATTGTTTCAGAGAATTCTCGCTTCACCTGCGTCGATGTCGAAGGATCTTTCAACTGTTTTTGTCTGGGAGCCACTGTTGATAAGTTGATCTATTACTTTACTGAACGTTACTTTTATTGCATTTTCATTGTTTGTTTCCCCTTTAACTGCATTGTTTTGATCTGCGTACTCCCTGCGTGGAGTACTGTTTTTGATAAGCTAATCCTCCTCATAAAGTTTCCCCTTACACTCTTGTCCTGCCTCCTGCTTGTCACTGCATCCCACGTTCCTGCTAGAGTCTTATATTTGGCGTAGTTGGCAGGATGCAGTCTATAGCACTGAGGGCGGCAGATCAAGCAGTTAGGGGAGGCCCACGGTCCAGTCTCTCGCTGCGGGCAATATTGAATAATTCGCCAAAATTTACGGGTAACAACACCATCTTATGGAGTTGGACTGAGCGGATGTGGGGTATGATGAGGATGCACCCCATGACTCCGGTCCTGGAAGCTGAGGTGGCTATTATGGCTCTATATGGAGAAGCCAGTGACTCAGTTATGTTGTGGGCCCCTGGAGAGCGAGAAACCTTTAATAAGGTGCTGTGGATTTTGGAGGAGAATTTAGTCGTATGCAGAGGGATGGGGAGACTGACGCAGTATATGAATGCAATACAGGAGTTACACACTACGATTGTCAGAAAAGATGGCATGGGAGTGGGTCCTATAGACATCATGCTGCGAGACCTTTTAGTGCCAAGTCTGCGAGATGCGCTGACGAAACAGGCCCTGTGAGAGTGCGTGCGAGTGAACCCCCACTTGACGTTTTCTGAAATAGGAAGTGTGGCGCGCGAACGAGAGCAAAAGCAGGGGGTGACAGTCCCGGTGGGGAAGGTCCAGAGCACAGAAGTGTACATAAATGCAATTGCTGAACCCCAATGGGTGGAAGAATTATGGAGAGAACTTCTGAATCTGAAAGGAGGATTGGCTGAGGTTAGAAAAAAAACGAGACTGTTGCAAATCCTACAGGAGCAGGCAGAGGCCCGGATCACCCGTGGGATTCCAGAGGGTCTCGCCAACAAAGACCCCTTACGCCTTACGTGCTTTAACTGTGGTGGAAACGGACATATGGCATGGGAGTGCACACGCCGGGGAAGAGTACAGCCCCGACATCTGTTAAACTAGAGGGCTCTGAGTCGGGGACGCCGCCTGGAGCCAGGTCAGATGGGGAGGAGTAGTGGAAGTCCCGCAGATTTAGTGTCTTTGTGCCCTCTAGTCTGGGCTGAGTTTAATGGACATGCAGTACGCTGCCTAGTGGATACAGGCTCCCAAGTGACGACCATGCCATAGGCTTATTTTTGGCAACATTTCACTGAAATTGGATGGCCTGAGTGGGGCCCCATGATAAAGTTGATGGCTGCTAACCAATTACCCATTACGGTCGCAGGGGTGGTGTGGATGCAAATCTCTATGTGTGGGAAGGATCTCGGACGCTGGGGTGTTATATTGACCCAGGGAGAAGAGAATGGCAGGCATACAGTTACCCTGGGCATGAACGTTTTAAAGGAATTTGGAAATCTCCTGATTAAGGAACCTGCCAATGAAACCCTGAAGCAGTGGGGTTCTCACACCCCTCAGAGAAAAATATTCCAGCAGTTGGTTCGTGTAGCTCAAGCACAGAAGTCAAGCCTAGGTGGGGAAGCGTTAGGAAAAGTGATTGTGCCGGCCTTAAACAAACTTGTGCTGTCCCCAGGTCAAACGGTGCTGACTCTGCCTGTCTGAGTTCGTATCCCTCTGGAGGGGGTGGAAATTCAAATTGAACCTTCCTGCACAGAGAAACTACCCTCGGTAACATTGGTGGCGCATACCCTGGCCACTGTGCGGGATGGAGCAGTGCCCATACGTTTTGTTAATCTAGAGAACAAGGATGTCGTAGTGTGCCTCAGAAGCGAGGTGCCCCGAGTTGCGGGCCTGCCCAAAGAAATAATGTAATCGCAACCAGTATACTTGAAAGTACACCATGAAAACCCCTGGACGTAACAGTGAATTCCACGGAAATATTGAAATCCCAGTATATCCAG
Source organism: Oophaga sylvatica (assembly GCA_033576555.1). Taxonomy (NCBI): domain Eukaryota; kingdom Metazoa; phylum Chordata; class Amphibia; order Anura; family Dendrobatidae; genus Oophaga; species Oophaga sylvatica. Next base: position 288,435,364 of record JARQOD010000006.1, read on the forward strand.
GAGGGGCAAGTGATCCTGGACCAAATGCGAGCCGAGTTGGCCGAACTAACTCTGGAACAAGTGCAACAGGTGGAAATTCTTTTGTGTTTGCCAGCCATGAAGACGATTTTGGCTGTACCACGGCTTTCACTCATGAGATACCCACAAAAAATTCCGTACCTATCAGAGAACGTTATCGACAAATCTCACCACAGTTATATCAGGAAGTGAAAGGAATGCTGGGACAGATGTTGCAGAAAGGTGTCATAAGAGAAAGCCAGAGCCCCTGGGCAGCCCCGATCGTTTTGGTACGAAAGAAAGATGGGACTCTGCGCTTTTGCATGGATTACCTGAAACTTAACGCCTGTACCGTGAAGGATTCTTACCCACTACCCAGAATCGAGGAGTCTCTGTCTGCGCTTGGGAAGGCCAGATTCTTCTCTACGTTGGATCTCGCCAGTGGGTATTGGCAAGTACCAATGTCAGAACAGGATCAAGCCAAGACTGCTTTTGTTTTGCACATGGGTCTATACGAATTCAATCGGATGCCTTTTGGCCTGGCCAATGCCCCTGGAACTTTTCAATGTCTCATGGAATGATGTCTGGGTGATCTCAACTTTGAAGCTACGCTGATTTATTTGGACGATATCATAGTCTACGCTGCTTCATTAGAGGAACACTTACAACGACTGAAGCAGGTGTTGAGTCGCTCACAGAGGTATGGGCTGAAAGTGAAACCTCAAAAATGTCACCTGTTCCGCACTCAGATTAAGTACCTAGGTCACGTTGTATCCGCCAAAGGAGTAAAACCCTCTCATGAGAAAATCGCCGCCATACAAGATTGGCCCACTCCAGAGACAGTAAAGGATGTTCGAGCAATTTCTAGGACTGGCTGGGTACTATCGCCGTTTTGTGAAAAACTTTGCTCACCGGGCCAGGCCGCTACAGGAACTACTGAAAGGAGTGCCTTCAGGCGCGAAGATCTGGATGATTTGCTGGAAAGAACATCAGCAGGAAGCATTCCAAAACCTGAAGAGAGCATTAACAGAGGCTCCTGTGTTGCGTATGCGTACTTTTCTCAAACATGTATCCTTCACACCGACTGGAGTTTGCATGGACTTTGAGCTGTATTGTCGCAGACACAGGGAGGAAGAGAGAAGGTGATTGCTTATGCAAGTCGATACCTTCACGATTCTGAACGTAATCCGGACAATTATAGTTCTTTTAAGTTGGAGCTGCTCGCGTTGGTGTGGGCCATGACAGAGAGGTTCGCAGAATATCTGGCTGGGTCTGAAGTGATGGTGCGCACCGACAACAATCCTCTGGCACATCTGGAAAAGGCAAAGCTTGGAGATCTAGAGCAGAGATGGGGGGCCAGGATGGCGAAGTTTCTGTATAAGATCTCGTACAAGAGGGGAGCAGAAAACGTTCATGCTGATGCCTTGTCCAGGATAAACCATCGAGAACCTGGACGGAATAAGGATGAGGAGCTAAAGGGTGAAGAGATTGCCATATTTCTAGGGTCTGCCAGGACGGTGGTAGCAACGCAGGATCAAATACAAACACAGATATCAGGAAGAGTTTTGGGGCTAACCCGAGATGAATGGATCAGGTTGCAACAAGAAGATAGGGAACTGGCTCTCCTAAGGCGGTGTGTAATTTCATAAAGGCCCCCAGCCTGGTGGAGAGGAACACTCTTTCCGAAAACTTTGCGGATACTACGACAGTGGGAGCAGCTCCAGATGAAGAATGGGTTGCTGTACCGGAAAATACAACTTCAGACAGAGCTGTGAGCGACCTGGCAAGTCCTAGTTCCAGAGACCCTATTGACCGAAATCTCGACTGAATCCCATGAAAAGGGAGCCCACTTTGGCCAGGAAAAGACTTTTCAGTGGTTGCAGCGGTGCGTTTATCACCCTCGGCTGAAGACAGTAGTTGAAGAGACATGCAGAGTTTGCCGAACCTGTGAATTGGTGAAACCCCCTGAACAAAAGGCTCCGATACAGCGCATAGTGACATCCGCTCCCTTTGAAGTATTGATGATCGACTATTTAACCATTGGACCTGCTTACCAGGGATATGAACATTTCTTGGTTATGGTGGATCATTTCACGAAGTTTGCCGTAGTGACCCCCCACTAGAGATCAAACTGCGGATTCGGCTACATATGCCATCAGTAAAAATTTTATCCAAATTTATGGCTGTCCGAAATGGTTCCATTCAGACCAAGGGGCTTGTTTTTTAGGAAAGGTGACGGAGGAGCTGCATCGCATGTATCGGATTGACAAATCTCGGACAACACCCTATCATCCCCAAGGTAACGGCGCCTGTGAATGCTTCAATCGTACGCTGATTCAAATGCTGAGAACTTTGGAAGAGGATCGGAAGGCCAGGTGGCCTGAGTTAGTCTGGGTCTATAACAATCGAGCACATAGTACGACGGGTTTTACTCCCTACTCCCTCCTGTTCGGCCGAGATGGAAAAGGAATCACTGAGTTAGAGTTAGATCCAGAAGAAGACTGCTCACGGGTAGGGGTGTCCTCATGGGTCCGGGAACATCGACATCGTCTACAGACCCTGCATCGATTAGTAAAGACCAGACTCCGAGAATTAGAACAGGTGGAGAAAACCCCGCCACGGGCAGCAGAACTTCAAGTTGGAGACAGCATACTAGTGCGGCACAAACGCCCTCGAGGTAAATTAGAGAGTCGTTGGGAAAAAGACCCCTATCGAGTAAAAAGGCGGGGCAGCCCCCATAGGCCTTGTGTACGAGATTCAACCTGAAGGAGATAGCACCTCTACGACTCGAGTAGTTCATCAAAACATGCTCTGGCCCTGCTTATCCAAAGATCCAGTACCAGTAGAAGAGATACCTGAGACTCCCGAGTCAGTTCCTGTCGTCAAGGTGGAAGAAGAAGAAGAGGAAGTGGAAGGAGGTACAGGACAGGAGCTCCGAGTCCCTCAGGAAGACGCTTCAGAAAGTGCAGACACGGCTGAACCTCCTACAGTGCCAACCAATTCCATCAGCCCTGAAGACTCCACTACTCCTTCTAATTTACGGCACTCCGAACAACAACAGCTGGCAAACCCCCCAGTTGTTATGAACAGGATCAATTTATTTGGCAACGAAAAATATGGAAGAGAAGAACATGTCCCCGCAGTTCTTGTGAATTCTCGCCCGTGGAATGGCGAGCAAAAGGAGTGGGGGAATATAGGAGGATGGATCGGGCCAGAGCAGTTTCGTATGTGTCTGGGCTAGAACCAACGGGTCTGTCACCATTGTTGCGGGGAGAAGGAGTTTATGACCGGGACAGACCTGTGCACCTGACTACAGGGGACGGGTAAGATATAAAAGGGGGTGAGCGCGCCAATAGGGGAGTTCTGGTGGGAAGTCAGTGACTACCTAAGGCAGGGGTGGGGAATCTTTTTTCTGCCAAGGGCCATTTGGATATTTATATTGTCCTTCGGGGCCGTACAAACTCCTCCCACAAAGTACCTCCTGACTCTGGCACTGGTGTCAGGACGTAATCTTTCATTGCATGCCCTTCAGTGTTCAGTAGTGAACACTGCGTGTGTGCCAACAGAGCAAGAAGAAATTAATGAGCTGGTGGCAATCAAAATACAGCTCCCTGCCAAAGCACTGAGGTCCCTGAGAATTTACTCGGGGGGCCGATAGAAGGTCATCGAGGGCCGTAAATGGCCCTGGGGCCTGAGGTTCCCCACCCCTGACCTAAGGAGAAGGTTAACTCCATCACCACTGTCCCGTGCCAAGTATCAGGCCTACTCCGCGGTCTATTCTCCCCAACGAGTGCAGCCTGCTTAGCAAATGAGCTGGGTACCTTACAGACTCTTTCTCCTGAGAACTCTGACTGTTCACCACCTGGTTTGGTAACCGACAGACGACACCTAACTTACCACACTCGACACGCTGACTCTGCAGACGGGCGGCAATTCACCCTGCGGAACTCTGTGCAGCATTTGTTTTATCATCCTCTACTCCCTGTGTAACTCCGTGTACCAGGACCGGGAAATCGCATTTGAAGATTCCAGGAGCCTACGTTTTGTTAGAGACATTGCATCAATTACATCCGGGATCGTTTCGGAGACTTCTTGTTTCACCTGCGTGGACGTCGAAGGATCTTTCAACCGCCTTCGCCCGGGAGCCACAGACTGATAAGTTGATTACTTTACTGAACGTTACTTGTATTGCATATTCATTGTTTGTTTCCCCTTTAACTGCATTGTTTTGATCTGCGTACTCCCAGCGTGGAGTACTGTTTTTGATAAGCTAATTCTCATTAAAGGCTGGGTCTCACATAGCGATACACCAGCGATCCCTGCCAAACAGGCAGCTCAGGCAGCGATCAGTACAAGCGACACTGCAGGTAACATCGCTTAGTTACCCGCAGTGTACCTTGGATACCAGCGCCCTGATGCAGGGAGCTGGTAACCAAGGTACACAGCGGGTTTCCAGGCGCTGCGCGGTGCCTGGAAACCAGCTGTGTACCTTGGTTACCAGCTCCCTGCATCAGGGAGCTGGTATCCAAGGTACACAGCGGGTTTCTAGGCACAGCCCCGCGCCTGGTAACCCGCTGTGTACCTTGGTTACCAGCGGATCGCTGGTCTCCCGCCTGTCACACGCAGCGATGCGTGCCTGTCAGCGGGAGACCAGCGATCAAAAAAATGTCCTGACATTTCAGCGACGATCAGCGATACCCGGCAGGGGGGCTGATCGTTGCTGAATGTCACACACAGCGATATCGCTGGTGAGCTCGGTGCTGCGTCACAAAACTAGTGACTCAGCACGATCTCGCTAGCGATATCGCTATGTGAGACGGGGGCTTAAGTTTCCCCTTAAACTCTTGTTCTGCCTCCTGCTCTTCACTGCATCCCACTTTCCTGCTAGAATCTTACACAGAGTGTACATTAATGAGAAAAAAATGAACTTTTTTGAATTTACCAAATGACTGCAATGAAGCAAAGAGTGAAAAATTTTAAGGGGTCTGAATACTTTCCGTACCCACTGTAAGATACGTCAGTGAAAGGCCTCCTTTACATGCCAATGGAAGATCCATCATCCCAGACTTTTACATTAAATGAAAAAACTCTATGTGTGGCTCAAGTAAGACGAGAAATATTCCCCAAGGAAATATTCATAAGTATATATTTGGAAATGTTTACACTCTCCCTTTTACCATGCTCTGATCCTTCATTTGGTGTGAATAAAAGTGCAGGTGATCTGAGATAAGTTTTTCCTATACATATTCGTCTATATTACCGGTCATACTCGCGATAATTAATTTAAAATAAATTAGATATTTTTGATTTAGGCTCTCTGGCAACTGTGTAAAGGGATGGCATGCAATTACATGTTGGAATGAAATGTATACTAATATCAGTTGCATTGTTCACTTAATATATTCTTTCTTGCACACTCCTCTGTCTTTTTCCTCTATATAGTCTATACAGAGATTGCACATTCTGCAGCTGTTGCAGACACATGAATTTTTACACCTCGCATGCCCTTCCTCCAGTGACAAAGCTTATGCACACTTCACTATTTGTCAGGAACCCAACTCCAGGGAACTCTTTCATCTGCTGTGATGAGTGCACTCTTTCCAGCAAGGTATAATGTTCATTGTATTTACACAATACACACTTAAAGAAACATTATTAACCTTGGGAGTAAATTCATGGTAAAAGCCCCCCAAAGTCTGATAAAAAAAAATACTTTTTAGCCAAGTTCACTTTCATGAACTTGGAAAGCAGAGATTTTTTGTTTGACATTGTATGAACCTTTTTGAATGGCATAAATAGACAATCATGTCCTTTTAACAATTATGTAACATCTACTATATATAATCGTCGAATTCTGTCTGTCTGTAACGGAAATCCCGCGTCGCTGATTGGTCGCGCCCGGTCGGACGTGACCAATCAGCGACAGTCGCAGTCCGGCCGCGAATTGGCACAGGATTTGAACCACGCACGCCACCGCTGTAGCCGCAGGTCATCTCCTGCCGCATGGAGGTCAGCGGCGACGCAGCCAGGAGATGACCGGCGCAGTGGAAGTACCCCGACCGGCGGCCTCCACATACACCCCACCAGCTGCAGCCTCTATATACCCCAGCAGCAGCAGCCTCCACATATACCCCAGCAGCAGCAGCCTCCACATATACCTTAGCAGCAGCAGCCTCCACATATACTCCAGCAGCAGCCTCCACATATACCCCAGCAACAGCCTCCACTACACCCCAGCAGCAGCCTCTATATACACCCTAGCAGCCCTATATATACCCCAGCAGCCTCTATATACACCCCAGCAGCCTCTACATACACCCCAGAAAGCCTCTATATACACCCCAGCAGCAGCCTCTATATACACCCCTAGCAGCCCTATATACACCCCAGCAGCCTCATATTTTGATGATCTGTTTAATAATTTCATTCAGTTAAGTTCTATGAGCAATAACATTTAATGATAATGTATATATTTTACCCGGAAAATCCTGTGTATTCATTGCATTATTCTTAAATCTTCATAAATAAACTGCATACATATTCTAGAATACCCGATGCGTTAGAATCAGGCCACCATCTAGTAGTAACATAGTTATTAAGGTTGAAGGAAGACTTTAAGTCCATATAGTTCAACCCATATCCTATCCTAACCTGCCCTAATATGTCGATCCAGAGGAAGGCAAAAAAAAACCCATGTGGCAACAG
>JARQOD010000006.1:288442165-288477162 GCA_033576555.1 Oophaga sylvatica
CCCCCATATCAGTAGTTTTCCCCAAAAATTGGGTTTCGGGACTGGAAACAAATTGGACAAAAACTTTTGGGGTCAAAATTTCCCCTGTTCCCCGGGGGAAAATAAAAAATTTGGGGGACTAAAAGACCCTATTATGGAAGAAAATTGTTTTTTTTTATTTTCTTCCCCGGGCGTTTAAACTGCTGTGTACCCTTGGGGGTTCAAAGTGTACCACTATCTAGGAAAAGTTTTTTTGCGGGGCTATTTTCCCAAAAATGGGGTCCTTGGGGGGATTTTTACTGTTTGGCCCATCGGGGCTCTGCAAACCTAACAGGGACCCCCCCAGCCCTTTCCCTAAAAGTGGGCATTTAAAAAACGTTACTTTTTCCCCTTTCCCGACCCCCAAGTGTGCCCCGAACAGTGGCCCCCCCCCAAATTGGGGTACCGTGTAGCAGGCAAACTGTACAAAAATTTTTGGGGTCCAATTTCTCCTGTTCCCCTTGTAAAAAATAAAAATTTGGGGGTTAAAAAAATCAGTTTTTGGGTTAAAATGTTTTTTTTTTTTTACGGTCTGCATTATAAATTCTGTGAACCTTTTGGGGGGTTGGTGCTACCACACATCTGGTTAAGTTCCTTTGGGGGTCTAGTTTACAAAATGGGGTTTCACTTGTGGGGGGTTTTATTTTTTTGGACTCGGGCTCTGAAAATGTAACAAGTCCCGCAGCCTTCCTCAAGTCGGCTTTTCAAAGGTCACTACATCCCTTCCGGCCTGACGTGTGCCCAAAAACATGGTTCCCCCCCACATAGGGGTTTGTAGCGTATAGGACAACGGGGACAACTTTTGGGGTCCAATTTCTCCTGTAACCATTGTGAAAATAAAAAATAGTGGGCTAATATATCATTTTTTGAGAAAAAAAAAAGATTTTTTATTTTCACGGCTCTGCGTTATAAACTTCTGTGAAGCACCTGGGGGTTCAAAGTGCTCACTTTGCATCTAGATAAGTTCCTTAGGGGGTCTAGTTTCCAAAATGGGGTAATTTGTGGGGGAAATCTCTAAACTTTAGGCACACAGGGGCTCTCCAAACACGACATGGTGTCCGCTAACGATTGGAGCTAATTTTCCATTCAAAAAGTCAAATGGCGCTCCTTCCCTTCTGGGCCCTGCCGTGCGCCCAAACAGTGGTTTATGACCACATATGAGGTATCTGTGTACTCAGGAGAAATTGCCCAACAAATTTTAGGATCCAATTTATACTGTTGCCCATGTGAAAATGAAAAAACTGAGGCTAAAAGAAAATTTTTGTGAAAAAAAAGTACTTTTTTTTTTCAGATCAATTTGTGAAGCACCTGGGGGTTCAAAGTGTTCACTATGCATCTAGATAAGTTCCTTAGGGGGTCTAGTTTCCAAAATGAGGTCACTTGTGGGGGAGCTCCAATGTTTAGGCACACAGGGACTCTCCAAATGCGACACGGCAACCGCTAAATATTCCAGCATATTTTCCATTCAAAAAGTCAAATGGCGCTCCTTCCCTTCTGAGCCCTGCCGTGCGCCCAAACAGTGGTTTATGACAACATATGAGGTATCTGTGTACACAGGAGAAATTGCCCAACAAATTTTAGGATCCATTTTATCCTGTTGTCCCTGTAAAAATGAAAAAATTGATGCTAAAAGAAAATTTTTGTTGGAAAAATTAAAATGTCCATTTTTTCCTTCCACGTTGCTTTAGTTCCTGTGAAGCACCTGAAGGGTTATAATCTTCTTGAATGTAGTTTTGAGTAGCTTGAGGGGTGCAGGTTTTATAATGGTGTCACTTTTGGGTATTTTCTGCCATATAGACCCCTCAAAGTGACTTCAAATGTGAGGTGGTCCCTAAAAAAAATGGTTTTGTAAATTTTGCTGTAAAAATGATGTACAATAATAAATTATATTGTGGTACCGTGTTAGCCAGAAAAATCGATGTGAATACTTTTCCATCCAATTATGACAAGAGCATTCTTAAGGTGATACCTTTATTGGCTAACCAGAAAATTATATGTTCGCTAGCTTTCAGAGCTCAAGGCTCCTTCTTCAGGCAAGATTACATTTGGAATAATAAGAAAGACACATTAGATGCTTACTATAGTAGGAAATTTGTTCAAGACCTGGGAGGTGTGATGCCTTCAAAAGATAAGCAAAGGAAATCAAATTAGCATTTTCTTACAAATGGAGAGCTAGTGGGCATGTGTTATTAGCTATCTGGAGTTCTTCTGGTGAAGGTGTGAACTGTGTCTATGTAATGAGTCATAAAACCGGGTGTTAAGTTGAGTCCTAGTGTCAAAGTATTGAACATCCTAATAAAGGTACTGCCACACTAAGCTATCCCTAGCGATCTCGTTAGCGTTGCATACTAATGCGATCGCTAGCGGGATTGTTTCTATATCGCTAAGTGCGGCCACATTTAGCGATATAGTTAACGACGCTATCGCCGTTAGCGATCTCCTTAACGACTTTAGCGGTACAAAAGTACCGCTAAATCGCTAAGAAAAGGTGCCACACAGCGATTAGATACTTACCCAGCGGGAGCGCCAGCAATGAAATAGGGTCCGGAACGATTCCAGCGACGAGCGAGATCACAGCAGGAAGCTCGTCGCTGGAAGCTGCCGCACTGAACAACATCGCTAACGGGATCGCTAAATAGTGACGTTTTTTAGCGATCCCGTTAGCGATATTGTTTAGTGTGGCATACCCTTAAGTTTGAATTCCCATATTTTTCTCTCCCTGTCATCCTTAAAATGACCTTTTAGTATTAAGACTTTTAAGTCTGTCATACAATGTCCAGTTCCAGAGAAATGTTTTCCCACAGGCGTGTCCATTTCATTCCTGATCGTATGTCTGTGTAGATTCATCCTTGTTTGTAGTTTTTGCATGGTTTCCCCAATATAGATAGCTCCAGGGCACCTTGTACATTGTATCATGTACACCACATTGGAGGATGCACATGAAAAGGAACCCATGACCTTATAGTCCTGATTTGTGTTTGGTACACGGACTGTATTTGTTGGTAATATGTGGGTACAAGTTTTGCATTTTTTGTTGTTACATGGGAATGTGCCAGTCACTGATGGTGACGAAAGGACACTTCTGACAAGGAGATTCCTTAAGTTAGGGGGCTGTTTGTAGGAGAGGAGTGGTAGTTCTGGGAATATGTCTGGACAGGCTCAAAAGATGATCTGCTCACCTTCCACAATAACTTCAACAAATACCACCCAAACATCAAGCTCACCCTCAACTTTTCAAAGTCTCAAATACATTTTCTGGACTTGACCATATACATCAAGGACAACGCCATACAAACATCAATTTACCATAAGCCCACAGGACGTCCAGCATACCTTAGATGGAACAGCTTTCATCCAAGACACACAAAAAAATCCATCATCTACAGTCAAGCTCTGAGATATATTCGGATCTGTTCAGACAGTAAAGACAGGGAACTACAGCTGCTATCTCTGAGGAATACATTCCTACAACAAGGATACCATCCACTGGTAATAGATGAACAGATCCACAGGGCTACAAGAATCCCAAGAAGCAACCTCCTGGATTACAAACTGAGAGAGGACAACAACAGGGTACCTCTTGTGGTCACATACAACCCCCACATGAGCATCCTAAGGAAAATTGGTGCTGATCTCCAACCCATATTCCACAGGGACCACAAATTGAAAGACATATTCCCAGAACTACCACTCCTCTCCTACAAACAGCCCCCTAACTTAAGGAATCTCCTTGTCAGAAGTGTCCTTTCGTCACCATCAGTGACTGGCACATTCCCATGTAACAACAAAAAATGCAAAACTTGTACCCAATATTACCAACAAATACAGTCCGTGTACCAAACACAAATCAGGACTATAAGGTCATGGGTTCCTTTTCATGTACATCCTCCAATGTGGTGTACATGATACAATGTACAAGGTGCCCTGGAGCTATCTATATTGGGGAAACCATGCAAAAACTACAAACAAGGATGAATCTACACAGACATACGATCAGGAATGAAATGGACACGCCTGTGGGAAAACATTTCTCTGGAACTGGACATTGTATGACAGACTTAAAAGTCTTAATACTAAAAGGTCATTTTAAGGATGACAGGGAGAGAAAAATATGGGAATTCAAACTTATTAGGATGTTCAATACTTTGACACTAGGACTCAACTTAACACCCGGTTTTATGACTCATTACATAGACACAGTTCACACCTTCACCAGAAGGACTCCAGATAGCTAATAACACATGCCCACTAGCTCTCCATTTGTAAGAAAATGCTAATTTGATTTCCTTTGCTTATCTTTTGAAGGCATCACACCTCCCAGGTCTTGAACAAATTTCCTACTATAGTAAGCATCTAATGTGTCTTTCTTATTATTCCAAATGTAATCTTGCCTGAAGAAGGAGCCTTGAGCTCTGAAAGCTAGCGAACATATAATTTTCTGGTTAGCCAATAAAGGTATCACCTTAAGAATGCTCTTGTCATAATTGGATGGAAAAGTATTCACATCGCTGTAAAAATGAGAAATTGCTGGTCAAATTTTAACCCTTATAACTTCCTAACAAAAATGTTGTTCCCAAAATTGTGCTGATGTAAAGTAGACATGTGGGAAATGTTATTTATTAACTATTTTGTGTCACATAACTCTCTGGTTTAACAGAATAAAAATTAAAAATTTGAAAATTACAAAATTTTCTAAATTTTCGCCAAATTTCCATTTTTTTCACAAATAAACGCAAAAATTATTGACCTAAATTTACCACTAACATGAAGCCCAATATGTCACGAAAAAACAATCTCAGAATCGCTAGGATCCGTTGAAGCGTTCCTGAGTTATTACCTCATAAAGGGACACTGGTCAGAATTGCAAAAAATGGCAAGGTCTTTAAGGTCAAAATAGGCTGGGTCATGAAGGGGTTAAGTATTTGATCCACTAACAACCGTTAAGAGTTCTGGCTCCTACAGACCAGTTAGATGCTACTAATCAACTCATTACCTGCATTAAAGACAGCTGTCTTACATAGTCACCTTTACAAAAGACTCCTGTCCACACTCTCAATTAATCAGTCAGACTCTAACCTCTACAACATTGGCAAAACCAAAGAGCTTTATACAATGTGATTTTCTGGATTTTATTTTTGATATTCTATCTCTCAATGTTAAAATTAACCTACCCTTAAAATTATAGACTGTTCATGTCTTTGTCAGTGGGCAAGCTTTCAAAATCAGCAAGGGATCAAATACTTATTTCCCCCACTGTATATATTAAAGAATATTTTATTGGAAAACTGTGTAAATGACATTGCAATTGGATCACATTTTCCTGTAAATCAAATGTAAATTGGATGCTAGGAGTTAACAACTGTACCCACATAAAAAACTGTCATGACACTTGCATTACAGTCGTCTGATTTTTCAGTAACAAAATCGGACAGATTTTAAAAATACTAGTGTGACCCCGACCTTTCCATTAATTTCAGCGATTCTGGAAAATTACTCAAGTGTCCCATTGACTTCCATTACGCTCGCTACTTCAGTCGAGCCTGTCCGAGCGTCCAACCTGCTTGATTCAAGTACCGAGCACTCCAGTATTTTAGTGCTCGATCATCACTGATCTCCAGCAGTCTGGCAATTTCATTAGTAAACCACATGAAATGGAAACTCTTAAATATGTCACTGACTGGCATCCTTTCTGTTTATGCCGTTACTCTACTAGTCTTCAGGGTACATTAAAGCATTACTTCGCCAGTCCTTACACTGGCTTCCCATTAATTATAGGATCCAATTCAAAGTACTGGTTCTCACCCACAAAGCTCTCCACAGTGCAGCACCCCCCTACATCTCCTCCCTCATTTCTATCTATCGGCCTAACTGACTGCTGCGCTCTGCAAACGACTTTCGACTAACCTCTGCACTAATCCGCACCTCCCACTCCGGAATCCAAGACTTCTCCCGCGCTGCGCCAATCCTCTGGAATGCTCTACCCCAAGAAATTAGGACTATCCACAATTTGCATGGTTTCAGGCGCTCCCTCAAAACACATTTGTTCAGAGTGGCCTATCACATTCACTAATCAAAGTCGTTCTATGTTTAAGTGTGTATGTGTGGCCCATTCACTATCTCCATCCATCCCTCACTCCCTCAAGATGGCTGGACCATCATTGTAAATGCACCATTGTATATACACACCTGTACTTTGTATCTCCCCCACCTCATTGTACATTGTAAGCTCTCACGAGCAGGGTCGGCTTATTTTGCTTTAATTATTGTATTGTTAACGTTGTTACTTATGACTTATGTTTTGAAACTGTTATACTGTAAAGCGCTGCGGAATATGTTGGCGCTATATAAATAAAGATTATTATTATTATTACTGTATTATATTACGTTTTGTCTGTGACATCCCTCATCAATAATGGGACACATTTGGTTATCTGCTGTCTCGCTAGATGTTATGACACTGAGGAAGCATTGCATCTATTACTTAAATAAGAAATGTTCCTGTTTCTAGGAATGTCTGTCCTGGAGTTTTTCAGAGTATAGAACTTAGTAAGGAAAACCAACCTCAATATTGATATGCCTGTCAGTAACAACAGTGCACTGTTACTGTAGGAAGAAGAAAAGGTCTTTGGTGTGACAGTTTTTCCATTACGTTGTCTGGTCTATGATGTTAGAAATGATAGAATAATCATTTTGCTGTTCTACATGACACAGTGTAAGGAGCAGCTTAGTCTGCTGTTCCTGCTCTCTAACTCTCCGACTGTTTTGTTTCAGAGTGTTCTGCAGTCTCTATCCCAGTCATTGATGTGAATGTTTTGTTTTTTGCATTCTAATTATTAGTTTCCCTGATGTTTAGTATTGGTGCCAAAGTTCCAAATGTCCGAAACCTGTTATGTTTCGGTAGCTGAGGAGTGCAGGTAAAAAAGGCAATACAACCAGAGCAGTTGGAATCTATGAGATTGCAGTACCCTGACTAACCACCACAACTAGAGGCAGCCGTGGAGCGTTCCTACGTTGGTCCTAGACGCCTCGTCACAGCCTGAGAAACTAACTACACCTAAAGATAGAAAGAGGAAAGCTATCTGCCCCGGAGCAGATCCCCAAAGAACAAAGAAAGCCCCCAAACATGTAATGGCGGTTAGACAAGAAGAAATACTGACACAGACAGAAAATAGTATGAGCAAACGTTGGGGCCCAAACTACCTAAATAGAAAAGGATAGGAAGGGCACTTACTGCAATCCCAAAAAACCCTGAAAAGCACCAACTCTACTAATTTCAAAAACACCTGAGATCACACGACTTCTACCACCTAAATTAGTTCTATGGTGTAACAAAATCAAAACAGCAGCCACTGAAAAAACTGGAAAAAGCAAATGTACAAACATCAGTGGCTGAACTAAACTGAGAGGGCAAAAGCCCCCGGAGGGGACCCTGAAGGCCCCCACAGAAGTGCAGGACAAAATGCAAAAATCAAGCACAAAAACAAAAAGAAGAAAATGTCTTATCTGTTAGCAGGAGATGCAGACACGACACAGCAGGCTACAAAGGAAACAGGAATCAAGGATTGAGACCAGAACAATTGATCACCGGCAACCCTGATGGGAAGGCGACTCCCTTATATAAGACCAGTCAGTAACACCTGATTCCCAATCCTCACAATCTTCACTGGACAGTCCAGTACCGCTTGTAACCACCAGAGGGAGCCTCTGCTCAGAACTCATTTCAAGTCCATTCACAACAGTACCCCCCCTTGAGGAGGGGTCACCGAACCCTCACTTGAGCAACCAGGTCGGTCAGGATGAGTTCTATGATACGCACGGATGAGTCTCCTAGCATGGATGTCCGAAGCAAACACCCAAGAATTGTCTTCCTGACCATAACCTCTCCACTTAACCAAATACTGGAGTTTCCGTCTAGAAAAACGAGAATTCAATATTTTCTCAACCACAAACTCCATATTGCCCTCAACCAGAACAGGGTCAGGAGGCAAAGCAGTAGGAACCACTGGCTCAACAAACCTCTTCAACAAGGACTTGTGGAACACGTTATGGATCTTAAATGTCCCTGGAAGAAGCAAACGAAAAGAAACAGGATTAAGAATCTCCATGATCTTATAAGGTCCAATGAACCTAGGCTTAAATTTAGGAGATGCCACTCTCATAGGAATATTTTTTGAGGACAAAAAGACCAAGTCCCCCACTTTAAACCGAGGACCATCAGTCCTATGCCGGTTAGCAAACCGCTGGGCCCTCTCCTGAGAGAGGGACAACCTCTCCACTACCTGGTCCCAAATCTGTTGCATACGCTCCACAACAGAGTCAACACCTGGACAGACAGAAGCCTCCGTCTGTCCTGAAGAAAATCGAGGGTGAAACCCAGAATTACAGAAAAATGGAGACATCAAAGTGGCAGAGCTAGCCCTATTATTAAGAGCAAACTCAGCCAAAGGCAAAAAAGAGACCCAGTCATCCTGATCAGCAGACACAAAGCATCTTAGATAAGTCTCCAATGTCTGGTTTGTTCTCTCAGTTTGACCATTGGTCTGAGGATGAAACGCCGATGAGAAAGACAATTGAACACCAAGTTTAGAACAAAAGGTCCTCCAAAATCTGGAAACAAACTGGACTCCTCTGTCGGACACAATGTTCTCAGGAATGCCGTGTAAACGAACCACGTGCTGAAGGAACAAAGGCACCAATTCAGAGGAGGAAGGCAACTTAGGTAATGGCACAAGATGTATCATCTTGGAAAACCTATCACAAATCACCCAGATGACGGTCATTCTCTGAGAAACAGGGAGGTCGGAAATGAAATCCATAGAGATATGGGTCCATGGTCTCTTGGGCACAGGCAATGGCATCAACAAACCACTAGAGCGAGAGCAAGGCTTGGAGCGAGAGCAAGTCCCGCAGGACTGCACAAATTCCCTGACATCACGAGACAAGGTAGGCCACCAAAAGGACTGACTAACCAAGTCTCTGGTACCAAAAATTCCGGGATGACCGGCCAACGCGGAACAATGAATCTCAGACATCACACTCTTTTTCCACTGGTCCGGGACAAACAATTTCCCAACAGGGCAGCGCTCGGGCCTATCCTCCTGACACCCCTGAGCCAGTCTCAAATTGGGCGAGATGGCGGAAAGAACTACACCTTCTTTCAAAATAACAGAAGGATCAGATACCTCAGGAGAGTCCGCAAGGAAACTCCTCGAGAGGGCATCCGCCTTAACATTCTTAGTGCCAGGAAGAAAGGAAACCACAAAATTAAAACGTGTGAAAAACAAGGCCCACCTGGCCTGTCTAGGATTAAGTCGCTTGGCAGATTCCAGATAAACCAAATTCTTATGGTCCGTAAGGACCACCACCTGATGTTTGGCTCCCTCCAGCCAATGTCTCCACTCTTCAAAAGCCCACTTCATGGCCAATAACTCCCGATTACCCACGTCATAATTACGTTCAGTAGGAGAAAATTTTCGAGAGAAAAAGGCACAAGGGTTACTTTTAGAGGTCTCTGGATCTCTTTGGGACAAAACAGCACCTGCCCCAATTTCAGAGGCATCAACCTCCACCTGAAATGGCAGAGAAAAATCAGGCTTCCGTAGAACAGGAGCAGAAGTTAATCTCTGCTTAAGTTCCTGAAATGCAGAGACTGCCTCAGGAGGCCAATTCACCACATCAGAACCCTTTTTGGTCAAATCAGTTAATGGTTTAACAATAACCGAGAAATTACCAATAAATTTACGATAAAAATTGGCAAAACCCAAAAATCTTTGAAGAGCCTTTAATGAAGTAGGTTGGACCCAATCACAGATGGCCTGAACCTTGACCGGGTCCATTTCAATAACAGATGGGGACAAAATGAATCCCAAAAATGAGATCCTCTGTACGCCAAAAAGACACTTTGATCCCTTCACATACAGAGCATTCTCTCTCAAAATCTGGAATACAGTTCGAACATGTTTCACATGAGAGTCCCAGTCATTGGAAAAAATCAAGATATCATCCAAATAAACAATCAGAAATTTATCCACAAAATCCCTGAAAATGTCATTCATGAAGGACTGGAAGACAGAAGGAGCATTAGTGAGCCCAAAGGGCATCACAAGGTACTCAAAATGCCCTCAGGGGTATTAAATGCCGTCTTCCATTCATCCCCGTGCTTAACCCCTTCACCCCAAGGGTGGTTTGCACGTTAATGACCGGGCCAATTTTTACAATTCTGACCACTGTCTCTTTATGAGGTTATAACTCTGGAATGCTTCAACGGATCTTCGCGATTCTGAGAATGTTTTCTCGTGACATATTGTACTTTATGTTAGTGGTAAAATTTCTTCCATATAAATTGCGTTTATTTATGAAAAAAACGCAAATATGGTGAAAATTTGGAAAATTTAGCAATTTTCAAACTTTGAAATTTTATTCCCTTAAAACAGAGAAATATGTCACAGAAAATAGTTAACAAATAACATTTCCCACATGTCTACTTTACATCAGCACAATTTTGGAACCAAAATTTTTTTTTGTTACGAAGTTATAAGGGTTAAAAGTAGAGTTGAGCGATACTTTCCGATATCCTAAAGTATCGGAATCGGAATGGTATCGCCGATATCACTAAAAAATCGGCGATACCCGATACCGATACCGGAAGTCCCATGTAAGTCTATGGGAACAAAATATCGCAACTAAAAAAAACCCATTCTTTCCTTGTAAACACTAAATATACACACATAGAATACATATATATATATATATACATGTCATTGTGACATATATATATACATATATGTATAGTTTATACACTTCTACATAGTAAAATATCCTTTGATTCAATTGCCGGGTAAAGCCGGCTTCAGTGAAAAGACAGAAGCACCCGACATGAAATGACACTTGGTGTACATAGGGTTAACCATGTCTTTTCATGTCGTTTGCTATCTAATTTGCACAAACAATTAAATCAGACTATGTGTGCAAAATTTCACACCTGTAGGGGTTAATTAAAGGTGTAAATTCGTTGTAAAAAAACGACTTTTTTGCTACGATTTACACCTTTAATTAACCCTACAGGTGTGAAATTTTGCACACATAGTCTGATTTAATTGTTTGTGCAAATTAGATAGCAAAGGACATGAAAAGACATGGTTAACCCTATGTACACCAAGTGTCATTTCATGTCGGGTTCTGCATTTTCACAAAAGCCGGCAATTGAATTAGCGGCTATTATACTATGTAGAAGTGTATGAACTACAAATATAAATATATATATATGTGTCACAAATTCAATGACATGTATATATATATATATATGAGGTGTAAAATTGCTGAAAAAAAATGCGTGGGCTCCCGCCCTATTTTCGCAACCAGACAGACAAAGCCAGTGAGTGGGGGCAGATAATAATAGCCCAGAGAGGGACCATTATTTTTGGCCCCCCCCGGCTACTTAACATCTGCCCCCAGACACCCCAGAAAGGGCAAATCTCTAATTAGATTTGCCCTTTCTGGCACTTTGCCCGTCTATTCCCATTGCCCTGTAGCGTGGCGAATGGGTTAATAAGGGGTTAAAATGACCTTGCAATTGAAAGGTCACTTTAAGCCAGGTTAATAATTGAGAGCTGTCAATTAGACAACTATCAATTATTAATCCTATTGTATGAAAGAAAAATCAAACACACACTTTAATAAAAAAGAAGTTTAATGAAATAATCACACAGTTTTTGACCATATTTTATTTACCTGCTAAAACCATTTCCTGTAATAAAAATAAAATAAAAAAGCAAAATTATTCTTACCTATCCCATGCACAGTCAGGTCCCACGGTGAAATCCTTCAGAAAGGGTTAATGTTTACTGCAGGGACCGCAGCTAATGCTGCAGCCTCACAGTAAACCCCAAATGAATGAGTTCCTCTCCTGCCTGACAGGAGAGTAAAGGCTGGGTGTCACATAACGATACACCAGCGATCCCGACAACGATATGCACTTGTCAGGATCGCTGGTGTATCGCTACATGATCGCTGCTGAGCTGCCAAACAGGCAGCTCAGGCAGCGATCTGGGACAGCGACACTGCGGGTAACATCGCTTAAGGGCCCGTCTCACATAGCGATATCGCTACCGAGATCGCTGCTGAGTCACTAGTTTTGTGACGCAGCAGCGAGCTCACCAGCGATATCGCTGTGTGTGACATTCAGCGACGATCAGCCCCCCTGCCGGGTATCGCTGATCGTCGCAGAAATGTCAGGACCTTTTTTTGATCGCTGGTTTCCCTCTGACAGGCACGCATCGCTGCGTGTGACAGGCGGGAGACCAGCGATCCGCTAGTAACCAAGGTACACAGCGGGTTTCCAGGCACCGCGCAGCGCTTGGAAACCCGCTGTGTACCTTGGATACCAGCTCCCTGCATCAGGGCGCTGGTATCCAAGGTACACAGCGGGTTTCTAGGCACAGCCCCGCGCCTGGAAACCCGCTGTGTACCTTGGTTACCAGCGGATCGCTGGTCTCCCGCCTGTCACACGCAGCGATGTGTGCCTGTCAGCGGGAGACCAGCGATCAAAAAAATGTCCAGACATTTCTGCGACGATCAGCGATACCCGGCAGGGGGGCTGATCATCGCTGAATGTCACACACAGCGATATCGCTGGTGAGCTCGCTGCTGCGTCACAAAACTAGTGACTCAGCAGCGATCTCGGTAGCGATATCGCTATGTGAGACGGGCCCTTAAGTGGAAAGCTTAATTGATTGCTTTCCACTTTCACTTCAGGTCAGCCAGGGACACAATCAGTGACGTCAGAGGGAACTGATTAACAAAAATAGGGGTTCCCTTCGAAAAAAAAATGGCGTGGGGTCCCCCCTATTTTTGTTAACCAGCCAGATGAAGCAGACCGCTGAGGCCTGGATTTTCAGGCTGTTAAGGAGCCAAGATCCATGGACCTTGCCAGCCTGATAATACTAGGCCACAGCAGTCTGCATATCTTGGCTGATTAACAAAAATAGGGGATCCCCTCAAAAAAAATTGGCGTGGGGTCCCCCCTATTTTTGTTAACCAGCCAGATGAAGCAGACCGCTGAGGCCTGGATTTTCAGGCTGTTAAGGAGCCAAGATCCATGGACCTTGCCAGCCTGATAATACCAGGCCACAGCAGTCTGCATATCTTGGCTGATTAACAAAAATAGGGGATCCCCTCGAAAAAAATTGGCGTGGGGTCCCCCCTATTTTTGTTAACCAGCCAGATGAAGCAGACCGCTGAGGCCTGGTTTTTCAGGCTGGTAAGGATCCAATATCCATGGACCTTGCAAGCCTGATAATACCAGGCCACAGCAGTCTGCTTAGCTTGGCTGGTTAACAAAAATAGGGGATCCCCTCGAAAAAAAAACGGCGTGGGGATCCCCCCTATTTTTGTTAACCAGCCAAGTAAAATGCAGACTGCTGCGGCCTGGTATTAAAAGACTGTCAAGGCCCATGGATTTTGGCCCTCAACAGCCTGATAATACCAGGCTACAGCAGCCCCACATTTGGCGCATCAAAAGATGTGCCAATTGTGGCACTTTACCCGGCTCTTCCCACTTGCCCTGTAGCGGTGGCAAGCGGGGTAATAAGGGGTTATTGTCACCGTTGATTGCACGGTGACAATAAGCCCGGTTAATAATGGAGAGGTGTCAATAAGACACCGATCCATTATTAATCCCAAAGTTATTAAATGTATAAAAAAAAGACAAAGCAAGAAAAAAGTATTTTAATGAAATAAAAGAGACAACACAGTTTTCATTTCTTTTATTACACTCTCATTCCTGCGACGCCATCGATCTCCTGTAAAAAAAGAAAAAAAACAAACCAACAGTATACCACCTGTCCGACGCAGTCCAGAACGACAGTCCCACGACGATCCAGCTGTGCTACATCGCAATGACAGGCAGAGCCTGTCATCGCGACGCAGCACAGCTGATTACCTGCTTCCCCGACGGTGACGTCATCGGACTGACTGCTTTACGGCCGGGATTACCCAGCAGTCACTGCAGTTATCGCGAGAAACTGCATGTGACCGCCGGGGAAAGAAGATGGCGGCCATGAAGCAGTCCGGGATGTGACCGCCGGAGATCTTCTGCCAGGTAAGTGCCGCTGACTCCTGACAGACCCGACCGACGGACACTGACAGTGACAGTGACAATCCCGATTCCGGTATCCGATAAGACGAAAATATCGGAACTCGGAATCGGAATTCCGATACAGCTAATATCGGCCGATACCCGATATTTGCAGTATCGGAATGCTCAACACTAGTTAAAAGTTGACCAGCGATTTCTCATTTTTACATCAAAATGTACAAAGCCATTTTTTTTAGGGACCACCTCATATTTGAAGTCACTTTGAGGGGTGTATATAGCAGAAAATACCCAAAAGTGACACCATTGTAAAAACTACTCCCCTCAAGGTACTCAAAACCACATTCAAAAAGTTTATTAACCCTTCAGGTGCTTCACAGGAGCTGAATCAACGTGGAAGGAAAAAATGAACATTTTACTTTTTAATCACAAAAATGATCTTTTACAAACATTTTTTTATATTCACAAGGGAAAAAGGAGAAAATGGACGGATAAAGTTGTTGTGCAATTTCTCCTGAGTACGCCGATACCCCATATGTGAGGGAAAACCACTGTTTGGGCGCACGGCAGGGCTCGGAATGGAAGGAGCGCAGTTTGACTTTTCCAAACCAAAATTGGCTGGAATTGAGAACGGACGCCATGTCGCGTTTGGAGAGGCCCTGATATGCCTAAACAGTGGAAACCCCCACATGTGACCCCATTTTGGAAACTAGACCCCTAAGGAACTTATCTAGATGTGTGGTGAGCACTTTGAACCCCCAAGTGCTTCACGCAAGTTTATAATGTAGAGTCGTGAAAAAAAAAATCATATTTTTTCAATAAGCATGATGTTTTAGTCCCCAATTTTTTATTTTCCCAGGGGTAAGAGGAGAAATTGGACCACAAAAGTTGTTGTCCAACTTGTCCTGAGTACGCTGATACCCCATATGTGGGGGGGAACCACTGTTTGGGCGCACGGCAGGGCTCGAAAGGGAAGGAGTGCCGTTTGACTTTTCCAAACCAAAATTGGCTGGAATTGGGAACGAACGCCATGTCGCGTTTGGAGGGCCCCTGATGTGCCTAAACAGTGGAAACCCCCCACATGTGACCCCATTTTGGAAACTAGACCCCTAAGGAACTTACCTAGATGTTTGGTGAGCACTTTGAACCCCCAAGTGCTTCACGCAAGTTTATAATGTAGAGCCGTGAAGAAAAAAAATCATATTTTTTCCACAAGCATGACGTTTTAGTCCCCAATTTTTTATTTTCCCAAGGGTAAGAGGAGAAATTGGACCACAAAAGTTGTTGTCCAACTTGTCCTGAGTACGCTGATACCCCATATGTGGGGGGGAACCACTGTTTGGGCGCACGGCAGGGCTCGAAAGGGAAGGAGCGCCGTTTGACTTTTCCAAACCAAAATTGGCTGGAATTGGGAACGAACGCCATGTCGCGTTTGGAGGGCCCCTGATGTGCCTAAACAGTGGAAACCCCCCACATGTGACCCTATTTTGGAAACTAGACCCCCTAAGGAACTTATCTAGGTGTGTGGTGAGCACTTTGAACCCCCAAGTGCTTCACGCAAGTTTGTAATGTAGAGCCGTGAAGAAAAAAAATCATATTTTTTCCACAAGCATGATGTTTTAGTCCCCAATTTTTTATTTTCCAAGGGTAAGAGGAGAAATTGGACCACAAAAGTTGTTGTCCAATTTGTCCTGAGTACGCCGATACCCCATATGTGGGGGGGAACCACTGTTTGGGCGCACGGCAGGGCTCGAAAGGGAAGGAGCGCCGTTTGACTTTTCCAAACCAAAATTGGCTGGAATTGGGAACGAACACCATGTCGCGTTTGGAGGGCCCCTGATGTGCCTAAACAGTGGAAACCCCCCACATGTGACCCCATTTTGGAAACTAGACCCCCTAAGGAACTTATCTAGGTGTGTGGTGAGCACTTTGAACCCCCAAGTGCTTCACGCAAGTTTGTAATGTAGAGCCGTGAAGAAAAAAAATCATATTTTTTTCCACAAGCATGATGTTTTAGTCCCCAATTTTTTATTTTCCTAAGGGTAAGAGGAGAAATTGGACCACAAAAGTTGTTGTCCAACTTGTCCTGAGTACGCTGATACCCATATGTGGGGGGGAACCACTGTTTGGGCGCACGGCAGGGCTCGAAAGGGAAGGAGCGCCGTTTGACTTTTCCAAACCAAAATTGGCTGGAATTGGGAACGAACGCCATGTCGCGTTTGGAGGGCCCCTGATGTGCCTAAACAGTGGAAACCCCCCACATGTGACCCCATTTTGGAAACTAGACCCCCAAGGAACTTATCTAGGTGTGTGGTGAGCACTTTGAACCCCCAAGTGTTTCACTAAAGTTTATAATGCCTGGCGTGAAAAAAAAAATATTTTTTTTTCCACAAAGATGATTTTTTAGTCCCCAATTTTTTATTTTCCAAGGGTAAAGGATAAATTGGACCCAAAAGTTGTTGTCCAATTTGTCCTGAGTACGCTGATACCCCATATGTTGGGGGGACCACTGTTTGGGCGCACGGCAGGGCTCGAAAGGGAAGGAGCGCCGTTTGACTTTCCAAACCAAATTGCTGGAATTGGGTAACGAGCGCCATGTCCGTTTGAGGCCCCTGATGTGCCTAAACAGTGGAAACCCCCACAATGTGACCCCATTTTGGAAACTAGACCCCCAAGGAACTTATCTAGGTGTGTGGTGAGTACTTTGAACCCCCAAGTGTTTCACTAAAGTTTATAATGCCCTGGGTGAAAAAAAAAATAATTTTTTTTTTCCACAAAAGTGATTTTTTTAGTCCCCAATTTTTTATTTTCCCAAGGGTAACAGGATAAATTGGACCCCAAAAGTTGTTGTCCAATTTGTCCTGAGTACGCGATACCCCATATGTTGTGGGGAACCACTGTTTGGGCGCACGGCAGGGCTCGGAAGGGAAGTAGTGACGTTTTGGAATGCAGACTTTGATGGAATGGTCTGCGGGCGTCATGTTCCGTTAGCAGAGCCCCTGATGTGCCTAAACAGTGGAAACCCCCCACAAGTGACCCCATTTTGGAAACTAGACCCCCTAAGGAACTTATCTAGGTGTGTGGTGAGTACTTTGAACCCCCAAGTGTTTCACTAAAGTTTATAATGCCCTGTGTGAAAAAAAAAATAATTTTTTTTTTCCACAAAAGTGATTTTTTTAGTCCCCAATTTTTTATTTTCCCAAGGGTAACAGGAGAAATTGGACCCCAAAAGTTGTTGTCCAATTTGTCCTGAGTACGCCGATACCCCATATGTTGTGGGGAACCACTGTTTGGGCGCACGGCAGGGCTCGGAAGGGAAGTAGTGACGTTTTGGAATGCAGACTTTGATGGAATGGTCTGCGGGCGTCATGTTCCGTTAGCAGAGCCCCTGATGTGCCTAAACAGTGGAAACCCCCCACAAGTGACCCCATTTTGGAAACTAGACCCCCTAAGGAACTTATCTAGGTGTGTGGTGAGCACTTTGAACCCCCATGTGTTTCACTAAAGTTTATAATGCCCTGGCGTGAAAAAAAATATATTTTTTTTTCCCACAAAAGTGATTTTTTTAGTCCCCAATTTTTATTTTCCCAAGGGTAACAGGAGAAATTGGACCCCAAAAGTTGTTGTCCAATTTGTCCTGAGAACGCTGGTACCCCACATGTGGGAAAAAACTGTTTAGGCACACGTCGGGACTCGGAAGGGAAGTAGTGACGTTTTGGAATGCAGACTTTGATGGAATGGTCTGCGGGCGTCATGTTCCATTTGCAGAGCCCCTGATGTGCCTAAACAGGAAAAAAAAACCACAAGTGACATAATTTTAGAAATTAGACCCCCAAGAAGCTTCTCTAGATGTGCCCCCCTTCTGGAACTAATCTTTCCTGTAAAGTAAATTAGTAGTGCATGGAGGTGTGGTACAATTTGAAGCAATCCTTCATACACAGGCCAGGTTTTTCGGGGCAGGTGTCGCACTGATAAATGGTGTCCTTGCGTATTCCCCTTTTGTAACACACTCGGCACCTTTTTTGCGACTTACCTTTTTTTTGCAGTTTGCGGGACCTCCCCCGGGAAATGCTGGCCTGGTACAATACGAGCACCTTCAGTTCTGGAAGTACTGGGGCCCTCTCCTTCCTGAGCGCCAAACATCAGGGCCTTGATCACTACCTCCTGGAACTGAAGGTACGACGTATTGGTATGGCGTGCACATCGTGACAGCAGGAAAGCGTTGAGCATTGCCATTTGGACGATGTGCACGGACAGCTTCTTGTACCACACCTTGGCCTTTCTCAAAGCACTGTATGGTTGGAGGAGTTGATCAGAGAGATCAACACCCCCCATGTATTTGTTGTACCCAAGTACACAGTCCGGTTTGCGGACCTGTGTAGAGGTACCCCGTACAGTGCTGAGGGCGCTGCCATCACCGTGTATGGTGGTCAAGAGAAGGACATCCCTCTTGTCCTTGTACTTGACCACCAGAAGGTGGTCGCTACATTGGGCTCTGCTCTCACCCTTTCTGAGCATCTGCCCAAGCAGCGTCTTCGGGAGGCCCTTCTGATTTTTGCGGACGGTACCGCAGGCTGCGGTACCACGCGCAAAGAGGGATTTGTGGAGTGGGATGCTGGTATAAAAGTTATCGGTGTAGAGGTGATAACCTTTATCCAGCAGTGGGTGAACCAAATCCCACACAATTTTCCCACTCACTCCCAGGACAGGAGGACACTCAGGGGGTTCAATCCTGGTGTCCTTTCCTTCGTAAACTCTAAAACGGTGAGTGTACCCTGAGGTACTCTCACACAGTTTGTAGAGTTTGATTCCGTACCTTGCCCTCTTGTTGGGCAGGTACTGACGGAATCCGAGCCGTCCCTTAAAATGAACCAAGGACTCATCCACGCAAATGTCCCTTTTGGGCACGTACACTTCAGCAAACTTTTTGTTGAAGTGTTCGATGACCGGCCGAACTTTGAACAGACGGTCAAAGTTGGGGTCATCTCGTGCGGGACACTGTGCATTATCGTTATAATGCAAGAATTTCTGGATGGCCTCAAAACGCGTCCGGGCCATGACCATTCGGAACACTGGAGCGTTATATAAAATATCAACACTCCAATATTGCCGAAGTTCTGGCTTCTTCAAGATCCCCGTGTGAAGGACCAGGCCCCAAAACTGCATCAATTCAACTGCGTCTACAGGAGACCAGTTAGAATATGATGAACGGGGGTTTTGCTCCAAAAATTGACGAGCGTACAAATTTGTTTGCTCCACCATGTGGTTAATAAAATCCTCAGAGAAAAAGACTTTGAAAAAGTCTATTTCTGTGAGGCCAGTGGTGTCAAACCTGATTCCTGATTCTGCCACAAAATCAGGAATCAGTGGCTCGTAATTTTCGGGGGGCGAGGTCCACACGGGATCCGCAGTGGGTTGCGCTGGTTCGGCTTCGGCTTCATCTTCGTCTTCTGGAATGGCGGCAGATGCCTCATCTTCTGTCCTGGGGCGTCTGCGTGGTGGTTCCGCAGGACCCGAGGAGGAAGATGAGGAGGGGGAAGAGGAAGAGGAGGAGGAAGAGGAATCTGAAAAATAAAGAAATGTGGGATCCTCTCCCTCGCTATCAGTGTCGGAGGCAAGAAAAGCGTATGCCTCCTCCAATGAATAGCGCTGTTGGGACGAACGGGACGGGTGGGACATTTTTTTGTAAATGTGGTGCTTGGGTGTACTTTATTGATAACTGTGTATGTGTGGGGGGGGGGGATAGTGCTTGGTGTAAACTATGCTGAAAAGAAAAATCTAAAAGAAAAAAAAATGGGGAGAAAAAAATGCCTGTGAAAAGAAAAGTCTAAAACAGCAGGCCCTAGCTCTGATAAGTGAACTGCGTCACTTATCAAAGTTCGGTGGCTGCTAGATGTGGCGCAAGGAGGGGGTGAAAAAAAAAAAAAAGGGAAAACAGCTGGCACGAGATCTGATAAGTGAACTGCGTCACTTATCAAAATTCGGCGGCTGCTAAATGTGGAAACGGAGGCGGCGCAAAGGCGGGTGAAAAAAAAGGAAAAAAAAAAAAGAAAAGGAAAACAGCCGGTGCGAGCTCTGATAAGTGAACTGTGTCACTTGTCAAAGTTCGGCGGCTGCTAGATGTGGCGCAAAGGGAGTGGCGCAGGGAGGGGGTGAAAAAAAAAAACAGGAAAACAGCCGGCACGAGATCTGATAAGTGAACTGAGTCACTTATCAAAATTCGGCGGCTGCTAAATGTGGAAACGGAGGCGGCGCAAAGGCGGGTGAAAAAAGAAAAAGGAAAAAAAAAAAAGGAAAACAGCCAGTGCGAGCTCTGATAAGTGAACTGTGTCACTTGTCAAAGTTCGGCGGCTGCTAAATGTGGAAACGGAGGCAGCGCAAAGGCGGGTGAAAAAAGAAAAAGGAAAAAAAAAAAAGAAAAGGAAAACAGCCAGTGCGAGCTCTGATAAGTGAACTGTGTCACTTGTCAAAGTTCGGCGGCTGCTAGATGTGGCGCAAAGGGAGTGGCGCAGGGAGGGGGTGAAAAAAAAAAAAAGGAAAACAGCCGGCGCGAGCTCTGATAAGTGAACTGTGTCACTTGTCAAAGTTCGGCGGCTGCTAAATGTGGAAACGGAGGCGGCGCAAAGGCGGGTGAAAAAAGAAAAAGGAAAAAAAAAAACCAGAAAAGGAAAACAGCCGGTGCGAGCTCTGATAAGTGAACTGTGTCACTTGTCAAAGTTCGGCGGCTGCTAGATGTGGCGCAAAGGGAGTGGCGCAGGGAGGGGGTGAAAAAAAAACAGGAAAACAGCCGGCACGAGATCTGATAAGTGAACTGAGTCACTTATCAAAATTCGGCGGCTGCTAGATGTGGAAACGGAGGCGGCGCAAAGGCGGGTGAAAAAAAAAAAAAAGGAAAACAGCCGGCGCGAGCTCTGATAAGTGAACTGCGTCACTTATCAAAGTTCGCCGGCTGCAGGGTGTGCGCACGGAGGTGGCGCAAAGGGGGCTGAGAGCACGAGTGTTGATCGCTGAAATGCGTCACCAATCAACGCTCGGCGGCTGGGTGTGCGCACGGAGGCGGCGCAAAGGGGGGTGAAAAAAAGGAAACCCGCCGGACGCGAGCTCTGATAAGTGAACTGCGTCACTTATCAAAGTTCGCCGGCTGCAGGGTGTGCGCACGGAGGTGGCGCAAAGGGGGCTGAGAGCACGAGTGTTGATCGGTGAAATGCGTCACCAATCAACGCTCGGCGGCTGGGTGTGCGCACGGATGCGGCGCAAAGGGGGGTGGAGGGGGTAAAAAGAGGGGGAAGGGGGATGGGGAGGGAGGAAGAGAGGGATCAACACTTACGGTTGTAGTCTCTCTTCTTTTTTCTATCTTCTTTCTTCTTTTCTTCTGTCTTCTTTTCTTCTGTCTTCAGCACTACAAGGCCCAGCACAGGAGAGATCTGTTGTATGACCGCTCTGCAGGAATCCTCAGCAAGTGTGAGGACCCCTGCAGAACGGTCACTCACAGGTCAGAGCCAGGTGAGACAGGTCACAGAGCGGTCAATTCGCTTCTGTGACCTGTGATTGGTGGGATCCATCATAACAAGATCCCACCAATCAGAGCTCTCCTGGTTACCCTGGCAACCTGCCCAGGATCGGAGCTCACAGCTCCGATCCTAGGCAGGTCACAGCCAGGGCAGCAGCCAGGTCACCTGCAGGGCACAGCGCGGTCACACAGCGATCAGACCGCTGCTGTGCCCTGTGATTGGCGCGATCGACGATGTCATCGATCGCGCCAATCAGCTCCTGCAGGCCCTACAGGGCCTGTCCTGAGCCTCCACAGCCGGATCGGTGCTTTTACAGCACCGATCCAGCCAGGATCGGTGCTATTACAGCACCGATCCGGCAGGTCAGCAGCAAGGCACAGCGCTCCTGCGCCGCGGCTGTGCCTTGCGATTGGCGCGATCGACGATAACATCGATCGCGCCAATCAGCTCCTGCAGGCCCTGCTAGGCCTGTCCTATGTTCCGGCCTAGGATCGGTGCTTTTATAGCACCGATCCAGCAGGAACCGGCAGGGCACAGCGCGGTAATACCGCTTCTGTGCCCTGCGATTGGCGCGATCGATATGATCGGCGATCGCGCCAATCCAGGGGGGTCTGCATGTGCTAGATCCAGGCCTAGGATCGAGTACATCGGTACTCGATCCTAGCCTGGGATCTCACTGTTTCAGCCCATCTGATTGGCTGAAACAGTGAGAAAGGCTGCGATTGGCTGTTCAGAATTGAACAGCCAATCACAGCGATCGGGAGGCCGGAGAGGGGAGGACGCAGCCCGGGATGCCGACGTCATCTTCCTAGAGGTAAGATGGCGTCGGAATTTTAATGCGATCACCGCGACTTTAGTCGCGATGTCGCATTAAAGGGCATGACGTACTATTCCGTCCATGGGAATTAGGTCCAGGGTCACATGGACGGAATAGTACGTCTGATGGCAGAGAGGGGTTAATGAGAATAAGGTTATATGCCCCCCTGAGGTCAAGCTTGGTAAACCAAGTAGCGTTTTTCACCCTGGAAAACAGGTCAGAAATCAAGGGTAACGGATATTGATATTTCACAGTAATATTGTTCAAAAGACGATAATCAATACACGGCCTTAATGAACCATTCTTTTTGGCCACAAAGAAAAAACCGGCACCTAAGGGTGAAGAGGATGGTCTGATATGACCCTTCTCCAATGACTCCTTGATATAAGACCGCATAGCGTCATGTTCAGGTACAGACAAGTTAAAAAGGCGACCTTTAGGGAATTTACTACCAGGCACTAATTCAATAGCGCAGTCATAGCTCCTATGGGGAGGCAAGGATGCAGATTTACTTTCGCTAAACACATCAGAAAAATCAATCAAAAAGTCAGGAACATCCTGAGCCTGGGGGGAGGCAGAAAAAACAGGAGTGTTGGTATTAACACATTGGCAGCCCCAACTGGTTACAGACACAGATTTCCAATCCAAAACAGGATTATGAGACTGTAACCAAGGGAAACCCAGTACGATAATGTCATGCAGATTATACAGAACCAAAAATTTGCAGCTCTCCTGATGATCAGGTTCAACCCTCATTATCACCTGAGTAAAGAACTGAGGTTTATTCTCAGCTAAAGGGGTAGAATCGATCCCCAGTAGGGGAATAGACTTCCGTAGGGGTATCAAGGGAAACCCACAATGTTTAGCAAAATCAAAATCCATCAGGTTAATAGCTGCTCCCGAATCAACGAAAGCCTGAGCAGAAAATGAGGACAGAGAGCATATCAGAGTAACAGTTAATAAAAACTTAGTCTGAACACTACCCAAGACAACTGAGCGTGCAAAACGTCTTCCCCGCTTAGGGCAGACTGAAATAGCATGAGAGGCATCACCACAGTAGAAACATAACCCATTGCGCTTTCAAAACTCATGACGCTGTGCCCCAGACACCACTCTATCACACTGCATGGATTCAGAAGCAGGTTCACAAGGCAACACTATTCCACGCATACTTCTCCGCTCACGCAAACGTCTGTCAATTTGAATTGCTAATGACATAGAATCATTGAGACCAGAGGGGACAGGGAATCCCACCATAACATCCTTTACATTATCTGACAGACCCTTCCGAAAAAGGGCTGCCAAAGCGTCGTCATTCCATTTGGTCAGGACTGCCCACCTACGCAATCTCTGACAGTATAACTCAGCGTCATCAAGCCCCTGATTTAATGCCAACAAGGCTTTTTCAGCTTGATCAGTGACATTAGGCTCATCGTACAATAACCCCAAGGCCTGAAAAAATGCATCAACATCACTCAAAACAGGATCCCCAGGTGTCAGGGAAAAAGCCCAATCCTGAGGATCGCCGCGCAGGAGAGAGATGACAATTTGAACCTGCTGCGCTGCGTTCCCTGAGGACAATTTACAATTATTTTTGAAATTCAGAAACTTGGCTCAATCCCCCAAAAACAAATCTGGCATGGGAATCCTAGGTTCCACAACAGGCAACCTAGCAAGATAGGTAGCAATACTCCGAACCTCAGTAGCAAGCTGATCCACACGGCCAGACAGCTGTGCAAACTCCATTGAGAGAAAAAATCCTCCCCAGCACCCAGAGATACAGAGGGAAAAAAAAAATGCAACAAACAGAAAAATATCTCTGACAACTCTGACAACCTTTTTTCTTTCACAATATTTTTCCCTTCTGTGAGTACCGTACAATTTTCAATTTTTAGGCCGGTGATACTGTTATGTTTCGGTAGCTGAGGAGTGCAGGTAAAAAAGGCAATACACCAGAGCAGTTGGAATCTATGAGATTGCAGTACCCTGACTAACCACCACAACTAGAGGCAGCCGTGGAGCGTTCCTACGTTGGTCCTAGACGCCTCGTCACAGCCTGAGAAACTAACTACACCTAAAGATAGAAAGAGGAAAGCTATCTGCCCCGGAGCAGATCCCCAAAGAACAAAGAAAGCCCCCAAACATGTAATGGCGGTTAGACAAGAAGAAATACTGACACAGACAGAAAATAGTATGAGCAAACGTTGGGGCCCAAACTACCTAAATAGAAAAGGATAGGAAGGGCACTTACTGCAATCCCAAAAAACCCTGAAAAGCACCAACTCTACTAATTTCAAAAACACCTGAGATCACACGACCTCTACCACCTAAATTAGTTCTCTGGTGTAACAAAATCAAAACAGCAGCCACTGAAAAAACTGGAAAAAGCAAAAGTACAAACATCAGTGGCTGAACTAAACTGAGAGGGCAAAAGCCCCCGGAGGGGACCCTGAAGGCCCCCACAGAAGTGCAGGACAAAATGCAAAAATCAAGCACAAAAACAAAAAGAAGAAAATGTCTTATCTGTTAGCAGGAGATGCAGACACGACACAGCAGGCTACAAAGGAAACAGGAATCAAGGATTGAGACCAGAACAATTGATCACCGGCAACCCTGATGGGAAGGCGACTCCCTTATATAAGACCAGTCAGTAACACCTGATTCCCAATCCTCACAATCTTCACTGTACAGTCCAGTACCGCTTGTAACCACCAGAGGAGCCTCTGCTCAGAACTCATTTCAAGTCCATTCACAACAGAAACCCTCTTGACGCCTTTGTACCATTTTTTGGGACCCTAGCATCCAGAAAATGCCTATACCTCATTCTTTGGTATATCTAGCGGTTTAGATCTTCTAGTGGAAAATCTGTAATAAGATGGCCAAGTACCTGCAATCCAGTGGTTAGTCGCTTAGTCACTGGTAACCATTAGCATAGTGTCAAATAATGTATCATAGAAAAAGTCCTATTCCTTCATCAGTCTATAACATTGATTGACATAACTTCCAAACTTGAATACTCATTTCAGTCCATAAATGAGGTGAAATTTGTGTTTTTCTAAATTCCTGCCAGTGTTTTGTCAACACAGTCCCAGCAGTGGAGATCCCCGAGATTGGATCCCCAGAGGACAAATTTTTTTTCCCCTGTCCCATGGATGCAAGATAATTTTCAAACTTGAATTCCACTTAGTAGAAGTGCATTAATAAGTAGAATTGTGAGCCTTAATTTCAGGAAAGAAAGAAAATTGCACACCTATACCTTACATTATTTAAAACCAAAATATCTTATGAATAGATTCCTTTAAAAAATACAAAGCAACTTATTAGTCAATTGACTGGTGAAATGTTTACTTGAAATGAAAAAAAAGAGAAAATAGAAAAATTAAAGTAACATTAAAGAGCTATTTCATACAGCTTATTGATTAACGTTACTTAACCAAAGTTATAAAAAAGTAAATAATTTTATGCTCTTTAACTCAACATAGCTGAAATTGTGGCATGCTGCATATAATCAAGGCAGATTTTTCAGCTTCTTGATGGAAATATACATTTTCCCATTTATTGACATCAAGAGAACTTTAAAAAAAGAAATGTTCATACTTCTGTCACACTAGACATCTAACCTTATTTATCACATTAGACTGACACTCTAATGTGTATGAGGGTGCCAGCCAACGGATTGTTGGGGAAAATGGCGATGGTTTTGTAAATTTTATTGGGAAAATTAGAAATCGCTGGTCAATGTTTAACCTTTATAACTTCCTAACAAAAAAATTATGTTTCAAAACTTGTGCTGATGTAAAGTTAACATGTGTAAGGCTGTGTTTCCACCGGAAACACAGCGCTTTGGACGGAGCGGAGCGTCGCCGCAAAGGAATAGGGCATGCTGCGATCTGAAAAGACGCGCAGCATGTCCGTTAACGCAGGACTTCTGCCTGCGTGTTTTTACGCATAGTGGAGACGGGATTTCTTGAAATCCCCTCCACTGTGCTGTAACATCCGGACACTGCGTGTTTGACGCTGCGCCAGCACACAGCGTCAAACACGCAGCAATTACTGACGGAATACTGATGGTGGAAACACACCCTTATATGGTATTTATTAACTATTTTGTGTGATACAACTCTCTGATTTAAAGGCCTAAAAACTAAAAGTTTGAAAATTGCAAAAGTTTCACAATTTTTACCGTATTTCCATTTATTTCACAAATAAAGTAAAGTCATATCGAAGAAATTTTACCATTATCATAAAGAGATAAAATAACAATATATCATGAAGAAACAATCTCAGAATCAATGTGATCCATTGAATCATTCCAGAGTTATTACCACATAAAGTGACACTGGTCAGAAATGTAAAATTTGGCCTGGTCATGAAGGTGAAAACAGGTTTGGGGCTGAAGGGGTTAATATTTGGTACAGAAACCTTTGTTTGCAATTACAGAGGTTAGACGTTTGCTGTCGTTTTTGACCAAGTTTGCACATACTGCAGCAAGGATTCTGACACTTCTCCATACAGACCTTCTCCAGATCTTTCAGGCTTTGAGGCTGTTGCTGGGCAACATTGAGTTTCAGCTCCCTCCAAATATTTTCAGTTGGGTTCAGATCTGGAGATTTGTTAGGTCATTCCAGGACCTTGAAATGCTTCATATGCAGCCACTCCTTAGTTGCCCTGACTGTGTATTTCAGGTCATTATCATTCTGGAAGACCCAGCCATGATCCATCTTCAATGCTCTTACTGAGGGAAGGAGGTTGTTGGTCAAAATCTCGCGATACATGACCCCATCCATCCTCCCTTCAATACAATGAAATACTCCTGTCCCCTTTGCAGAAAAGCACCCCCAAAGTATGATGTTTCTTCCACCATGCTTGATGGTTGGGACTGTGTTCTTGTGTTTGTACTCATCCTTCTTCTTCCTACAAACACAGCAAGTGTAGTTGATACCAAAAAGTTCTATTTTGGTCTCATCAGACCACATAACCTTCTCCCATGCTTCCTCTGGATCATCCAGATAGTCATTGGCGAACTTCAATTGGGCCTGGACTTGTGATAGTATGAGCAGGGGTTACCTTGTGTGTTCTGCAGGATTTTAATCCATAGCGGCACAGTGTGTTAATAATGGTAATGTTTGAGATAGTGGTCCCAGCTCTTTTCAGGTCATTGACCAGGTCATCCCATGTAGTTCTGGGCTGATTCCTGACCTTTCTCAGTATCTTCCTAACCCCATGAAGGGAGACTTGGCATAGAACCCCAGACAGAGGAAGATTGCAGTCATCTTGTGTTCTTCCCATTTTTATAATTGTGCCAACAGCGGTGATTAAATACTTATTTCATGCAATAAAATGCTATTTAATTGTTTAAAAAGCATACAATGTGATTTTTTAGTTTTTATTTTTAAACCGGAGTCACACTGCCTTACAATACAGCCGAGTGCTATGCGATAAAACATCGAATAGCACTCGGCCCAGTATTACTCTGTGGGTCAGCTCAGATCTGCAATTATTTTCTCATGCTGATTGAGCATGCGAGAACAATTGCAGCTTGCTGCAACTGGCAGCAAGACTTGACTGACTCGCACCCATACAAGTCTATGGGTGTGAGTGACACAATGCACAGCACTCAGATATCACCCGAGTGCGGTACGACAACACCGGCAGCAGACACTCAGCTGCAGCTTACAACGGAGCAGGAGACGAGGGTCATTAGCATATCGCATCCTATGTTCTCGCATCGGATGCCATACGCTGGTGTAACTCCAGCCTTAGATCTGTCTCTCACAGGTGAAGTGTACCTACGATAAAAATTACAGACCTCTCCATTCTTTATAGGTGGAAAAACTTGCAAAATCGGCAGTGTATCAAATACTTATTTTACCCACTGTATATACAGTACAGACCAAAAGTTTGGACACACCTTCTCATTTAAAGATTTTTCTGTATTTTCATGACTATGAAAATTGTAAATTCACACTGAAGGCATCAAAACTATGAATTAACACATGTGGAATTATATACTTAACAAAAAAGTGTATAACAACTGAAATTATGTCTTATATTCTAGGTTCTTCAAAGTAGTCACCTTTTGCTTTGATGACTGCTTTGCACACTGTTGGCATTCTCTTGATGAGCTTCAAGAGGTAGTCACCGGAAATGTTTTTCACTTCACAGGTGTGCCCTGTCAGGTTTAATAAGTGGGATTTCTGGCCTTATAAATCGGGTTGGGACCATCAGTTGTGTTGTGCAGAAGTCTGGTGGATACACAGCTGATAGTCCTACTGAATAGACTGTTAGAATTTGTATTATGGCAAGAAAAAAGCAGCTAAGTAAAGAAAAACGAGTGGCCATCATTACTTTAAGAAATGAAGGTCAGTCAGTCCGAAAAATTGGGAAAACTTTGAAAGTGTCCCCAAGTACAGTTGCAAAAACCATCAAGCGCTACAAAGAAACTGGCTCACATGAGGACCGCCCCAGGAAAAGAAGACCAAGAGTCACCTCTGCTTCTGAGGATAAGTTTATCCGAGTCACCAGCGTCAGAAATCGCAGGTTTACAGCAGCTCAGATTAGAGACCAGGTCAATGACACACAGAGTTCTAGCAGCAGACACATCTCTACAACAACTGTTAAGAGGAGACTTTGTGCAGCAGGCCTTCATGGTAAAATAGCTGCTAGGAAACCACTGCTAAGGACAGGCAACAAACAGAAGAGACTTGTTTGGGCTAAAGAACACAAGGAATGGACATTAGACCAGTGGAAATCTGTGCTTTGGTCTGATGAGTCCAAATTTGAGATCTTTGGTTCCAACCACCGTGTCTTTGTGCGACTCAGAAAAGGTGAACGGATGGACTCTACATGCCTGGTTCCCACCATGAAGCATAGAGGAGGAGGTGTGATGGTGTGGGGGTGCTTTGCTGGTGACACTGTTGGGGATTTATTCAAAATTTAAGGCATACTGAACCAGCATGGCTACCATAGCATCTTGCAGCGGAATGCTATTCTATCCGGTTTGCGTTTAGTTGGATCATCATTTATTTTTCAACAGGACAATGACCCCAAACACACCTCCAGGCTTTGTAAGGGCTATTTGACCAAGAATGAGAGTGATGGGGTGCTACGCCAGATGACCTGGCCTCCACAGTCACCAGACCTGAACCCAATCAAGATGGTTTGGGGTGAGCTGGACCGCAGAATGAAGGCAAAAGGGCCAACAAGTGCTAAGTAGAGTTGAGCGATACTTTCCGATATCCAAAAGTATCGGAATCGGAATGGTATGCCGATACCCAAAAAATATCGGCGATACCCGATACCGATACCGGAAATCCAATGTAAGTCTATGGGAACAAAATATCGGAATTAAAAAAAACCCATTCTTGCCTTGTTGGTTAATTGTACATGAAGGAAAACAACAAAGAGTAATGTAGAATGCATTGGAGAAGGTTGAGGAGACATTAAAGGCATAGATGTTTAACCCAATCAAATGGAATAGCATAAATATTTTTTTTTTTTAAGATGTTCGGATTGACGAAGAAATTGACAATGTTGTTAACATTTTTTCTATTTTGGCAAATATGTATATTTCACAACTTCCATGCTCTTCACCTTTTTAACTTTTGACACACTTTCTCCTTCATAATCTTCAGCAGCATCATCTTTTTCATCAAATTATTTTTCATCTTCACCTTCTTTATCTTCTTCTTAAACTTCTTGCTATTCATCTTTTTGTTAACATTACTCATATTCTTCTTATTAAACTATTATTCTTATTCATATTGTACTTCATCTTCTTCATCATATTCTTATTTGTGACAGAGAATCCTGTACTTGTAATCTGTCAAAGTATGAATTTTTCATCCTTCCGTTCTTGCTGTCACAAAAGATTTAAATTACAACAGTATTTGTCCGTGTTCAGTTTAGCTTGCAGCAGCAGCATTTTCCAGGGGCACCACGAGGAGGAATGGACTCACCCCCATACACTGCTTAGTCTTCTTCTGCTTATAATTTAGAGCATATATTTTGCTCTTCATTTTGGTCTTATACTTCATGTTCTTCTGCTTTTTGATCTTCTGCTTATTGTTCTTAAGTCTCTTGTTCTGTATCTTGTAGTTTGTCTTAACCTTCTTAGTCCTGTTTGGTAATCTTTTATTTCTTCTTTGTGATGGTGTTTAGGCTGGTTGGCTTGATGCTCGTCGTCCTTGTGGTCGTCATCTTCTTCGGGGTGGTCATCAGGGTCGTCGTCTTCATTGTTGGAGATCCAGAGTGATTACCCAAAAAAGCATTGAAAAAATCTTCAATTTGTAAATGTGTAATGTATGTAGTACAGTTCATATAGCGTCTTGTGCTTGGGTGCGATGAAAACACAGGAGTCACAGGTTTGATATAGAAAAGTCCTATATTACTTCATACAAGTTGGCAGAAATAGTCACACAGTTTGCAGACACAGAAACAGGAGACACAGCAGGCCAGAGTAATCCAAGCTCAGCAATCACTCTCCAATACAGATTCAGGATCTTCTTCTCTGTTACCGTAAGTCCATGCAAACGTGGGTCTTTCAAAGAGCAGGGTTCAGAGTCCACAAGTGCTTCAGAGTTCCTCAGTAGGAATAGCTGGAGTACAAGGTCCAAGGCTTACAGGAGTCAAGTCACAGGTTCACTGCAGGCTAGATTCTGAAGCACTGATTGCTCAGCTGTGGCTGCTTAAGAAGCAAAGGAGAGAATCAGGGCGGGAACATGCAAGCTGGAAACTCCATTTTGACTGAGGGCAAGATAGCTGCAGCAAGACAGAAAGTAAAATGGCTGACGAACAAACTGAGTTTCAGGAATATATACATAGAACCTTACATTACTCCCCCCTTAAGGACAACCTCCGGATGACCTCAAACCAGGCTTGTGTGGGTACCTCTGATGAAACTGACGGAGCAAGCGAGGAGCATTAACGTTATTGACCGGTTCCCATGAGTTGTCCTCCACTGGGTAGCCCTGCCATTTAATCAGATATTGTAACTGATTTCTATACAACCTGGAATCTAAAATCCTTTCCACCACAAATTCTTCCTGACCATCGACTAGCACTGGGTCAGGGCAAGGAGAGGAACGTCCAGGAAACGTATTGGGTGTCGCAGCCTTTAGTAGGGATACATGAAAGACAGGGTGGATTCTCATAGTTCTGGGCAGTTGAAGACGACAAGCAACGGCACTTATAATTTTACTGATTTTATAGGGTCCAATGTACTTATGTCCCAACTTAGACGATGGAATCCTTAACTTAAGATTTCTGGTTGACAGCCAGACCAAGTCTCCTACCTTGAAAGCTGGTGCAGGTTTACGAAATTTATCTGCTGCTTTCTTGTACCTTTCTTGAGCCGATTCCAGATTTTCCTTTAGAAGATCCATATTCTTCTGTAAAGACGTGATTCTTTCAGCCACTGCTGGTAAAGGCGTTTCTATGGGAAATCGTGGTAGAATGTTAGGATGATAACCTAGATTAGAGTAAAAAGGAGACTGTTTAGTGGAGGCACTCTGAGAGTTGTTATACGAGAACTCAGCTAATGGAAGTAGATCCACCCAATCATCCTGTAGGTGGCAGATAAAGCAGCGGAGATACTGCTCCAGGGTTTGATTGGTTCGTTCGGTCTGTCCATTAGTCTGGGGATGAAAAGCAGAAGAAAGGTTTACTTTAATGTCCAATGCTGCACAGAAATTTTGCCAAAACCTAGAAGTGAATTGCACCCCTCGATCCGAAATAACCTCATCCGGTACTCCATGTAAGCGAAACACATCTTTAATCATCAAATCTGATGTCTGTTTTGCAGTGGGTAAGCCGACACAAGGGATAAAATGAGCTGCCTTTGTTAGACGGTCAACCACCACTAGAATGGTGTTCTTCCCCTCAGAGGTTGGTAACTCCACAATGAAGTCCATAGAAATGGATCCCCACGGGCGGGACGGGGTGGGAAGAGGCTGTAACAGACCAGTTGGTGAGGAGCGAGGTGTTTTGCATCTTGCACAGACCTCACATGAAGTGACATAATTCAAAACATCCTTCCTGCAAGTGGGCCACCAAAAGAAACGAGAAAGATATTCCTGTGTCTTTAGAATTCCTCTATGCCCAGCTATCTTGGAATCGTGAATGAGTTGCAATACTCTTAATCTGACTGTTTCAGGAATATACAGACGTTGTCCCTGAATCCACACACCATTCTTAAAGACAAGACTTACGTCCCTTGGGGGTTGTGCCAAAAAGGAATCCGCATGGTATGCTTCCTTGATGTCCTTAAGTAGGTCTTGATTATGAATTACTCCTAGGAATCTAGAGTCAGGAAGAATAGTCTTAGGAGGAGTAATTGGACGTGTCTCTGCTGAGTAAATCCTAGAGAGTGCATCAGCCTTTCCATTGCGCGATCCTGGTCTATAAGAGATGATAAAATTAAATTGGTTTAAGAAAAGATTCCAGCGAGCCTGGCGAGGAGTCAGGCACTTAGCCGACCTGATAAACTCAAGGTTACGATGGTCTGTCAGGACGACTATTTGCTGTGCAGCTCCCTGAAGAAGGTGTCTCCATTCTTTGAAGGCGGCAATAATGGCCAACAATTCTCTATTGCCCACATCGTAGTTCCTCTCAGCCGAAGACAACTGCTGGGAAAAGAAGGCACAGGGATGCAAGACATTCTTCTCACCTGTTCTCTGAGAGAGTATAGCTCCAACGGCACAGTCTGAAGCATCCACCTCTATTATGAAGGCAAGCTCGGGGTTGGGATGTACTAGGATAGGTGCAGTGGTAAATTTATCTTTTAGACGGGAAAATGCTTCCTGGGCTTGGGGAGTCCAGGAAAACCTAGACTCTTTCCGGGTAAGTTGAGTGATAGGTGACACTACCTCAGAGAAATTTCTAATGAAACGTCTATAGAAGTTGGCAAACCCGATGAAGCGCTGTACCTCCTTCACATTTCTAGGACTTGGCCAATCCTTGATGGCTTGGGTTTTGCTTCCATCCATACTAATTCCTTGTGTAGACAGTACATACCCCAGAAATTGAATTTCGGTCCTATGGAATTCACACTTTTCAAGTTTGATGTAAAGATGATTTTGTCTTAGACGTTCCAAGACCATTCTCACATGTCCATGATGTTCCTCTGTGGAGTTAGAAAAAATTAGAATATCATCCAAATAAATTACCACGAATGTATCTAGGAGATCCCTGAAGATGTCATTCACCAAGTGTTGGAAAGTGGCTGGGGCGGTACTCAGACCAAAAGGCATAACTAGATATTCAAAGTGTCCATAGCGTGACCTGAATGCAGTCTTCCATTCATCCCCAGGTCTAATACGGACTAAGTTATAGGCCCCACGAAGATCTAGTTTAGAAAAAATTTTGGCATGTCGCACTCTCTCCAATAACTCAGGGATTAAAGGCAATGGATAACGGTTTCTAATAGTAACCTTATTGAGTTCCCTATAGTCTACGCATGGTCTCAGAGATCCATCTTTCTTCTTTACAAAGAAGATGGGTGCACCTGCAGGAGATGAAGAGGGGCGTATGAAGCCCTTGGCTAGATTTTCATCTATGTAATCCTTTAAAGCCTTTAGCTCGGGCCCCCCAGGGGGTAGATCTTACCAAAAGGTATCTCTGCTCCAGGCAATAATTCAATTGGACAATCATATGGACGGTGAGGAGGAAGCTGGTCAGCGTTCTTCTTGTCACATAAATCCACATAGTCCTGGTATACAGCTGGTAGTTCAGGGACTGACATGATTCCTTTAGGAACAGAGCAAGCTGAAACTTTTGGACTCATCTGTTTCTCCGGAAAGTGCAATTCCTTGGTCTCCCATAGAGTTGAGCGATACTTTCCGATATCCAAAAGTATCGGAATCGGAATGGTATCGCCGATACACAAAAAATATCGGCGATACCCGATACCGATACCGGAAATACAATGTAAGTCTATGGGAACAAAATATCGGAATTATAAAAAACCCATTCTTGCCTTGTTGGTTAATTGTACATGAAGGAAAACAACAAAGAGTAATGTAGAATTTATTGGGGGAGGTTGAGGAGACATTAAAGGCATAGATGTTTAACACAATGCAATGGAATAGCATTAATATTTCTTTTTTTGAAATACGTTTGGATTGACGAAGAAATTACAATGTTGTTAACCTTTTTCTATTTTGTCAAATATGTCTGTTTCACAACTTCCATGCTCTTCACCTTTTTAACTTTTCACACACTTTCTCCTTCATAATCTTCAGCAGCATCATCTTTCTCATCAAATTATTCTTCATCTTCACCTTCTTAATCTTCTAAAACTTCTTGCTATTCATCTTTTTGTTAACATTACTTATATTGTTCTTATTAAACAGTTATTATTCTTCATATTCTACTTCTTCATCTTCTTCCTATTCATCCTTTTCATCATATTCTTATTTGTGACAGACATTCCTGTACTTGTAATCTGTAAAACTCTGAATTTTCATCCTTCCGTTCTTGCTGTCACGAAAGATTTTAATTACAACAGTATTTGTCCGCGTTCAGTTTAGCCTGCAGCAGCATCAGGCATTTTCCAGGGGCA
>JARQOD010000006.1:288477262-288504385 GCA_033576555.1 Oophaga sylvatica
GCGTGTTGTTTTTTCCTTTGCGTATCTCTGCTTGTTTATGATTGGGCAAAATCATACAGTTAGAAGAATTAAATGCCAGTGAAAACTATCTGATAACATCAGCAGACTGCTGAAATAAGCAGTCCCTTACCAGCTTCAAGTCCATGCTCGCTGCTGCAAGACAAACCAACTTCTCATCTCTCATATCCTCCCTGTCTCACAACCCTAAACAACTCTTCAACACTTTCAATTCTCTTCTCCTTCCCCCAGCACCTCCTCCCTCTCCTCTCATTTCTGAAGAAGACTTTTCCTCTTTCTTTAAGCAGATCGATAACATCAGAGAAAGCTTTGGTCCGCAGCCCCCAACGCCCCTCCTCTTGACTGCTCAGCCATGTTCTTCCAAAACCAGCTTCTCCACCATGACAGACGATCAGCTCTCCACCCTTCTGTCAAGATCACATCTCACCACTTGTATTCTTGACCCGCTCCCGTCCCATCTCATCCCTACCCTCGCCAAAGTCTTCATCCCGACCCTAACACACCTCTTCAACCTCTCATTTACAAACGGTGTTTTCCCCTCATCCTTTAAACATGCCTCAATCACACCTATCCTCAAAAAACCCTCCCTTGACCCATCCTCTGTCTCTAGTTATCGCCCGATATCCCTTCTCCCTTATGCCTCAAAACTACTGGAACAGCATGTCCATCTTGAACTGTCCTCCAACCTCTCCTGCTGCTCTCTCTTTGACCGGTTACAGTCTGGCTTCTGACCGCATCACTCAACTGAAACCGCCCTAACTAAAGTCACCAACGACCTACTAACCGCCATGAGCAAGTGACACTACTCTGTCCTTCTCCTCCTGGACCTGTATTCTGCCTTCGTCACTGAGGACCATTCCATCCTGTTACAGATTCTCTCATTTCTTGGCATCACAGATTTGGCCCTATCCTGGATCTCATCATATCTAACAGACCGGACATTGATGTCTCCCTCTCCCACACCACCTCCTCACCTCGCCCCGTCTGTTGGTGTTCCCCCAAGGCTCAGTTCTAGGACCCCTACTCTTCTCCATCTACACATTCGGCATGGGACAGCTCATAGAATCCCAGGATTTACAATATCATCTATACGCTGATGACACACAGATCTACCTATCTCGACCTGACCTCACTTCCTTACTGACCAAAATCCCACAATGTCTGTCTGCCATCTCATCTTTCTTTTCTGCTCGCTTTCTAAAACTTAACATGGACAAAACAGAATTCATCATCTTTCCCCACCTCATTCTACCCCTCCACCCAACCTATCCATCAATGTCAATGGCTACTCACTTTCCCCAGTCCCGCATGCTCGGGCCTCGGGGTGATCCTCGACTCTGCCCTCTCTTTCAAGCCACATATCCATTAGTTTTTGAGTTGGAAAACATTATTGCAACCTCTTACTCTCTGGTCTCACCTCTAGCACTCTGGCACCACTCAAATCCATCCTAAACTCTGCTGCCCGACTAATCCACCTGTCTCCCCGTTATTTCCCAGCATCTCCTCTCTGCCAGGCCCTTCATTGGCTTTCTATTGCCCAGAGGTTGCAGTTCAAAACCCTAACAATGACATGCAAAGCCATTCACAACCTGTCTCCTCCATACATCTGTGACATGGTCTCCCGGTAGCTACCTA
The DNA here is from genome assembly GCA_033576555.1 of Oophaga sylvatica. Classification (NCBI taxonomy): domain Eukaryota; kingdom Metazoa; phylum Chordata; class Amphibia; order Anura; family Dendrobatidae; genus Oophaga; species Oophaga sylvatica. Next base: position 288,478,916 of record JARQOD010000006.1, read on the forward strand.
CACGCAACCTTCGATCCTCTCAAGATCTTCTCTGCTCACCTCTCATCTCTTCCTCCCACAACTGTATACAAGACTTCTCCCGTGCTTCCCCCCTACTCTGGAACTCTCTTCCCCAACACATCAGGCTTTCGCTGACATGTGCCCGGAACAGCTGCGGGTGGAATTGCGATCCACCCATGGTTATTAACCCATTGAAAGCTGCTGTCAAACTCTGACAGTGGCATTTAACATGAGCTTCCGGCAATCCGCCCATCGGTGACCCCGTCATGTGATCGCGGGTCACCGATGGATTGGCATGAAAACCAGAGGTCTCCTGCAGACCTCTATAGTTGTCACTGCTGGATGGCGCTCATAGCAAGTGAGTAATTCTGATATATACAGGCGATCTGATCATCACCTGTATGTAGCAGAGCCGATTGGATTATGACAGCTTCTAGTCTCCCATGGAGACAAGTGAAGCATGCCAAAAGTAGAAAAAAAGTTTTTAAAAATATAAAAAATTAAAAAAATATAAAAGTTCAAATCACCCCCCTTTTGAACCCATTCAAAATAAAACAATAAAAAAATACACATATTTGGTATCGCTGCATTCAAAATCGCCCGATCTATCAATAAAAAAAGGAGTAACCTGATCGCTAAACAGCATAGCGAGAAAAAAGTCAAAACACCAGAATTACTTTTTTTGCTTGCTGTGACATTGCACTAAAATGCAATAACAGGCGATCAAAAGGTCGTATCTGTACCAAAATTGTATCATTGAAAATGGCAGCTTGGCATGCAAAAAATAAACCCTCACCAAACCCGAGATCACAAAAAATGGAAAAGCTACAGTATTGGAAAATGTAGCAACTTTTGTTTCTTTTTTACAAAGTTTGGAATTTTTTTTCACCTCCATGTTTGGCATCTATGAACTCGTAATGACCTGGAGAATCATAAGGGCAGGTCAGATTTAGCATTTAGTGAACATAGCAAAAAAGCAAAACAAAAAAACAACTGTGGGATTGCACTTTTTTTACCGCACTTGGAATTTTTTTCCTGTTTTCAAGTGCAAGATATGTTAAAACCAATGGTGTCGTTCAAAAGTACAACTCGTCCCGCAAAAAACAAGCTCTCACATGGCCATATTGACCAAAAAATAAAAAAGTTATGGCTCTGGGAAGAAGAGGAGCGAAAAACAAAAATGCAAAAATGAAAATACCTCTGTGGGTTAAGGAGTTAAATAGGTCTCAGGAAGACAAAACACAGATACATTAAATAGTGGGATAAAAGAAAGTGATAAATGTATGGTATAGTGATATAGTGCAAAAGCTGTTCTTGTGTCTTCATTAGTTGGAGACTGTCTGTGATCTTAATCATTTATCTCCCTGGATACTACAGTGCTACAGTTCATAGTAACTGCAGCACCTGAGTAATCAAAATAAAGGGAGGGGGCCGCCTTTGCACATCCATCTTTGATGCCTAGAGACAGAAATAAAAGGCATCATACGGTTGCTAAGGCTGGTGTCACACTTGCGAGTGTGATGCGAGAAACTCGCACAAGTTTCTCACATCAATACCCGGCACTGCCGCCGACACTCGGACCGGAGCGTGTGGCTGCATGTATTTCTATGCAGCCGCGTGCTCCAATCTGAGTGCCGGAGGCAGTGCCGGGTGTTGATGTGACAAAGACGTGCGAGTTTCTCGCATCACACTCGCAAGTGTGACACCAGCCTAAATTATCTATTTTGCGTTCCTGATTTAAAAGTGAAAATGATAACTAAAGGTCTAGGGGTCTTTGACCAAACCTCTTTAGGCATATTGACGAGTTGAGGTGGTTGTGGCAATGAATTTTCTGGTCGGCCTGATGGAGTGTTACAACACTGGAAAATAAGAGCAGCAGAGGGAGGGAAAGATGGCTGCTAATCAGTAAAAAGCAGAGGTAAGATGTATAGAAAGAACTACTCCTATTTGTAACAGATTGCTCTTTTATACACCGATTGTCTGGGATTTAAGTCCACTTAAAAATTATTGCTGGACTGCTTCTGTAGCCCTTTTGAGACAAATACATTTTTCTCTTTTTGTCTTCATTTTTTTCTCCTCACCTTTAGGTCAGGGTCACACAAGCACTGATTTTCTCATTCGAGAGAATCAGATTGATTATGCTGACCACACTAAGCTCAAATTCTGATCAGTTTGAGCCAAGTGTCATTTTACTGTGATCCGATTCTCACATGAGAAAAACGTATCACAGCTGCGGAGAAGATGAAGATCAAAATTTCTCCATATTCTCCATTGTTTGTGTTCGCGTATATCAGTTATATCTTCTACATGCACCAATAGACTTGCATGAGAGAGTGTGTTCCGATTTGCAGAGCCACTCACAGCAAGAAGCGATTTTTTTGCTCATGCCCAATCGTCATGAAAAAACCCCCACAGATGTGCACTGCTCCATAGTATAACATTGGTCCGAGTGCTCTCCGATAAAGCATACGGTAGCACTCATCCGATGTATGCGCACATGTCTACGAGTCCTAAAACAGATATAACTTTTTCTTTTTTAGTCGACATATTGGTCGTGTATTGGCTTGTTTTTTGCAGGACAATTTATAATTTTGAAAGGCATATTATTTTAAAATATAATGTCCTGAAAAATGGGTGTAAAAAAAAGCACCATTATTTTTTGCAGTTTTGTTTTTACAACTTACAAGGTTCACTTTTATTTTACAGTTATGGTGATATAAAATTTATATAGTTTTTTTTAATGTTTTTCTGCTTAAAATAAGTAGAAAAAATGTTTGGTGTGACCATATATTGGCAATTCCAGTGTCCATAAAAGTTCACTCTATCAAAATAAAAAAGTATTTGCTACTATATAAATGCCATCGGAAAAAAAATCAAATTCTAAAATTGTCATATTTTGGTCACCTCACCCTCTAAAAAAATGTTATAAAAAGCCAAAAAAATTCATATGTATGCTAAAATGGTACAAAGAATTACTACAGCATGCCCAGCAAAAATAATATATGAAGCTGTCACACTCAGGTGGGGAGAGCCGCCGGCCAGTCCATACACTGCATTTCAATTCTATGTCTTATTTAAAAGGCCGTCTGAATGCATCCTTATCATAATGACATAGAGAATCCGAAAAACAATGTCGGAATTGTGCTATTTTCTGCCATTTTATGGCACTTTGATTTTTTTAAGTACACTATGTGGTAGAATGAATAATGTCTTTCAAAACTTCAATTTGTCCTGCAACAAAAACAAGCCCTCATGTTGCTATTTCAACAGAAAAATAAAAAAGCTTTAATTGTAGGGAAAAAAAGACAGGAAGAAACTAAAGCAGAGATAAAAATTGGCTCTGAAAAGAAGGGGTTAACTTTTTAGCAAAAAAAAGAAAGACAGAAAAGAAATAAGCATTTAAAAAAATAAAAACAAAGACGGCATTCGTTGAATAAAAGTAATCAGAGGTAATAAATAAACTGTATGCCCTGCGACTCACATAATCCAGCTAAGGCCGGGGTCACACATGCGAGACCGTAATTCTATGCAGTCGCACGCTCCGGTCCGAGTGCCGGGTGTTCATGCGAGAGACATGGACGAGAATTGTGCGAGTTTCTCGCATGTGTGACCCCGGCCTAACACATGTATACTGCATATTGAACAATAAAAAAACACAAAAAACAATAGAGATTTTTTCATAGCCCTCCCAAAAACTTCAAAAATTTGATGAAAAAGTGTACCACAAAAAGGCAGCTTATACCACAAAAAACAATCCCTCATGTGAGTATCTATATTGAAAAATGAAGAAATTCTCTGTCCAATATTTAAGACTGTTTTAATGGAAGATAACTTTATGAGAAAATAAATCTAATTGATACTGTTTGTGTTTGCATAAAATAGATGTTAAATCAAGTAGAATTCTCAACTAATTGTTAAGGCTCAATAGTAGGTAAATAGACCTGAGCAGATTTATCAAGGAGGATGGGGAAGGATATCCACAATAGGCGTCAATACGTGTAGGCACAATGGTGGAAAGAGTTTATAGATGTAATCAAAAAAATAACCCTCCAATAAAGTGACTGGAGTCCAGTGCTTGGCATAAAAAATTGCTCATGTATTGTGGAGAACACCATAATGCATTTTTTGGAGTTTTAGACAATAAATCTGAACATTTTTGTATGCATTATTTTATAGGAGTGTTGTTTTTTTAATTATTTTCATATTCATTGAATGTGCAAGAAATTATTTATTATACTAAGTTATTGTTATTTGTAAAATAAAAATATATACATACTGTATATGCATATCTTTTGCAATCCCATTAAGGTGTTTACTGTTTTACATGAAGCTTTTCAAGTTATAATGTATTAGCAAACTTTTATATAGGTAATATGATATCTTCACCAAGATATAGGCTACTATTAGAAAAGCACTCAACAGCGGGTTACTGTACAGACAGACCTAGGGTCTTTTCTAAGGTTACTTTCTGACTATACAAGGGTTTTTCTGTCTTTTGTTCATGTCTGAAAAAATGCTTTGACCCAATCAAAGTGAGGAGCCAAGCATTAGAAATGGAAAGGAACAGGACACCCTTGCAAAACTTCTTCTACTGTGCAAAAAAAAAACAAAAAACACTGTTTTATCCAATAATAAGATGACTTAATGAGTCTTGCAAAATGGCAAATTGGCAGTCACTATTGGTAAAATTCGACATAGTAATCATGTTTCTAAGTATTTTTAAAAAAATATTTAGACTTGAGAGTCCTTGGTGGTTGATACCTTTTAATGGCTAACTGAAAAGATGGTAACAAATTGCAAGCTTTCAAGACTACTCCGGTCTCTTCATCAGGCAAAGACTAAAACAAAAACTGAAGAATCACATATTTATATACACAAAAGGACACAGGAATAGTGCAATAGGTAAGACAAGTGACATGAAGCAGAACTGTCATTATGGCAGAGGGATGAACATAAATATTGGAACAGTTCATAGATAAGGAGAGAAAGTTTTATTGCCCTCTGATTGGGGTCTGGTGTTGTGTTTTGATGCCCCTAGAAGGTCAGAGACGCAGATTCCTTAATTGATATAGAATGACATGAATCCGTGTGATATATTCATTCCAGCACTAAGAGTGTCAAAGGTCATCATAAGTTTGTATTCCCAAACCTTTCTATCTTTCTCAGATTTGAAGTTAGATTTTAATACCAGTAATTCCATATCCATCATGCTATGACCGGGCATACAAAAGTGTTTTGCCACAGGTAAATCCATTCTTTTTTCTCTTATTGTGTGGCGATGAGAATTCATCCTTGTTCTCAGTTTTTGCCCGGTCTCCCCCACATACAGACCCCCAGTTGGACATTTAGTACATATAATTAGGTACACCACATTAGATGTGATGCAGCTGAAAGTACCTGGGATCTTGTAGTCCTGATGGGAGTTGGGGATCTTTATCTTGTCCGTGGTCATTATAGATGCACAGGTTTTACACTTCTTCTGGTTGCAAGGAAAGGTTCCTGCAGCTGTTGGGGAGGACAGGGAGCTTCTGACAATGATGCTTCTTAGATTTGGGGGCTGCCTAAAACATAGTAGTGGGGGGTCTGGAAATATGGATTGTAATCGGGCATCTTTTTGTAGTAAGGGTTGTACAACCCTAAATCCATTCTTTTTTCTCTTATTGTGTGGCGATGAGAATTCATCCTTGTTCTCAGTTTTTGCCCGGTCTCCCCCACATACAGACCCCCAGTTGGACATTTAGTACATATAATTAGGTACACCACATTAGATGTGATGCAGCTGAAAGTACCTGGGATCTTGTAGTCCTGATGGGAGTTGGGGATCTTTATCTTGTCCGTGGTCATTATAGATGCACAGGTTTTACACTTCTTCTAGTTGCAAGGAAAGGTTCCTGCAGCTGTTGGGGAGGACAGGGAGCTTCTGACAATGATGCTTCTTAGATTTGGGGGCTGCCTAAAACATAGTAGTGGGGGGTCTGGAAATATGGATTGTAATCGGGCATCTTTTTGTAGTAAGGGTTGTACAACCCTAAATCCATTCTTTTTTCTCTTATTGTGTGGCGATGAGAATTCATCCTTGTTCTCAGTTTTTGCCCGGTCTCCCCCACATACAGACCCCCAGTTGGACATTTAGTACATATAATTAGGTACACCACATTAGATGTGATGCAGCTGAAAGTACCTGGGATCTTGTAGTCCTGATGGGAGTTGGGGATCTTTATCTTGTCCGTGGTCATTATAGATGCACAGGTTTTACACTTCTTCTGTTGCAAGGAAAGGTTCCTGCAGCTGTTGGGGAGGACAGGGAGCTTCTGACAATGATGCTTCTTAGATTTGGGGGCTGCCTAAAACATAGTAGTGGGGGGTCTGGAAATATGGATTGTAATCGGGCATCTTTTTGTAGTAAGGGTTGTACAAAAAGATGCCCTTACTACAAAAAGATGCCCGATTACAATCCATATTTCCAGACCCCCCACTACTATGTTTTAGGCAGCCCCCAAATCTAAGAAGCATCATTGTCAGAAGCTCCCTGTCCTCCCCAACAGCTGCAGGAACCTTTCCTTGCAACCAGAAGAAGTGTAAAACCTGTGCATCTATAATGACCACGGACAAGATAAAGATCCCCAACTCCCATCAGGACTACAAGATCCCAGGTACTTTCAGCTGCATCACATCTAATGTGGTGTACCTAATTATATGTACTAAATGTCCAACTGGGGGTCTGTATGTGGGGGAGACCGGGCAAAAACTGAGAACAAGGATGAATTCTCATCGCCACACAATAAGAGAAAAAAGAATGGATTTACCTGTGGCAAAACACTTTTGTATGCCCGGTCATAGCATGATGGATATGGAATTACTGGTATTAAAATCTAACTTCAAATCTGAGAAAGATAGAAAGGTTTGGGAATACAAACTTATGATGACCTTTGACACTCTTAGTGCTGGAATGAATATATCACACGGATTCATGTCATTCTATATCAATTAAGGAATCTGCGTCTCTGACCTTCTAGGGGCATCAAAACACAACACCAGACCCCAATCAGAGGCAATAAAACTTTCTCTCCTTATCTATGAACTGTTCCAATATTTATGTTCATCCCTCTGCCATAATGACAGTTCTGCTTCACGTCACTTGTCTTACCTATTGCACTATTCCTGTGTCCTTTTGTGTATATAAATATGTGATTCTTCAGTTTTTGTTTTAGTCTTTGCCTGATGAAGAGACCTGAGTAGTCTTGAAAGCTTGCAATTTGTTACCATCTTTTCAGTTAGCCATTAAAAGGTATCAACCACCAAGGACTCTCAAGTCTAAATATTTTTCTATCTACTGGCTAACACGGTACGAAGATACACATCTTTCCTATAAGTATTTTTAGGCATTCCAGCCCATAGAAGTGAGTCACCATACATTTACTGCACTGAGGCTATAGAAGGCCATTGATGCAACAATTGGAATTGAATAGCTATAACCATCCAGGGGTTAACATTGTACAGTCTAAGAATGTAAAAAAAATATTCCCCTCTGCATTAGGCTACCCCTATTAAATGATCGCTGACAGACGAGTCTTAACAATTACAGTAATTATTCCAGCAATTACACATAACTGGACCAGCTATCTTGTTTGTGTACTCGATCAATATTCCAGTTGATACACAATGATTTTGCCTCGTTTATGGCCAATTATCATTACCAATGCTCATTATCCTGCAAATTGGATCTGAAATTTATGTTGTAAAAGACCTATTAACACCCATATGTACTCTAATGAGGCAGGGCATTGACACATCTAACAAAGAGGGCTATAGTGAGAGTCGGTGTGCCTTCATCCCTACAGGTTATTTATTCTGGCTTTACAAAACTCTAAGTCTGCTATGGAGACAGAGACAGGTGGGAGGCATAAGGCAAATTTGGCTTCAAAACTAAGCCTTCAAGTTATGCTGGCAATTCATCCGAAACATGAGTACACCAGTGACCAAATCTGAAAATCCCTTAACAGCTGCATGAGCTCTGACATGTAATGCCAGACAACAGTCAGCTTCATCCCTCATAATTTTGTATCCACAGATTGAAAGGAGAAAGTCAAGCTTCTTTGTGGCTGAATGAAAGGTCAGACAATGAAATGCTACTTAGTATAAGAGGCCGACTGTAAACAATGTAATCTTCCATCCCTCAATCCATGGGTATTACTCTGTTCTGCATTGTTATCCTATTATCAATTGTAAAGATATTTTAGCACCATGCAACCCATTCCTCAAATGTTTGTCACTTTAAAACTCGCGTACATTTGGGGTAGGTTAAGGGACGAAGGAACCCAAGGCCGGCAACTAGGCTTTCAGGTATTTGAACCTCAACAAATCATGTGAACAATTGCTTAAACCATTGGAGGGAGCCTTAAACTTCATTTAAATCGATAATCTATCAGATTCTAACGTTAGCGATACATCGTTCACAATAATTGTGTAATGTGAATGGGTTGAGAATCTGAACGATTTGTCCAAAAATGACTCTTATCATCATATATAAAATCATTTGTAGGAACGAAAAAATTTGTGTTCAACTTTCCAAACTTGTGTCATGTAAATGGAGCTTGTTCTAAATAGGGTTGATTGTGTTCCAAGGCAATAAATAGTTCCACACCAGTTGGAGAATTGGAATGAGTACACATGTATTTGGGATTAGCAATTTCTTTTTAACTTCACCAATTTGATTACTTTTTCTTTGTACAGTATCAACATAAATGTTTGTAAGATACTTTATGAATTCATGTAGTTAATAGTATCCAACATAGAATGAGGACACCCACAGTATGATCCTCATAACCCCCAACATCAAATGAATTCCCCACAGCCTCCAACACAGAATGAGGATGCCTGCAGTATAATTCCCCACAGCCCCAACATAGAATGAGGACAACCACAGTATGATCCCCATAACCCTCAACACAAAATGAGGACCCTCCACAGTATGATCCCTCACAGCCTCCTACACAGAATGGAGACCTGCACAAAATGAGGACTCCCACAAGCCTCCATCACAGAATGAGAACCCCCATAGTATGATCCCCCACAGGCTCCAACATAGAATAACAACCGCCAATATGGTACCCCCTAAACCCCACAGAACATTATGATTTCCTCCACAGTCCCAAACACATAATAGTGGCCGTATGTATAAAAACCAAACAAACACGCAATACTCACCTTGCTCCGCTGCACACCTAGGCTCCACAGCAGGCAAGAATCAATGATTTCTTCGTGCTTGCTGCGGTGATATACTCAGTCACACAGGCAGAATGGTGGAAGACGGAGCCAATGGCTCCTTCCTCCACCATTATATTCACTGGTATATGTATTCCAAGGATGCAGATAGCAGTGAAATTAATTAAGACATCGGACGGAGGCAACCGAGATGAACCACTGCTTTCGGCTCTTTTGCTTTACCCTTCCGTGGGCTGGTTAGGAAAATCCAAAGGGCCAGATGTGGCCCGCTGGCTGTAGTTTGCCCAGGTCTGGTCTGTGTGATAATAGTACACAATGTTTGATGATGTGATGTAGCGATCACTATTCAACCATTTCATTCACGATTCTCACCTATATAAACACTTGTTTGACATTGTTTGCTAGTCATGAGTTACTATCACATTGTTCATTTATAATCATAAATCATTATCTCTTCTTGTATATAAACCCTAAGGCCCTGATTCATTCATTGTTGATGGGTAGTGGTGGAAGAGTCAGACAATCCTGATTCATTAAGCAGGCCTCTTAATGAATCCTTCAAGTCTAAAAAATGGCGCGTGTCTCCATGTGCACCTTGCCACACAGCTTAATCCAGTCGTACAGAAACGCTGTCACTAATCATGACTTGACAAGGGGGAGTTGCCACATTGTTGTCTTGTCCAAGCTCAACCCTCTTTGAGCTAAACAAAATGGCATGAGAATGCAAAAAGTTAGAATATTTAAGGGCAACCTTTTGCTCCAAAATTTTTCAACGTTTCAAAGCTTTTCTCACTAGAATTTTTGCGTAAAAGCTTTGTTGAATTGGGGTCTTAGTTTACTGACAGAAAAAATGTCTGAACCCAACTCCCTTCAGCCTAGTCAGCCTTATGATCAGTACTATAATAGACTATTAAGCCCTTAACCCCCATGGGTGGTTTGCACGTTAATGACCAGGCCAATTTTTACAATTCTGACCACTGTACATTTATGAGGTTTTAACTCTAGAACGCTTCAACGGATCTTGGCGATTCTGAGAATGTTTTCTCATGACATATTGTACTTCATGTTAGTGGTAAAATTTCTTCGATATAACATGCGTTTTATTTATGAAAAGAATGGAAATATGGCGAAAATTTTGAAAATTTTACAATTTTCAAAATTTTAATTTTTATGCCCTTAAAACAGAGAAATATGTCACATAAAACAGTTACTAAATAACATTTCCCACATGTATTCATTACATCAGCACAATTTTGTAAACAAAATTTTTTTTTGTTAGGAAGTTATAGGGTTAAAAGTTGACCAGCAATTTCTAATTTTTACAACAAAATTTATAAAATCATTTTTTTAGGGACCACCTCACATTTGAAGTCACTTTGAGGGGTCTATATGGCAGAAAATACCCAAAAGTGACACCATTCTAAAAACTGCACCCCTCAAGGTACTCAAAACCACATTCAAGGAGTTTATTAACCCTTCAGGTTCTTCACAGGAATTTCTGGAATGTGGAAAAAAAATGAACATTTAACTTTTTAGTCACAAAAATGATTTTTGCAAACAATTTCTTTATTTTTAAAAGGGTAAAAGGAGAAAATTGACAGATAAAGTTTCTCCTGAGTACGCAGATACGCCATATGTGAGGGAAAACCACTGTTTGGGCTCACGGCAGGAATCGGAGGGGAAGGACCACCATTTGACTTTTTCAAACCAAAATTGGCTGGAATTGAGATCGGCCATGTCGCTTTTGGAGAGCCCCTGATGTGCCTAAACAGTGGAAAACCCCCACAAATGACACCATTTTGGCAACTAGACCTCATAAGACCCTTACATGTGTGGTGAGAACTTTGAACCCCCAAGTGCTTCACACAAGTTTATAACGTAGAGCCGTGAAAAAAAAATCATATTTTTTCCACAAACATGATCTTATAGTCCCCAATTTTTTATTTTCCCAAGGATAAGAGGAGAAATTGGACTGCAAAAGTTGTCCAATTTGTCCTGAGTATGCTGATACCCCATATGTGGGGGGAACCACTGTTTGGGTGCACGGCAGAGCTTGGAAGGGAAGGAGCACCATTTGACATTTTCAAGCTAAAATTGGCTGGCATTGAGATCGGACGCCATGTCGTGTTTGGTGAGCCCCTGATGTGCCTAAACATTGGAAATCCCCCAATTCTAACTACAACTCTAACCACAACACACCCCTAACCCTATTCTCAACCCTAACCATAACCCTAACCCTAACACACCCCTAACCCTAATCCCAACCCTAACCCTAATCCCATCCCAAACCCTTATCCCAACCCTAACTGTAATCCAAACCCTAATCCCAATCCTAACTGTAATCCAAACCCTAACCCCAACTCTAGCCCCAACCCTAACCCTAACTTTAGCCCAACCTACTAGCCACCCTAATTTTAACCCCAACCCTTACCCTAACCCAAACCCTAACTCTAATGGGAAAAGGAAATAAATGAAAAAATGTATTTAAATATTTTTCCCTAACTAAGGAGGTGAAAAAGGGGGGTTTGATTTACTATTCATAGCGGGTTTTTATGCTTGACAGCTGTCACACACTGAAAGACGTTTTTTAGTGCAAAAAATTGTTTTTGCATCACCATATTTTGAGAGCTATAATTTTTCCATATTTTGGCCACAGAGTCATGTGAGGTCTTGTTTTTGCGGGACAAGTTGACGTTTTTATTGGTACCATTTTCGGGCACATGACATATTTTGATCGCTTTTTACTATGATTTTTGGGAGGCAGAATGAACAAAAACCAGCAATTCAGAATTTCTTTTTGGGGGGGGCATTTATACCGTTCTGTGTGTGGTAAAATTGATAAAGCAGTTTTATTCTTCGGGTTAGTACGATTACAGCGATACCTCATTTTATCTTTTTTTAATGTTTTGGCGCTTTCATACAATAAAAACTATTTTATAGAAAAAATAATTATTTTTGCATTGCTTCATTCTGACAGCTATAACTTTTTAATTTTTTCGCTGATGGTGCTGTATAGCAGCTCATTATTGGCGGGACAAGATGACTTTTTCAGCGGTACCATGTTAATTTATATCCATTTTTTTGATCGCGTGTTATTCCACGTTTTGCTGGGCAGTATGATACTAAAGCATTGTTTTTTGCCTTGTTTTTTTTATGGTGTTCACTAAAACTAAATAGACAGTTTTATAGGGCGGGTTGTTACGGACGTGGGGATACCAAATATGTGTACTTTTATTGTTTAGATTTTTTTTAATTAAAATATTTATTGATAGAATAAATATTTTTTTTATTTTTTATAATTTTTTTTAAATATTTTTACCATTATTTTAAATTTTTTTAATTTAATTCTTAGTTTTACACATTGTCCCACTATGGGACACTCATTTTGTGCAGGCCGATCGCTTCTATAGCATGCACCTCTGCATGCTATAGAACCTGTCAGCGCTAGAGTTGAGCGAAACAGGTCGGTCAGATTCAAAAGTCGCCGACCTTCGCCAAAGTCGGGTTTCATTGGCCGAAACTCGATCATAGCGTGCAGTCGGCCATGCAGTCGTCGACCCCAGCGCCCAAGTCAGTTTTCCATAATGCATGCAGGTGCCTTTTTTCAGCCAATGAGCAAGGACGTACACTGTGGGCAACGAGATGACATGTGCAGCGTCCACCACCATATTAGAGAAGGGCATTGCAGTGATTGGCTTGCTTTGGGGGGCGTCATAGGTCTATAAAAGCCCTGAGCGCCGACCTCCATTTTACTTCTGCCGATATTAACAGTAGGGAGAGGTTGCTGACGCTGTTTATCAGTTGGGAAAGAGAAGTTCTTCTGTGCTTGTGCTGATAGGAATAGTGCAGTACAGTTAGTGTGCAGTGACGGGGAGGAATTTCTTGTGTGCAGCAGCGCTGGTTATTAGGCTGACTGATTGCTATATTGCTGTGTGTACACTGCTGTGCAGACTGCTTTTTACACAGCACTAACACTTTTATTATTTTTTTTCTGCACACTTACCGACCGTTCATTTTTCCCACACCATATAGAGCTGTACGCTCCTCACACACTACCGTGTACAGGCTGGTATCACGGACAAATACATGCTGACTATCTGTGTGTGACTCCGGAATTATATACGGAGATTTCAATTTTCCCCTACACCGCATACAGCTGTACGCTTCTGACACAGTACCGTATATCTGCTCTTTGTATTACGGTCAAATCCATACTGAGTGAGCGTCTGTGTGTGACTCCAGAAATATATACGGAGATTGAAATTTTCCCCTACACCGTATACAGCTGTCCGCTTCTGATATAGTACCGTATATCTGCTCTTTGTATTAGGCCGGGATCACACATGCGACGAAAACGTCCGTCGCTCGCATGTGAAATCCCAGCTCTGGTGCTGGCACTTGGGAGTGGAGCGAGCGGCATGCATAAAAATTCTATGCAGCCGCTCGCTCCACTCCCGAGTGCCGGCGCCAGAGCTGGGATTTCACATGCGAGCGACGGACGTTTTCGTCGCATGTGTGATTCCCGCCTTACGGTCAAATCCATAAGGAGTGAGCGTCTGTGTGTGACTTCGGAAATATATACGGAGATTGAAATTTTCCCCTACACCGTATACAGCTGTCCGCTTCTGATACAGTACCGTATATCTGCTCTTTGTATTACGGTCAAATCCATACTGTGTGTCTCCGGAAATATATACAGAGATTAAAATTTTCCCCTACGCCATATACAGCTGTACGCTCCTCATACAGTACCATATATCTGCTGGTATTTTTGGTACATTTTCCCAAACATGAGAAAGTATGGTGGAAGAGGCCGCGGACGTGGGCGGGGGGGCCAGCTGGGAATGATGGTGGTGGTGGTGGTGCATCTGCTGGTAGTGCCAAAAGCCCAATAGCATCTAAGGCAGGAGGTGTTGAGCCTGCGTCATCGTCTGGCTCCAGAAGGCCTGGAAGGCTCCCTTTTCTGGGAGTAGGTAAACCGCTTTTAAAGCCGGAGCATCAGGAACAGGTTTTGGCTTACATTGCCGAAACAGCCTCCAGCTCTATCGTCTCCTCTTCTGAACTTTCAAAAAATGCACGCTCTGAGTCGTCAGTGCAGGCTCCTGGTCAGGAACGACACCTTTCCTTGTGTCCTTAACCCCCACCAAAAGTGAAGGATGTGGCAGGCCACACTTCAGATTACTCCATGGAGCTCTGTTCACATACCATGCCTGGGATATCAAGTCAAATCCTGAATTCCCCAGTCCAAGATGAATATGACATGGAGTGCACTGATGCACAGCCACTGCTATCTGATTCTGCTGGTACATTCACCCTGAGCACTACATTGCCCTCGCAGTCTACTGAGCCAGAATCTGACCCTGTTGAAACTCAGGTGTCCCTTCCCGCATACTCTAACACCTTACACGGTGACACAGAGGAAGGTGCAGATGAAATTGAAGAAGAGGTGATGGATGACCCAGTTGTTAACCCGGAATGGCATCCATTGAGGGAAGAGGGTGCCGCTGGCAATAGCTCAGAAGAGGAGGAGGATCCGCGGCAGGCATCGACATCGCAGCTGGGGTTATCTGGCAGGCACGTAGCAGTCCAAAAACATGTTAAAAAAACAAAAAGAGTTGCAGGACAGCCTGGCTAGACGGTCAAATTAGCACTGCGTGCAAGCCCTGAAAATGTATCCCATAGCAGGAAGAGTGCAGTGTGGCACTTTTTTTTAACCAAAATCCTATTGATGAGGCAAAGGTTATCTGTAAGAAGTGCAGAAGGACCTTTATCTGAGGGAAAAATCTCTGAAAATTGAATACCAGTTGCATGCTTAGATATTTAAACACCATGCACTTGCAAGCGTGGACAGACTACAAAACCTCACTGGCTTTCAACGCCTACATTGCCAACCTGATCTCATTAGAGATGATGCCCTTCCGTTTGGTTGAAAGCAAAGCGTTCCGAGAGCTCATGGCCTAGCTGTCCCATGCTATGACTTACCCAGTTGGCACTTCTTTTCTAGAAAAGCCATCCCTGCCCTCCACCTGCATGTGAAAGACCACATTGTCCATGCACTCAAACAATCAGTGAGTAGAAAGGTGCACCTCACAACAGATGCATGGGCCAGTAGGCATGGCCAGGGCCATTATGTGTCCATCACTGCGCACTGGGTTAATGTGGTGGATGCAGGGTCCACAGGAGACAGCGGCGGTGGGACAGTGCTGCCTAGCCCATGGTATAGGCAACAGTTGGCTGTAGGCGTTCGATCCTACTCCTCCTCCAGAAGCAAAAGCTCGTCGACAAAGCGCAGTCGCATGAGCACTCCATCCGCAGCTGCCAGTGTTGCACACGAGGTGTCCCACTATCGATCAGCTAGTGGTAAGCGTCAGCAGGCTGTTTTAAAGATGATGTCTTTGGGCAACAACAGACACACCGCGGAGGTACTGGCCGACTACTTGTAGTGAGAAACTGAATCATGGCTGGGCAGACCTCATCTTGAGCCAGGCAAGGTAGTCAGTGATAACGGACGTAATTTTGTGGCTGCCATAGCCCTGGCAAAACTCAGACACATACCTTGCCTGGCTCACACCTTGAACCTGGTGGTGCAGTGCTTCATAAATAATTATCCGGAGTTACCAGCCAGTTATATGGAGCCCTTTCTGTATTGAGCAATATATGGGGCTCATTATTCTGTATAGAGCAATATATGGAGCTCATTATTCTGTATGGCGCACTATGTGGTGCCCATAATACTGTATGGAGGACTATACTGTCCGTTTTTTTAGCTATTGTAGAATTTAAAATAGATATCACTCATGTAATATAAGAAGTGAAGTATTTGGCATTGTACTATACCTATATTCTTGCATATCGATCATGATTGTGGATGGTAGGGCGGCCACGGTGCTAGTACACTGCACTTCAGCTGGATCCTGGGTTCGAATCCCACTGACAATTGCAAGGTTGATGTTTCCGTGTTCGTGGTTCCTCGTACTCGTTCTCCACATTCCAAATATGGGGAAGTGAGCCCTTCGGACAGCGACGATAAGTGTGCAAACTGTAAAGTCTGTGACTGTTAGGCTATAAAAAAAGATTATATATATAAGGCCACTGAGATCTTGCCAGGCCCACGAAAACCTGGAGCCAGCACTGCCCCCCCCACAATTTTAGCCAAATAACCCCCAGTTTTCAATGCGTTACTATTATTATAAAGTTAATTAAGGTTGCCAAGCTTAAGTAATAAGAATTGGTGTCGTTGGCATTGAAATGGGCACTGTACAGTAGATGTGTTTACTGTCCTCCACTCCCTGCCGACTTTTATTCCCCATTGAATTGCATTGACGTCGTATTTTCGACTCCGACCCGACCATTTCCGTTAGTTGGCCGACTTCGTTCGACTCGACTTTTGAGAAAGTCGGGTTTCACGAAACCCGACTCGACCCTAAAAAAGGCAAAGTCGCTCATCTCTAGTCAGCGCTACAGCTCCTATAATACTGACCTGAGAGACTTCCTGGTCATCACTGCGCATGACAGGAAGTCCCTCAGGCCTGGAGACCCGGATGTCATTGTGACGACATCAGGTCTCCATGGCAGCGATCGGGACCCCGCGGCAAGCCGGGGCATCTCCGATCCAAAAGCAGAGGAGCTGTCAGCCCCTCTGCAGTCGCCCGAACACTGTGATCATGTTTGATCGCATTGTGCCGGGGGTTAAAGTTCCGGGAGCGGTCCATGACCACTCCTGGCACTTAGTGCCGGGTGTCAGCTGTGATAATCAGCTGACACCCTGCTGCGATCGGCCGTGCTCCCCCCATGAGAGCGGCCGATCGCCCATGACATACTATTCCGTCTATGGGAATTAAGTCCCAGGGCACATGGACAGAATAGTACATCCGATGGCAGAAAGGGGTTAATATTATAAGGCTATGTTCCCACAATGAGTTTTCGTTGAGTTTTTGACACTGAATATTTTCGCTGTTTTTATTATTATTTATTTATATAGCGCCATTAATTCCATGGTGCTGTACATGAGAAGGTGTTACATACAAAGTTATAGATATCGTTTACAGTAAACAAATTTACAATGACAGACTGGTACAGAGGGGAGAGGACCCTGTCCTTGCGGACTTATATGCTACGGGATAATGGGGAAGAAACAGAAGGTCGGGGGTGCGGCAGCTCTGGTGGTGGCGGCGTGGCGGCAGCTAGGGTGTTGGCGGCGAGGCGGCAGCTCGGGTGGTGGCGGCGAGGCGGAATGGTTATTGCAGGCTGTAGGCTTTCCTGAAGAGATGGGTTTTCAGGTTCCGTCTGAAGGATCCAAGGGTGGTGGATAATCGTACATGTTGAGGCGTGGAATTCCAGAGGATGGGGGATATTCGGGAGAAATCTTGGAGGCGGTTGTGTGAGGAACGAATAAGTGTGGAGGATAGTAGGTCTTGGGAGGATCGAAGATTACGTGAAGGAAGATATTGGGAGATTAGTTCAGAGATATAGGGAGGAGACAGGTTGTGGACGGCTTTGTAGGTCACTGTTAGTAGTTTGAACTGGATTCGTTGGGGAATTGGGAGCCAGTGGAGGGATTTGCAGAGGGGAGAAGCAGGGGAGTAGCGTGGGGAGAGGTGGATTAGTCGGGCAGCAGAATTGAGGACAGATTGGAGTGGTGCAAGAGAGTTGACGGGGAGGCCACAGAGGAGGGTGTTGCAGTAATCAAGGCGGGAGATGATGAGGGCATGCACAAGAGTTTTAGTAGATTGAGGGCTGAGGAAGGGACGGATTCTGGAAATGTTTTTAAGTTGGAAGCGACAGGAGGTGGCAAGAGTTTGGATGTGTGGTTTGAAGGACAGGGCAGAGTCGAGAGTTACTCCGAGGCAGCGGATTTCACGTGCGGGAGAGATCGTGATGCCATTTACCATAATAGATAGATCGGGTAGGGAAGATACGTGAGATGGAGGAAAGATGATGAGTTCGGTTTTGTCTACATTGAGTTTTAAGAAATGAGAGGTGAAGAAGGAGGATATGGCTGATAGACACTCCGGGATTCAGGACAGCAGAGAGGTGACATCTGGGCCAGAGAGGTAGATCTGAGTATCGTCCACATAGAGGTGGTACTGGAATCCATGGGACTTTATGAGTTGTCCTAGGCCAAGGGTATAGATGGAAAAAAGTAGGGGCCCCAGGACAGAGCCTTGAGGGACTCCAACAGACAGAGGGCGGGATGAGGAGGTAGAGTCGGAGTGGGAGACGCTAAATGTGCGGTCGGAAAGGTAAGTGGCGATCCAGGACAGGGCAAGGTCTTTGATGCCATGGGAAGAAAGAATCTGTAGCAGTAGGCAGTGGTCGACTGTGTCAAAGGCAGAGGACAGGTCAAGGAGGAGGAGAATGGAGAACTGTCTGTTAGCTTTGGCTGTGAGTAAGTCGTTAGTAATTTTGGTCAGGGCAGTTTCAGTGGAGTGGTGGGGGCGGAAGCCAGATTGGAGGTTGTCAAGGAGAAAGTTAGATGAGAGGTGGGAGGAGAGTTGAGCGTGGACATGCTGCTCAAGGAGTTTGGAAGCAAACGGGAGCAATGATATTGGGCGATAGCTGGGCATAGTAGTTGGGTCAAGGTTTGTTTTTTTGAGGATGGGTGTGATGGTGGCATGTTTGAAGGCAGAGGCAAAGGTACCAGAAGATAGCGATAGGTTGAAGAGATGGGTTAGGGCTGGGATGAGCATGTTAGTGAGGTTGGGGAGCAGGTGGGAAGGGATGGGGTCAAGTGCACAGGTGGTGAGGTGTGATTTGAAAAGTAGATGAGTAAGATCTCCTTCAGTGATGTTGGAGAGGGAGGCTAGTAGGGAAGGACAGAGGTCTGGTATATGGAGTGGTTGGGGTGGTGGAACAGTAAAGGTTTGCCTTGTTTGGTCGATCTTATTTTTGAAGTAGGTGGCAAAGTCCTCGGCAGAGATGAGGGGAGTTTGAAGTGGCAGTGGTGGGCGGAGGAGAGAGTTGAATGTGCTGAACAGTTGTTTTGGGTTGTAGGATAATGAAGATACAAGGTTTGCAAAATAGGTCTGTTTAGCAGAGGTGAGGGCTATTTTGAAGGCAAGTGTAGCTTGTTTGAAAGCAGTGAAGTCGTCTGGCAGGCGTGTTTTCTTCCAATGCCGCTCCGCGACCCTGGATGATTGTCGAAGTTTTTTGGTGAGTTGTTTTGGGTTGTAGGATAATGAAGATACAGGTCCTTCTCAAAAAATTAGCATATAGTGCTAAATTTCATTATTTTCCATAATGTAATGATTACAATTAAACTTTCATATATTTTAGATTCATTACACAGCAACTGAAATTTGTTAGGTCTTTTATTGTTTTAATACTGATGATTTTGGCATACAACTCCTGATAACCCAAAAAACCTGTCTCAAAAAATTAGCATTAATTTTTTGAGACAGGTTTTTTGGGTTATCAGGAGTAGTATGCCAAAATCATCAGTATTAAAACAATAAAAGACCTGACAAATTTCAGTTGGTGTGTAATGATTCTAAAATATATGAAAGTTTAATTGTAATCATTACATTATGGAAAATAATGAAATTTTGCACTATATGCTAATTTTTTGAGAAGGACCTGTACAAGGTTTGCGAAATAGGTCTGCTGTTTCAAAAACAATGTGTCTTACAGTTTCAGCAAAGTGTATAGGATTTATAGAAATCTCACATCTACTGTGCTTTTTTTACACTAAATTGACTTGCGGTGCATTTCAAATCTGTAACATGTCACATTCTATGAGAATGCTGAGATTTATGTGCGGTTTTCCTCTTAGAATTGCAGTAGAATTTGCAGGTAAAAAAAATATTCGTTTTTAGTGCCTTTCCAGTGTACAAACAAAGCAGCTATAATTAAAGCATGATATACTAAAAAGAGACAAAAATAGTAATAAAACCTATAACACACTAAAAAACACAATAAAAAAAATAATGCAACTAAGCTAATTTACCTAGCAGATTCAGACATGCTGCAGAAAGTCTGGAACATCAAAAACTCACCAAATGCTCATGGTGGGAACATATCAATGGTGAACTGAAAACGGGAAAAAAAAATCTTTGGTAGAGTAAAGAAAAAAAGACAATTTCATTATTGTTAATCAGGTGTGATTTTTAGTTTGTTTTTTTCTAAAAAATAAAACTTGTTTTCTATAATCTGAGACCCATAACTATTTCCATGGATTGAGCTGTGTGAGAACTTGTTTTTGCCTCTAGAAAGGGTTACGGTAATTATATCACCCAGGCACACTTATAACAGGAAAGACTTTTCATAAAGCTGTAATAAGGGCGAACAGGTTGACAATAAAGGAGATAGTTACAATATGCCGCAAACTGCCAGCTGCCAGAAGTATGGAACTATGGCTCCATCTGGTGGTGATTGTAGTTATTACACGGCTTGTTTTTTATAGGGCCAAAGTCACAATGTGGTCACGTTTTTATTGAGTTTTACAATGTATTTTAGGCTTTGGTTACTAAGCATCTTTGTGAGGACTTCTGCATGCTGCTGTTACTTGCATGATGTAAGTGAACGGTGTCACATTGTGATATAAAAGTACCCAAAGTATCGCGACAAGCAAGCTGCAATAAATCCAACTGGTTATAACTTTGTGACTTGCTTGTCTCTGACCTTGTAGGTTGAAAGCGACACCATTCATTTGCACTATTGTGATGTAGCAGTGGAATATAGTGAACAGTGGCCAATCAGTGCTCGCTGAGTTTCTGCCGGCTTTTTCTGTTTCTTCCGAGTGGACGTCTGCTGCATCAATGTGGAGGTGATAAGCTTTTCTTATGTTACTTGGGGGACTCTGGAATATAAGATGGTCTGTTACTGAAATAGAACAAATAAAATGTCCAAACAGAACTGTGAATAGAACCTCATCATTAGGCTGGGGTCACAATTGCGTGTGTGATGCGCACGAGTCTCTCGCATCAACACCAGGCACTGTCGCCGTCACTTGGGACCGGAGTGTGCAGCTGCATAGAAATACATGGCCTTAGGCTGATTTTATAGGCATTCATTTTTCTGAAAAGTAGCAAAATTTTGTGGTGTTTTTCATTGTGTGTCTTTTTTATGTGGCTAGACAGCATATCAAAGTCTGTAGTAAATTGTGAAACACACTGCATACAATGGGGTTTCGCTATGTTTTGGTGGAAGCTGGCTCTTTTGAAAAGAAAGCATGCACTGAGTATATTGTTTAATTCCGTTTTTTTCATAGATATCTCTTAAATACTTTAGAATTGTTTCCATCTTTAATGTCACCCATCACCTGTACCATTGAAATGAAAAATAAACTCAAATTGTTTTGTGTGGAAAAAGAAAAATAAAGAACTAAAATATTGTGGTTGCATAAATATTCACACCCTTAAACTAGTACTTTGTTGATGTACCCTTTGGATTTATGACATCTATCAATCTTTTTGGGAAGGAGTCTATCATCATGGCACATCTAGAACTGGCAATTGTTGCCCACTCTTCCTTACAGTAGCACTCCAAGTTTGTCACATTGCAAGTTCATCTCCTGCATACAGTCAGTCCTCTTCATGTCAACCCACACAGATTGTATCCAGAACTTCTCTGGCTGGGCGATTGCAAAATATGGATCTTCTTTTGGAAAACCCATTCTTTTGGTGATTTGGTAGTATGTTTAGGGTCTTTGTTGTGCTGAAAGGTGATATTCTCTTCATCTTCAGCTTTTAACCGCTTAGTGACAGAGCCAATTTGCAGCTTAATGACCGGGCCAATTTTTACAATTCTGACCACTGTCACTTTATGAGATTATAACTCTGGAACGCTTTAACAAATCCCACTGATTCTGAGATTAATTTTTTGTGACATATTGTACTTCACGTTAGTGGTAAATTTTTTTATATGACTTGCGTTTATTTACGAAAAAAACAGAAATATGGCGAAAATTTTGAAAATTTAGCAATTTTCAAACTTTAAATTTTTATGCCCTTGAATCAGAGAGATATGTCACACAAATTTCTTAATAAATAACATTTCCCACACGTCTACTTTACATCAGCACAATTTTGGAAGCAAAATTTTTGTTTTGTTAGGAAGTTATAAGGGTTAAAAGTTGACCAGTGATTACTCATTTTTACAACACCGTTTTTTTTTTTAGGGACTACATCACATTTGAAGTCACATTGAGGGGTCTATATGATAGAAAATACCAAAAAGTGACACCATTCTAAAAAACTGCACCCCTCAAGGTGCTCAAAACCACATTCAAGAAGTTTATTAACCCTTTATGTGCTTCACAGGAACTGAAGCAATGTGGATGGAAAAAATTAACATGTAACTTTTTTTTGCAAAAAATTTACTTCAGAAATTTTTTTTTATTTTCACAAGTGTTAAAAGAGAAAATCAACCCCAAAATTTGTTGTGCAATTTCTCCTGAATACGCCAATACCCCATATGTGGGGGTAAACCGCTTTATAGGTGCACAGCCTCGCTCACAAGGGAAGGAGCGCAGTTTGACTTTTTCAATGCAGAATTGGCTGGACGCCATGTCGCGTTTGGAGAGCCCTTGATATGCCTAAACAGTGGAATCTCCCCACAAGTGACCCCATTTTGGAAACTAGACCCCTTAAGGAACTTATCTAGATGTGTGGTGAGCACTTTGAACCTCCAAGTGCTTCAAGTTTATAACGTAGAGCCGTGAAAATAAAATATCATTTTTTTCCTCAAAAATGTTTTAGCCCGCTATTTTTTATTTTCCCAAGGGTAACAGGAGAAATTGGACCATAAAAGTTGTGCAAATTTTCCTGAGTACGCTGATACTCCACATGTGGGGGGGAACCACTGTTTGGGCACATGGGAGAGCTTGGATGGGAAGGAGCGCCATTTTGGAATGCAGACTTTGATGGCATGTTCTGCGGGCGTCATGTTGTGTTTGCAGAGCCCATGATGTGCCTAAACAGTAGAAACCCCCCCACAAGTGAACCCATTTTGGAAACTAGACCCCCCCAAGGAGCTTATCTAGATGTGTGGTGAGCACTTTGAACCCGCAAAGTACTTCACAGAAGTTTATTAACGCCGAGCCGTGAAAATAAAAAACATTTTTTTCCTCAAAAATGATTTTTTAGCCCACTATTTTTTATTATCCCAAGGGTAATAGGAGAAATTAGAATTGGTGTGCAATTTGTCCTGAGTACGCTGATGCCCCATATGTTGGGGTAAACTACTGTTTGGGCGCACGGCAGGGCTCGGAAGGGAGGGAGCACCTTTTGACTTCTTGAACGCAAAATTGGCTGGAATCAATGGTGGCGCCATGTCGTGTTTGGAGACCCCCTGATGTGCCTAAATAGTGGAAACCCCTCAATTCTAGCTCCACTCCTAACTCCAACACACCCCTAACATTAATCACAACCCTAACCTTAATCCTAACCCTAACCCTAATCCTAACCCTAATCCCAACCCTAATTCCAACCCTAACCCTAATTCCAACCCTAACCCCATTTCTAACCCTAACCCTAATGGAAACATATATAAATATATTTTCTTTATTTAATTATATTTCCCTAACTAAGGGGGATAAAGGGGGGTTATTACTATTTATTTATTTTGATCACTGTGATGGGTTTTAAACCCCGTGATCAAAATGTACCTTCAATGAAATGAACTGCGCCAAGATTTGACGGTGCACGGCATGCCCACCTTTTCTTCCGGATCAAGATGGGGGCCCCACCGGGGGAGGCGGGAAAGGCCGGGGGCCCCGGGAGGTACCGGGGGGTTTTTGGGGAAACCCCTATTTTCTCCCCTTTTATGTGCATCTATCAGAGGAGTGAGAAAGTGAAAGCAGAACCGGGTTTTTTTTGTGGTTCGGGTTTTTTTTTTTAAAACGGCGATGCAAAGCGGGGTCGGTAAAAACCCCCCCAATATGTTTTGGGGGTTTTGGTACCCCCCGGAGAAGACCCCGGAGAAAACGATCTGGGGGGGATATATTTTTCCCAAAGCGTTTTTAATTACGGGGCTGTGGTTAAGTACCCTTTTTCAAAATTAAAGGCTTTGGCGGGCGTTAAGGGGTTTTAACAAAGGTATGAAGTTTTTTTATGAAAAATTTGGGTTTATATTTGGAACTTTTTATAATTTATCCGTTCTTCACAGTGTTCTTTTTGGTATCTAATCCCTTTAAATTATTTTGTCCCGGGGGGGGCGTTTAGGCCAGAGGAGAAGAGTGCGGGGTTTAGCCCTGGCCCCAGGCCAAAAAAAGGTTTTAATTTCCTTCCTTTTCTCACCCAACCCCGGTGTTTTAAATGGGGCTTCAGAAAAAACCTTGCTAAAAAAAGGGAAAAAAAAGAAGGTTCGGGGAGCCCCAAAAATCAAGCAGACAATGAGGCCTTGGCTGGGGGAGATGCGGTGCGGGCTAAAACCCGGTGCGCCTGCGAGGCCTGTGTTAGGACGAGCGGTAGAGCCCCCCCCACAGGACTACCAGAACCCGGAAAAAGGGGGGAAAACAATTCTGCACCAAACAGAAGAACCGGAGGACCCAGAGGACAAAAATCGTGGAGGGGTGCTTCAGGCGAGAGAGTCGCGGGGAGTCCGGGTGCTCCCTCCTAAAAACCCCACGGCATCGGCTGCAGTCCCAGCCGGGGTCCCAGGGGGGTGGCTTCCATGGGAGGGGGTTGCATGGGGGGCAGGGAAGGGCTTGAGGGGGGACAAGGGAGGCGCGGGCAAAAGGAGTGCTGAGGAGAGAGGAGGCAGCCCCTATACCTTGGGGGGAAACCCTCCACGCACCAGGGCCAGCAAATTTGGGCCAACCCCCCAACCCCTTTACAATAATCACACCCTGTCCCCGCCCCCCCTACACCCTTTCCCGCTGATCACACTGATGGTATGGGGCACATGGTGGCTTTTGGGGTCAGTGGCTGGTCGGCGCCCGATGTACGGGAAAAAAGAAAGAGAAAAGGGTTTTTAAAATGGGCCCCCCCCCGGGCCCGCGTGTATCGTGTCCCGGGGAAAGTTTAAAGCTGCCGCGGGACAGCGGGCAGACCCTTTAAAATGGGACGTTGGGGGGGATGAAAACTCCCCCCTACCCTTGTACATGAGGTCGCAACCTATACAACACGGTTCCCCTTTGTACCCTCGCACCCCCACGGTCGCTCCGTACACGGCTCCCACTCGGAAACCTCCGCACACAGGCTTTCCCGAAACCTTTAATAGCAGCCCCTCCTAAACCCTTTTAACATTTTTGCACCCTACACCTCTAAAACATGCAGTTGCTGTACATGTACCCCGGTTTCCGCT
>JARQOD010000006.1:288504485-288531689 GCA_033576555.1 Oophaga sylvatica
ACCCAAGCAATGAACCCCCTACTACAAGAAGTAGCAGGAATCAGGTCAGATCTAAAACACATGGGAAGTAGAGTGGAGTCGCTGGAATCTGCTCAAGCCGATTTGACCGAATATTCGGAAGCTTTGAAAGAGCAGATCTCCTACCACCAAAAGCAGCTGAACACCACCCTTCTGGCGATTGAGGACCAGGAAAATAGAAGTAGGAGGAAAAATGTAAGAATTAAAGGAATCTCTGAAACCTTTGCTACCGAATCTCTTGAAAAAGTCACAAGGGAAATTTTTTCATCTTTAGTAGGTCAAGACAGTGCGGACAAAATAGTCATTGAAAGAGTGTATAGAGCACTAAAACCAAAACCTCCAGACCTCCCCGAGAGACATTATTTGTGGCCTTTTTAGTTTTGTTGACACAAATGCTATCTTCACTAAAGCAAGAGAAATGGCGCCTCTTTCCTACGATAACTCTCCCTACCAAATTTTTCAAGATATAGCTCCTTCTACCCTGGCCAAAAGAAGGCTGATGAAACCTCTTCTGGATACGCTGAGAGCACACAAACTCCCTTACAGATGGCTTTTTCCGTTTGGTGTTGCTATCTTAAAAGATGGAAGACAGATTGCCATCCGTGCCCCTGAGGATCTTCACAAAGCCTGGGAGACCCTGCAGATCCCTCCGATGGAAGTTCCCTCCTGGATGCCCCTGGAGACGACCCACACATCCCCATAGCTACAGAGGGTAGAGAGCTGGTCCATACAGAAAAAGACG
Organism: Oophaga sylvatica; assembly: GCA_033576555.1. NCBI lineage: Eukaryota > Metazoa > Chordata > Amphibia > Anura > Dendrobatidae > Oophaga > Oophaga sylvatica. The sequence continues at coordinate 288,505,246 of JARQOD010000006.1, forward strand.
GGTTCTCCCACAGTCAAGAAACAAGGCCAAAGACGCTCAGCAACTAGCCTCCCAACATTCCACTCTCTGGGAAGTTGCTGTTTCATGATCGGGGAGGAGGAGAGTATGAAGAGGGAAAGACACCTCGTTCTTTTCAAAGCTGTTGTGTCGCCCTGCTTCCTCCCCTGATCAACTAGTTTCTGCTTTACTGCTGTATTATGCATGCCTTTGCTTTTCTCCTATAGGATAACTAAGCATAGTATGTTATTAATTTCTTTTTACCCCGTATGTCTTAGGATATACAGGAGATCACCACTGGACGTTTTTCTCCTTTTTCCCACATCTCCTTTATGGACTGTCTTATCTGCTTTCAGTTTGAAGCAGGGTACCCCCCCCACTGCTGTTGTTTAAGCTGTTTTCTGATGTTTCCACATTGGTGCAACTCACATCATCTGCTTCAGCACACTTCTATGTGTCCACCCCATGGCCAGTCATCACCCACTAGATAGCTTGACATTAGCCTCTTTCAACATGAAAGGCCTGAACTCCCCAGCTAAAGCCCCCGTCTCACACAACGATCTCGCTAGCGAGATCGCTGCTGAGTCACTAGTTTTGTGACGCAGCAGCGAGCTCACCAGCGATATCGCTGTGTGTGACATTCAGCGACGATCAGCCCCCCTGCCGGGTATCGCTGATCGTCGCTGAAAGGCCAGGACATTTTTTTGATCGCTGGTCTCCTGCTGACAGGCACGCATCGCTGCGTGTGACAGGCGGGAGACCAGCGATCCGCTGGTAACCAAGGTACACAGCGGGTTTCCAGGCGCGGGGCTGTGCCTGGAAACCCGCTGTGTACCTTGGATACTAGCACCCTGAAGCAGGGAGCTGGTAACCAAGGTACACAGCAGGTTTCCAGGCACCGCGCAGCGCCTGGAAACCCGATGTGTACCTTGGTTACCAGCTCCCTGCATCAGGGAGCTGGTATCCAAGGTACACTGCGGGTAACTAAGCGATGTTACCCGCAGTGTCGCTCGTACTGATCGCTGCCTGAGCTGCCTGTTTGGCAGCTCAGCAGCGATAATGTAGCGATACACCAGCGATTCTGATCGTTGTCGAGATCGCTGGTGTATCGCTATGTGAGACCCAGCCTTAAGAGAAGTCAAATCATGCTACTTCTTAAAAGAAACAACACAAAAATTGCCTTCCTACAGGAAACTCATTTTAAAAAAGGCCACTCCCCCCGACACCTCCCGTTCCTCATTCCCGACTTGGTTTAATAGCAACAGTTCTTCCGCCTCTAAAGGAGTCAGCATTGCCTTGGCCAAAAATTTACCCTTCCAATGGAAAGACACACTCTCGGATCCAGAGGGTCGTTACATTATGATAAAGGGTCATCTGGCTAACACGATGGTGACTCTTTGCAATCTTTACGCTCCTAACAAACATCAGGACCTGTAGCTCTCCAAAACCTTAGAAACATTGACTTTGTTTAAGGAGGGGCTACTGGTGATTGGGGGCGATTTTAACATCAATTTAAATTTCTCTCTAGACTCGTCTTCGGGATCTAAGAATAACTCGCAAAAGGCGATTAAGAGGATTCACACTTCCCTGAACTCCTTAAATCTAATTGACCCATGGAGAACAAGTAACCCAGACACAAAAGACTACACTTTTTTTTCCCCCCGCATAATTCATACCAAAGGCTAGATTACTTTTTTGTCTAAATTCATTCTCTCCCGCTAATAAATAAAACCTATATAGGCTCTATCACGATATCAGACCATGCGCCCGTATTCCTAGATATTACCATCACCTCACTTCCCAGGCCTATAGGAGCGTGGAGGTTAAACGAAACCCTTCTAGACAATGATAAAAACCTTGATAAGATAAAAAACTCTCTAAAGGCTGGGTCTCACATAGCGATACACCAGCGATCCTAACAACGATCAGGATCGCTGGTGTATCGCTACATTATCGCTGCTGAGCTGCCAAACAGGCAGCTCAGGCAGCGATCAGTACAAGCGAAACTGCGGGTAACATCGCTTAGTTACCCGCAGTGTACCTTGGATACCAGCGCCCTGATGCAGGGAGCTGGTAACCAAGGTACACAGCGGGTTTCCAGGCGCTACGCGGTGCCTGGAAACCCGCTGTGTACCTTGGTTACCAGCTCCCTGCATCAGGGCGCTGGTATCCAAGGTACACAGCGGGTTTCTAGGCACAGCCCCGCGCCTGGAAACCCGCTGTGTACCTTGGTTACCAGCGGATCGCTGGTCTCTCGCCTGTCACACGCAGCGATGCGTGCCTGTCAGCGGGAGACCAGCGATCAAAAAAATGTCCTGACCTTTCAGCGACGATCAGCGATACCCGGCAGGGGGGCTGATCATCGCTGAATGTCACACACAGCTATACATAAAAAATCTCTAGCAGCTCAAGCACAAGAATCTCTGAAAAACTTAAAGAACAAATTAAAAGACATACTAAATGTATGCACAGCCAAAACTTACCTAAGAAGCAAGCAGAAATTTTATAAGCATGGCAACAAAGGGAGTAGGCTTACCTCCTCACTCCTCAAAAACACATAGATAAAGCAATTATTCGGAAAATCAGAAATGAAAACTCTCGAATGGTTTCAAATACAGACGACATAGCGCAGGCTTTTACACGGTTCTATGAAGGCCTCTACAATCTGCCCAGGCCTCCCTCAATGCTGAACCCTTTGGTAGCGAAAGACAAAATTCTGTCTTTCCTTTCCTCTCTCGAACTGCCTAAGCTCAAGCCTACAGTAAAGGACACATTATTGGCCCCATTCACGACACAAGAAATTTTAGACACCTTAAAGTCAATACCTAAAGGCAAATAGCCAGGCCCTGATGGCTTCCCGATTTCATATTATAAAACATTCGCTGAAATCTTGGCCCCCCATATGTCAAACCTATTTAACAAGCTCCTAAATGGTGCACCTCTACCCAGACAAGCGCTGGAAGCATACATAACCATTATACCCAAGGAAGGGAAAGATCCTGAGCTATGTGGTAGCTATCACCCCATTTTCTTGCTAAACACGGACATAAAGCTGTGGGCAAAAATCCTGGCTACTAGAATTATCTAATTTCTCCCCGGACTGATTCACCCTGACCAACCTGGATTTGTAAAAGGAAGGGAGGGAAAGGATAACACCACCAGGATCCTTCTTTCCATCAACCTGGCCCTGAAAGTGAAATCCCCCCTAATTCTCCTATCTACTGACGCTGAAAAGGCATTCGACCGTGTAAATTGGCATTTTATGGAAAAAACACTTGATAAATTTGATTCCCCCACCCACCTTTGTCAGAGCTATATTCTCTTTATACTCCTCCCCATCCGCAAAGATAAAAATTAATGGAATTTATTCCTTTTAATGGCTAACTGAAAAGATGGTAACAAATTGCAAGCTTTCGAGACTACTCAGGTCTCTTCATCAGGCTAGACTAATACAAAATCTGAAGAATCACATATTTATACACAACACAGAACAGAAACAATGCAATAGGTAAGACAAGTGACGTGAAGCAGAATAGTCATTATGGCCGAAGGATGAGCATAAATATTGGAACAGTTCATAGATAAGGAGTGTGAAAGTTTTATTGCCCTCTGATTGGGGTCTGGTAATGTTTTGTGATGTTCTCACAGGGTCTTTGGAGTAAATTCCTTAATTGATGTAAAACGTCAATTACTTGAAATTACTTGTACTGAAAGGTAGTTTCACATCTCAGAGACACAGAAGAGTTTGCGAATACAAATTGATGGTGACATTTGACACTCTTAATGCTGGAATGAACCTGTCACACGGATTTATGACGTTTTACATCAATTAAGGAATTTACTCCAAAGACCCTGTGAGAACATCACAAAACATTACCAGACCCCAATCAGAGGGCAATAAAACTTTCACACTCCTTATCTATGAACTGTTCCAATATTTATGCTCATCCCTCTGCCATAATGACTATTCTGCTTCACGTCACTTGTCTTACCTATTGTATTGTTTCTGTGCTGTGTTGTGTATAAATATGTGATTCTTCAGATTTTGTATTAGTCTAGCCTGATGAAGAGACCTGAGTAGTCTCGAAAGCTTGCAATTTGTTACCATCTTTTCAGTTAGCCATTAAAAGGTATCAACCACTGAGGACTCTCAACTCTAAATATTTTTCTATCTACTGGGTAACACGGTACAAAGATATTCATCTTTACTGCATGGAATTTATTCCCAACCCTTCAACATTTGGAATGGCACGCGACAGGGCTGCCCCCTATCACCTACCCTTTTCATCTTAGTGATAGAAACACTAATCCAAGCCATTCGACAGAACCCCGATTTCAGGGGACTAAAAATTAAACACACTGAACAGAAATGTGTAGCCTTCGCAGACAATTTACTTATCCTTCTTACTAACCCAAAGACAGCTTCCCAGAATATTGTTAGTCTATTCCACAGATTCAGTGAATTATCAGACTTCAAAATCAACTAGGACAAGTCGGAGGCACTGAATATTTCGGCTTTGAAAGATGATGTCTCCTATCTAAGAGTTACTACCCCATTCAAATGGCCCTCAAACTACATTAAATAGTTAGGGGTCTTCCTAACCAATCACCCCCCAAATCTATACACAGAAAACTTTGATAAACTAATTAGAACAATTGAAGGGCAACTAAAGACCTATGATCACCCATATCTCTCTTGGATGGGAAGAATAAACATAATTAAAACATACGTCTTACCTAAAATCCTAAAATAATATATACAATGTCTATGGTACCGATTCCGCTCCCCAAAATCTTTTTTACCACTGTCACGAGAATTATCTCGCAATATGTCTGGAAGTTCAAAAAACCAAGGCTTTCACACAGATTTCTAACTCTCCCAAAACTATCAGGGGGCTTGAATCTCCCAGATCTCTCCGCCTATCATAAAGCCATTCATATTAGTAGGTGGTTAAAGCTTGCACTAGCTCAAAAATCCCCACCCCACAACAATCTAGAACTACTTCTCCTTGAGGAAAACGCGAATCACTACATCTGGAGTGATTCAGTACCTCCCACCCACCTGAAGCTAGACCCAATTACCCAGACTACCTTAAAAATCAAAGCTGACTTAAGCAAATCTTTATCTACATCAGATGAACCTTCCGCATTAGCTCCCACTAGTTCCATTCCATACCTCCTTAACCCCGATTACATGGATGTATTTGTCACGCTGTATAGCAGATATATATATGAGATGTCTGTAATCTATATCAAAAAGGGCAACATACTATATAACATGCGCATAGATATATTATAACATGGATTTACCTGACAGAATGTCCACTGGGTCAAAACGGAATCCGTTATACGCTGTCTCCGGCTAGAGGGTGACCGGGGTCTAAGCTGACCCTGAACTGGGGTCCTAACTAATCCCTCAACCTGGAGGTACTGTTAAAGGTACAGAGGTCCAGGCCACCAGCGTAAACCCTGTCTCCTATCAATCCCTGCCAACTGTATTCTAGTCCTAAGAAGGACCCTGAATACCACCAAAGGGAATGAACAGGTAACGGATAATGAACAGAAAGACAAACAAGAAAGAGAAGGAATAAAGTAAATAAAGTCTTACATACAACACTCACACACAGTAGGAACACCTAAGGTCTCAGAGATAAACTATAAGCTATAAGAGTAAAAACACCTAATGAACTCTTAGCTTAAATATTCTCAGAACCGATCCAGTCTGCTGAACTACATGAATGCTTTCACCGGCGTCTAACACCCAGACTGGCAGAAATATAAAGGAAACTAATTAGAACATAATCAAAAGCAGCCGGGCGAGGCTGCACCTAGCCTTAGCAAAGAGCTAGGAAAAATTAACTCTCACATTACCAAAAAACAAAGAAACAGAAGCTCAGCTGTGAGAAGTCAGAATGTGCAATCGCGACGATCTTTGTGGCGATGCACCCATGACAGTACCCCCCCTTCTACGAGGGCCTCCGGACCCTCATGACCAGGTCTGTCCGGGTGAGTTGTGTGAAAGGTCCGTCCACGTTATCATTGACCACCACTGAAGGAGGAGGTAGAGGTGACGGTATGACTGGTGCCACATACTTTTTAAGTAATGACTTGTGAAACACATTATGAATTTTAAACGTAGGAGGGAGGTCCAGACGAAATGCCACAGGATTAATTATGGAACTGATCCTGTACGGCCCGATGAATCTGGGACCCAACCTCCAGGAGGGAACTTTAAGTTTAATATTCCTGGTAGACAACCACACCAGATCATTCACCTTCAGATCTCGACCAGAAACTCTCCCCCTATCAGCCATCCGTTTGTAACGGTTCTCCGTAACCTTCAGTCTTAACTGATCTGGAACTATCAGTCTCCCTGGAAGTCCCACAGGGGCGTCCCCCTGAGCCCCCAATACCTCCCCCTCAAGCTCAGAGCATACAGCTGACACCACAACTCCCTCCTGAGGAATAGGAACCGGATCATCCATCCTCCCGGTCCCTGGGAAAGTACGAGATAAGGCATCAGGAAGCAACTTTATTGAGCAGTCATATGCGCGATGAGGAGGTAACTCTTTACACCCCTTCTCTGAGAACATCTCCCCAAAGTCCTCCAGAAAAGGAGGCAAAGTCCTAGGCACAACTGCACCGATGACCGTGCTCATGCAGTTATTCTTGCAAAATTCACCCCACTGGCTTATCTTTCTGGATTGCCAATCAATCACTGGGTTATGTTTAGCCAACCAAGGAAGTCCCAACACAATAGGAGTAGGTAGACCCTCCAACACATAACAAGACAATTGCTCTTTATGCATTGCCCCTACTCGAAGATCTATGTTATGAACAGCTTGAACCAAGCTACCTTGACCAAGAGGTCTAGAATCAATAGAGAGTATAGGGACCGGTTTGGCCAATACACTCAGTTGCATACCATGCACCTGGGCAAACCGAGCGTCCACAAGATTAGCCCCGGACCCACTATCAAGAAAAACAGAAATCCTCTCAGTTCTAGTACCAATCACCACCTCCGCAGGCACGATAAACTGAGAGGGATTTGGGGACGAAATACAGACTCCCAGGTTAACTCCTTGGGTCAAAGAGGTCCGGGATGGACAACCCCCAACAAAATGTCCCTCTCTCCCGCAAAAGAAACACCTTCTAGCCTTGCGGCGCACCGCCGATTCCCTCCTACAAAATGATGTCCCTCCCAACTGCATGGGTTCCTCAGAACAGACCAGGGGAACCTCAGTATAAGGGACTTTAGTAGTAGGTGGAGTCATCATGGGGGGCGGAGTTACCTCGCGTCTTCCCCGAAGTCGTCTATCAATGCGAATAGCAAGGGCCATAGCAGCCTCCAGTGATGGAGGAGAATCATACTGAGCCAACACATCTTTTAATTTGTCAGACAACCCTTGACAAAACTGGCTCCTAAGAGCTGGGTCATTCCACTGAGTATCTGTTGCCCATCTACGGAACTCAGAAGAATATTCCTCCGCTGGACGATTTCCCTGCCGTATTTTACGTAACTTTGTTTCAGCAAGGGAAACTCGATCCGGATCATCATATACCAGACCCAGGGCAGTAAAAAATCGATCCACTGACTGGAGATCTGGGGAGCCTGGAGGAATAGAGAACGCCCAAGATTGAGGGTCCCCTTGTAAGAGCGAGATAACAATTCCCACCCTCTGCTCTTCACTCCCAGATGACCGAGGCCGCAGCCGAAAGTACAATTTACATGCCTCCCGGAAAGTAAAAAATTTGTCCCGCCCACCAGTGAACCTGTCCGGGAGAGCAACCTTAGGTTCAGATCTGGTTTGCTCTGGGAGGGACAAAACCTTGGACTTAATGTCTGCAAATTCCATGGACAACCCCTGCAACTGTCGGGCCAGCTGGGCTACTGGATCCATGACAGCTGGGGAGAATCTTTTTTGGCCGGTGAAAATGTCACGCTGTATAGCAGATATATATATGAGATGTCTGTAATCTATATCAAAAAGGGCAACATACTATATAACATGCGCATAGATATATTATAACATGGATTTACCTGACAGAATGTCCACTGGGTCAAAACGGAATCCGTTATACGCTGTCTCCGGCTAGAGGGTGACCGGGGTCTAAGCTGACCCTGAACTGGGGTCCTAACTAATCCCTCAACCTGGAGGTACTGTTAAAGGTACAGAGGTCCAGGCCACCAGCGTAAACCCTGTCTCCTATCAATCCCTGCCAACTGTATTCTAGTCCTAAGAAGGACCCTGAATACCACCAAAGGGAATGAACAGGTAACGGATAATGAACAGAAAGACAAACAAGAAAGAGAAGGAATAAAGTAAATAAAGTCTTACATACAACACTCACACACAGTAGGAACACCTAAGGTCTCAGAGATAAACTATAAGCTATAAGAGTAAAAACACCTAATGAACTCTTAGCTTAAATATTCTCAGAACCGATCCAGTCTGCTGAACTACATGAATGCTTTCACCGGCGTCTAACACCCAGACTGGCAGAAATATAAAGGAAACTAATTAGAACATAATCAAAAGCAGCCGGGCGAGGCTGCACCTAGCCTTAGCAAAGAGCTAGGAAAAATTAACTCTCACATTACCAAAAAACAAAGAAACAGAAGCTCAGCTGTGAGAAGTCAGAATGTGCAATCGCGACGATCTTTGTGGCGATGCACCCATGACAGTATTCAACCTATGGCACAAACTACCATACCAAGCAGTCTCACAATTGGACCTGGGAAATATCTCTTTTTCAGATATCTGGCCTAAAGACGCTAGCAGACGCCCAAGTAACTTTATACAAGAAGCTCATGCCACCGAAATCTTTAAAAAATTCAATTCTAAATACACTAAGACCAGAAACTGGTCCTGGATCGAAATGCTGACGAAACTTCCTACACCTACTTTCCAAAATTTATAAAAATATTGTTGTGCCCACCACAGCATCGAAGCCAGTCTGTTTACTCTCATGGGAAAAGGAACTGGGCATCTCGCTAACAGACTCAGAAGTACATAAGATTTTGGCTAACTCAAAAGGTTTCTCCAGATGCACTTTGTTACAAGAAAACACATACAAAATCCTCACATGATGGTATAGGACCCCCGAGTCCCTGTATCACCTTGGATTGATTGAGTCAAAAGAGTGCTGGAGATGCGGCCTGGAAGTGGGTAACATGTCACATATTTACTGGACTTGCCCTCTTCTGAAAGAGTTTTGGTCAGGGGTTAACAGAACTCTGTTAGACATTAAGTTAATATCAAGATATCTTTCCCCTAAAGAAGTGTTACTCTCTTGCCCCATGGTGGATTGTAGATTAAAGAAACATGGGCCTTTAGCCATATTACTGAGTGCAGCTAAGCACTTAATCTCATCTCATTGGAAGAGCCCTTCTTCACCTACCCTGTCTGAATGGACTGAAAAAGTTAAATTAATATACAGGTTAGAGGAGCTCTCCAGCTGGGAGACCAACTCACACCACCTGTTTCTAGAAGCATGGGCTACTTGGAGACAAAAGTTTGCTCAAAACTAATCCCCCCCCACATTCCCATAGATCTTGAGCTCCCACTCTAGCAGTCCCCCTTAGATATAGGTGCCCTTATCCAGGTACCCTCACTTTTGGTTAGTCCCTAGTGTTACAGACACGAGCGCCTGGTTCACGCCTGTTGCATAGTTATTAATGAAGTAAATTCATTCTTGAACCCTACCTGACCAATTTTGCCATAGATGACTACCATTTCTCTTATTTCCTGCCAAAAGTTGCTCCAATGTGGTTCTCCTTTGTTGTTTTTGTTTGTGTTCATAGTTTTATCATTGATTATTAACTTTTACATTTCTGCAACATACTGCATGATTGGTACCCGGTATACCGTCATAACTGTAATCCACTCTTTTGGCTGTATTGTTGCTATACTTCTTTCTTAATAAAGAAATATAATACAAAAAAAAAAGAAATTATTTTGTACCCTTCTCCCGACTGATAACTTTCAACAATGACATCCCTTTGCTGTGTTGTAAGCTGTTTTTGGCCTAATGCTTTTGTTGTAAAATGCAACTAAGAAAATCAGAATAACTTTAAATAATGACAGCTTTGTACAGACTACTATTTAACATGATAGGCTAACTGTGAATGTGATTGGCTAACTCTGAACACAACCACATCCCCAGTTACAGGAGGGAGTTCACACTTATGCAACCTCATTATTTTAGTTTTGTTATTTTTATTTTTGCCTCAAAATAAATTCGGTTTGTTTCTCAATGTATTTATACAGATTATGGGTGACTTTAAAGGTGGAAAAAATTCTGAAATGATTGAACAGGTATTCTAACATGGGTGTGTTTATATGTAGACTTTTTGTACCTACTATATACAGTACAGACCAAAAGTTTGGACACACCTACTCATTCAAAGATTCTTCTGTATTTTCATGGCTATGAAAATTGTAGAATCACACTGAAGGCATCAAAACTATGAATTAACACATGTGGAATTATACATTACACTTTACAAAAAAGTGTGAAACAACTGAAAATATGTCTTATATTCTAGGTTCTTCAAAGTAGCCACCTTTTGCTTTGATTACTGCTTTGCACGGAGAAAAGGTGAACGGATGGACTCTACATGCCTGGTTGCCACCGTGAAGCATGGAGGAGGTGGTGTGATGGTGTGGGGGTGCTTTGCTGGTGACACTGTTGGGGATTTATTCAAAATTGAAGGCATACTGAACCAGCATGGCTACCACAGCATCTTGCAGCAGCATGCTATTCAATCCGGTTTGCGTTTAGTTGGACCATCATTTATTTTTCAACAGGACAATGACCCCAAACACACCTCCAGACTGTGTAAGGGCTATTTGACCAAGAAGGAGAGTGTTGGGGTGCTACGCCAGATGACCTGGCCTCCACAATCACCAGACCTGAACCCAATCGAAATGGTTTGGGGTGAGCTGGACCGCTCACCGCTTCAATTTTGAATAAATCCCCAACAGTGTCACCAGCAAAGCACCCCCACATCATCACACCACCTCCTCCATGCTTCACGGTGGGAACTAGGCATGTAGAGTCCAGCCGTTCACCTTTTCTGTGTGAAAAGCAGTAATCAAAGCAAAAGGTGGCTACTTTGAAGAACCTAGAATATAAGACATATTTTTAGTTGTTTCACACTTTTTTGTAAAGTGTAATGTATAATTCAACATGTGTTAATTCATAGTTTTGATGCCTTCAGTGTGATTCTACAATTGTCATAGTCATGAAAATACAGAAAAATCTTTGAATGAGAAGGTGTGTCCAAACTTTTGGTCTGTACTGTATATACATGGAAGAGAGGGCCATATCTCAGGAATTAATAGGCAAAGGAACAAAAAGAACTTTTTTTACTAGGTAAGGAAACTTGCATTTTCATGGAAAATGGAAGTTCCTCTTTAAACCCTTGACCCTTAAGGAATTTTTAGTTTTTGTAGTTTAGTTTTTTTCAAGAAAACATACAAATCAGTAGTGTAGCTAGTGGGGGTAGAGGGTCACCCTAGCCCCTGTGCTCAGTGGGGTCCACCCATAACTACGCTACTTTTAACTGTTAAATTGTTTATCCGTTTTAGCTGTTAACTGTTAAACTCTCCGGCAGAGAATGGAGACCCGATCTCCCATGAGCCCTCCTGGATGCCAATACAGTTGAAAGCAAAGGTGAAAGAAGGAGTATCAGGTGACGCTCCCATCATTCTTTCTCTGCGTCTGATGTCTCAGCGCAGCTGTTGAGATGACGTCGCTTCATTGTGGCCACTGTGTAGAGCAGTGAAGACAAAGCAGAAGGGGAATTAGGAGGAGAGGTGACTATTATATTTTTTATGGGGACTGCATTATATTGTATAGAGGACTATGGGGGAGTATATTATACTATATTGAGGACTGTTGGGAGTGCATTATACTATATGGAGGACTATGTTGGGTATATTATATTATATGGCGGACTATGGGAAGCATTATACTATATTGAGGACAATGGGATGCATTATACTATAATGAAGACTTTGGGGAATGCATTATACTATATTGAGGACTATGGGAGTGCATTATACTATATTAAGGACCATGGTATACATTATACTATATTGAGGACTATGGGGAGTGCATTATACTGTACATATGAAGGACTATGGAGTGCATTACACTATATGGAGCACTATGCTGTGTACATCATACTATATGGAGGATGATGGAGCGAGCATTATACTATATGGAGGACTATGGAGTGCATTAAACTAGAAGGAGGACTATGAGGAGTGCATTATACTATATGGAGGACTGTGGGGTGTGCATTATACTATATGGAAACTAACTCCAAGCTGAAATCTCATGAACAACTCTGCAAGTGCCCACTCCAAACACTGAATTTCTCCTCCAACACCAAACCAGGAAGTAGAACTATCACTGGCAATTCTCAAGTGCCAATGGTGAGCATATATACCAGAGAGGAGTAGCCAATAGAGAACAGCTGAGGCAATTCAGGATGGAGAGCTCCAGGAGATCAACTGAAGTGATTAACCCTTGCACTGACAGAGCAAGGAAACACCTGTACTGTTTAATAGGATGGTGAAGTTGTTCTAATCAGTGCAGGACTTCATATGACCAGATGCTGCAATTTTCTTGCCCCACTCTGTCGCAGTATCCCCGTGACAGTACCCCTTCTCCAAAGTGGGACCTCCAGAACCTCAGAACCAGGTTTATCTGGATGTGGCACATGAAAAGACCGGACCAACCTAATAGCATGAATGTCAGATGCTAGTACCCACATTCTCTCTTCAGGACCATAACCCTTCCAATGTACCAAATATTGAAGAAACTAGTGTACAAAGCGAGAATCAATAATCTTCACTATCTGGAATTTCATATTCCCATCAACAATGACTGGGGAAGGTGGTAATAGAGATGGTTCAGAGGAAGCAATGCATTTTTTGAGCAGTGATCGGTGAAACAAATAAATTTTAAAAGTGTGTGGCAAAGCAAGGCAAAACACTACTTCATTAATGCCGGAAACTATCTCATAGAGGCAGATGATCCTGGGTCCCAGTTTCCAAGAAGGAACCTTCAACTTAATGTTCTTCGAGGATAACCACACCAAATTAGCCATACTCTTTTATTTGGACCCTATCTTCTTCAATTATTAAGAACATCTTGCCACACTAATGTAATAGATGAAAACAGTTTCTCCTCAGGTTCTACTGAAGATCGATTCCTATTGAAGGAGCAGAATTGAGGATGAAAACCATATGCCTCAAAGAACAGGGACTTGCCAGTAGATTCATGACAATGGTTATTCACAGAGAACTCAGCTAGAGGTTAATAAGACAGCTAATCCTCCTGATTCTCTGACACAAAGCACCTAAGATATGTCTCAAGATTCTAGTTCACTTGTTCAGTTTGCTCATTAGACTGAGGATAAAAAGTGGTTGAGAATAATAGATGAATCACCAAGCAAGCGCAAAATGCTTTCTAAAATTTGGAAATAAATTGAACCCCTTGGTTGGACACAATATCAGATGGAATCTCAAGTAATTTCACGATTTCTTTAATAAAAATTTGAGGCAAAGTCTTGACATTCAGTAGCACAATAAAATCAGTCATCTTGCTGAATCTGTCCACCACCACCAATGTTACAGTGTTACCTGCTGATACAGGTAGATCAGTGTTTACAGATAAATGAGTCCATGATCTACAGGGAATCACCAAAGGTTGAAGAGACCCGGATGGAGAGTATGTGGGGTCTTAAGAATGCGTACAAGCACTACAGACAGCTACATACGCCCAAACATCATGATGCTTCCCAGACTACTAAAAACGACAAGTAAGAAGATCTGTAGTGGCTTTACTACCAGGATGTCCAGCCAAGACGGAATCATGACGTTCACTCAAAATTTTAAGATGAAGTTTCACAGGAACAAACAGTTTAACAGAAGAACAGGCAGCAGGGGCATCCTCCTGAGCCTCTACAACCTTCTTCTCCAGATCAGAATATATAGTAGCAATAAATACCCATTTATGGAATATAGGAAGTCACTCGCAATTAGCTGCTACCCCAGAAAACAGCGAGATGAAGCATCCACCTCCACTTTAATGTTCTTATTCTCAGGCCTATAAGACACAAAAAGTTGAATCTGTTAAATAATAATGACCATCTTGCCTGTCTAGATGTCAGATGTTTTGCAGATTCCAAATACAATTTTTTTTTACATGATGGAAGGAACTGCCCCCTCCAAAAAATGTTGCCACTCCTCAAAGGCACATTTTATTGCCGACAGTTCCCTGTTACCAATGTCATAATTTCTCTTAGCGAATTACAGCTTGCATATCGATGCCATTTTCTTGGAGATGAACCCTGCGACAATACAGCCCCAACCCTCACCTCTGATGCGTTAACCTCTACAATGAATGACTGAGAGACATCAGGCTGTATAAGAATTGGCACTGAAGCAAAACATCTCTTTAAAGTAGCAAATGCTTCACTGGCCAGACTGTACCCTTTTGAAAAATCTTTCCCTTTACTGGTCATATCCATCAGTGGTCTGGCCACTACCAAGAAGTTCTTGATGAACTTATAGGTGTAATTGGCAAACCCTAAAAACCTTTTTTTAAAGCTTTTAAGTCTTCAGGACGATCTCAATCCAGTAACCAAGAAAAGGGATCTCCTAAACCGAAAACATACATTTCTCTTGTTTGACACATAATTTATTGTCCCTGATTATTCGTAAGACCTGCCTGAAATGTACCTGATGTGACTTGAGGTCTGGCGAATAAATCAATACATTATCCATATAGACTACCACATATCTATCTGCCAGATGACAAAAATGTCATTTACAAAGTGCTGAAAGACGACAGGAGCATGAGTCAACCCAAATGACATAACAAGGGTTTCACAGTGTCCCACTAGTGCATTAAAATCAGTCTTCCACTCATCACCCTCCTTTATATGGATGAGATTATATGACCCCCTGAGGTCCAGTCTAAAAAACACTTTGTCAATAAAGCAGTATAGTAAAGATTTGCCCCAAAATGTGTTTAAATATGTAGCAGCAAAAAAATGGGGATATAAAACTTAACATTTAATGAACATAATGTTAAAAAGGGGACACACAAACAATTACCATCCTCCAACCAAATAGTGAGGATATATGATATAATCAGAGAGTTGAGTCCAACAAGGACAACAAGAAATAGGAGATATATATGTACGTCAGACACTATATAAATGGCTCTGCACCGCAAGAGCAAAATATGACTACCTAAATGCAAGTGTAAGCATCGCTTATTTGTAAGTCATTTGTCTGAAACGTATAGGTAGTCATATTTTGCTCTTGCGGTGCAGAGCCATTTATATAGTGTCTGACGTACATATATATCTCCTATTTCTTGTTGTCCTTGTTGGACTCAACTCTCTGATTATATCATATGTCCTCACTATTTGGTTGGAGGATGGTAATTGTTTGTGTGTCCCCTTTTTAACATTATGTTCATTAAATGTTAAGTTTTATATCCCCATTTTTTTGCTGCTACATATTTAAACACATTTTGGGGCAAATCTTTACTATACTGCTTTATTGACTATCTATACCCTGGAGCATGGCTGGCTTCCTAACGACTGGAATAGATACTAATCATTGGCTTACTGAAGTAAAGGATATTTTTTCTGATCGTGACTTTCAGCAAAAGAAATATACTCCATCCTTTAACTCTGCATTTAAAGAATTGACTAGAGTATATAAAAACCAGATTGTGTCTTGGTGGGAAGTACAAGGACTGGAATATTACATCAAAGCCGGTATTGTCCCCCGCCACTTGAGAATTTCTTTGGCACCTGGCTTGAGATATAAAAGTCCTGATTTACTAAGTAAATGGGAAAGAGAGGCCACTAATAGTTCACTCAAATTTATGCAGATTCTGCTTGATGATGAACGTTTAACTTTGAATAAGTGTAACGAGATACTTAAAGAGCAAATTGAAGTCACAAAAAAATTTTCTTCTGAAGCAGAATTCTCTGCAAAAGAATTAGGTGTACAGAATACTCTTGAACGCTTTCAGTATCACCTGAAAGAAAGGAAACACAAACAATTTATTCGTGACCTACAAGACTTCAAAGAAAATAAGGCCTATCTCTTCCCCAATAGACCATCTGAACCTGTTTACACCTCTACAGACACTGAAGCATCTGATATTGAGGGTCATCACAAATCACAGAGGGGTAGACAACGTGGTCGTGGTGGTTATCGGAGAAGGGGATACGATCGGAGATCCAACTACTCCGCTGGTTCAAATTATTCTGCTGGTCCTAACCCTTCTACTTCCACTTCGGCTCCTTTTTTGGAGCAAGGTTACCCCTTACGGAGCAGATCAAACCCTACAGGCACACCATTTCAAGGGGAAACCCACAGGTCATAAATTTGTCGGATAGAGCTCTAACTGAAACCGAAATGTGTGTGCTAAGTAAAGGGTTGTCTTTTGTTCCCTCGAGTAATTTTGATCCGTTTGAGGGTACAAAGGACCTTAATTTATTTGTCAGGAAGCTTAAATGGAAGAAATTTCATATTCAATCTCAAAAAAAGACATGCAATGAATTGGGGGTTTCTGACTCCCTCCTGGAGGATGTTAGAGTCCTGTATAACCTCTCTGACACTGACTCTAGTATAAGTGGTAAAGGTCCTTTTACAGATCTTAAATGCAAGAGTAAAAAAATGCCACCTCCCCAATCTGACCTTACGTCGATCGATATATTTTTGAATTTGGTTTCTAAAGACATACAGAAACTTGGTGAATCTCCCTCTTTTACCCAATATAATTTGACCCGTCATGAAATGATGGCACTTAAAGATCTGGAAAATTACCATCAAAAGTTCTGATAAAGGTGGTAATGTAGTGGTACTAAACTCTTTAGAATATAAGAGAATGTGCCTTAACATCTTGAACAACAGAGAGTGTTACTGTGTTCTTTCTTCTGACCCCACTATGGTATTCACTAATGAGTTAAGACAAATCATATTGAATGGCCTCTCAATAGGGGTTATTGATAAAAATGAGAGTGAATTCATTATACCGAAGTTTCCTACATTAGCTACATTCTACTGTCTCCCTAAGGTACATAAGGGGGTCGATCCCCTCAAGGGGAGACCAATTGTGTCGGGTGTGAGCAGTCTCATGAAAAATTTGGGCATTTATCTGGATAAGATTTTAAATCCATTTGTCCTTGCCCTTTGCTCGTACACGAGGGATACGACAGATTTATTGAGTAAAATCGATGGGGTTGTCATGGAACCTGACACTATTCTTGCTAGTATCGATGTTGAGGCACTTTATTCATCCATTCCCCATGACAAAGGGCTTGAGGCAACTGAATATTTCTTAAAGAGTAGAGGTTCACAATTTAAGGCACACAACATCTTTGTCTGCGATTGTCTACGTTATCTATTAACACATAATTTCTTTGTGTTTGATTGCAAATTTTACCACCAGCTCAGGGGTACTGCGATGGGGAGCCCTTGTGCCCCCTCGTATGCTAATTTACTCCTGGGCTGGTGGGAGGAGACAGTTATTTTTGGTGAAAATGGTGTCGTCGGAGCTGAAAAGGCTCTTTTATGGTTGAGATATATTGACGACGTTTTTATCATTTGGAAAGGTACAGGAGAATCTTTTGCTGAATTTATCAGGAGTCTAAACGTGAATGATATTGGTCTGAGTTTCACGTATGAATGGAATCCATCCAAATTGCCATTCCTTGATGTGCTGATTGAGAGGAATGATGATGGAACCTTGAGTACCAGCATTCATAGAAAACCCACGGCCACTAATTCTCTTCTGAGATGGGAGAGCAGTCATCCTTTGGCCCAGAAGAAAGGTATACCTAAGGGTCAATATACGAGGATTCGTAGAAATTGCTCAGATGACAATAATTTTAAACGTCAAGCAAATGATCTACGACATAGATTTTTGGATAGAGGCTATCCTGATCGTGTGTTAAAAGGAGCCTATAATGACATCAAAATTAAAAACAGGATGGAATTACTGACTCAATCCCCTAAACAAGAAGATGAATTTCTGGGTCTTAGATTTATTACCACATTTAATAACGGGGCCGATGATCTAAGGCAGATCTTGAAAAACCATTGGCCTATCCTGAAAATGGACCAGGACATTGGTGATCTCTTGCCCTGTCATCCCCAAATTACCTTTCGCAAGGGAAGGTCTTTAAAGGATAGACTCGTTAAGAGTCACTTTGTAAATGTCGAAAAAACAACCTGGCTAAAATCCAACGTTGTGGGGTGCTTTAAATGTAGTGGTTGCATTGCCTGTAAAAATGTGGAAGTTGGCAAACAATTTTTTACATCTGATAACTCAACAAGATTTGAGATTACCTCATTTATCAACTGCAGGAGTGAAGGTGTTATTTACAGGGCAATTTGCGTATGTGGTATGATCTATGTTGGAAAAACAATCAGAGAGTTTAGGAGGAGAATTGGTGAGCACATGAGAGATATAGCGAGGAAAATGGATACACCTGTGGCCAGACATATCAACCTTAAACATGGGGGTGACCCTAATTCCATAAAATTCATGGGTATTGATAAGGTAACCAGACCGATTCGTGGTGGCGACTGGGACAACTTAATATTACAACGAGAGACAAAGTGGATTTTTCGACTAAAAACTGTCTCTCCATATGGTTTAAATGAACAACTCTCCTATTCCTGCTTTCTCTAGTATAGGGTTTTGCAGGGTGATTTAGTTAGGGTTAGCCGCCGTGGACCGGGGGGGCCACTTGCGTAGGACTTTAGGGCTCCAACCTCCGCTGTTAGGCAGGGTCAGATGGAAATAGGTACCTGACAGGGATCTGTCAGGCTTTTCTTTTTTCTTTCTTCCTTTCCAATTAGCAATGTTTATTTATCATGACCTATGAATGCTGGTTTCCATAATTGATTATTCTATTTTGTTCCTTTACAATTTTCTAAATATATCAATGTAATAATGTTGGTATCTTTCCATAGTGTGGTAAGCCAGCCCAAGCTCCAATAAATAAGAAATTCTTTATAGGGAATTATATTCCCTCTCTCCATATCTATATTTTAGTTTGGAGTATCATGGGACACCTTTTGTGGATGCTCCTTTAATTGTTCTTGGATTTACTCTTAGTGTGAGAGGATTAATCTCCAATTATTTTCTTTTGGAGGTTTTTTTTTATATCATGTCTGTATTAATAACAGTATAGAAGGGGTTAAAATGATCTTGCTTGTCCTCCCTTTTGTTTCTATATGCTAATGTCAGATTTTGGTAAACTATCAAATGTCACTAAGATGATATCGCCAAGTGGCTTCCGATGAACGAGGCTAATCATACCAAATAATTGTTAATTCATCTTTTATTATTTTGGCATTATTCAATGGCATGATTTTGGTCGCAAAATGAGATGCTGCTTGCAAGAATATTTAATGGCGCCATTTGGGATGCAATATAATTGTATTATGACGCTTCCGTTGTGCTGTGTCGCAATAATTGATGCTGTTTGCAAGAATATTTAATGGCGCATTTTGGACGCAATATAATTGTATTATGACGCTTTTATTGTGCTATGACATTACTTGTACATCTGCGTCTAATTTTCGCCGCAATTTGCGATTCTATTTAACGTCCCATTATAGGATGTGGCATAATTGTGCTTCCTGAATGCCTCTTGCAATGGGTTCATTTTGTGACGCTTCCGTTGTGCTGTGTCGCAATAATTGATGCAGTTTGCAAGAATACTTAATGGCGCCACTTGGGACGCAATATAGTTGTATTGTGACGCTTTTGTTGTGCTATGACATTACTTGTACATCTGCGTTTAATTTTCGCCGCAATTTGCGATTCCATTTAACGTCCCATTATAGGACGTGGTATAATTGTGCTTCCTGAATGCCTCTCGCAATGGGTTCACTTTACACACCAGAAGCCACTTATTCTGAATGACGCATGCGCGCGGTGTTTTTTACATCGCTGAATGGGACGCATGTGAGTTAGTATCAATAGACCGGAAGTCCGATGAAAGGGAGTACCGGAAATGACTAACTGCGCGTGCGCTATTAGTATACGGCGCGTGATCACTATTTGGCAAGTGGTGAGATCGCTATATGCTTTATGTAAAGTGTGGCGTGCGTTTCAACAAGATTATGACCTCATTAAACAGGCACGTATTTTTAAACCATGCACATCACGTTTTATTGGTGGTTTATTTTTTGTTCTGCACTAATTGGTTTAAATGGTGGTGGGAGTGTCTTATTTATTGATATAAGGAGGAGTTGTATGTTCTTTTCTCCCTATGAGAGCAATGCATTTGACATAGATGTGTCTAGCTGCCATATCCCCTGATGAATCCTGCAAGGAGGAAACGCGTTGGGAAAGGGCCTTATTTTATCTGAAAATGACCAGATGCATACTTTATTAGGAGATGAATTTTGGAGCAAATATCTCCATTCAAATGGGTGAGATCATTCCTTTTATACATGCTGTCTCACATACGTTTGATTACGTTTCAGACAAATGACTTACAAATAAGCGATGCTTACACTTGCATTTAGGTAGTCATATTTTGCTCTTGCGGTGCAGAGCCATTTATATAGTGTCTGACGTACATATATAACTCCTAATTCTTGTTGTCCTTGTTGGACTCAACTCTCTGATTATATCATATATCCTCACTATTTGGTTGGAGGATGGTAATTGTTTGTGTGTCCCCTTTTTAACATTATGTTCATTAAATGTTAAGTTTTATATCCCCATTTTTTTGCTGCTACATATAAAAAACACTTTGCCCCAATGAGTTGATTAAAGAGGTCCGGAATGAGAGGGAGAAGATATGGATCCTGAATCGTGATCCGATTTCGTTCATGGAAACCTAGGCAGGTACGTAACCACCAATCTTTTCTCTTCACAAAGGAATACCATGCTGCAAAGGGAGATGAGGAAGGTCTGATTTGACTCTTAGCCAGACTTTCTGAGATATAATCCTTGATGGCCTGCCTCTCTGAACCTGAAACATTATACAAACTGCTCTTAGGCAATTTGGCCACAACAATTAAATTAATGGCGCAATCATAAGGATGATGAGGAGGAAGTTCTTGACACTCCTGTTCTGAGAACACATCCTCAAAATCAAACAGGTATTCCGGCAGAGACCAGGTAACAACCCTGGCTAAACGGATGCCCAAACAGTGTCTTTGACAGTTGTTGCTCGCTAACCCTAACCCTAAGGGTGCAGAATCTATAGCGATTATAGGTATAGGTCTAGACAATTTATGTGGATTGAAACCCTTGTCTTGGACGAACCGAGCATCAGTCAGATTAAACCCCGCCCCACTTTTCAAAAAGGCTGAAATGATTGCTTTACTTTCGCAAAAAATTGTGACCTACAAACGCAAAAAATAAGCACACCTGGGTTGCTAACTACCCCGCAACACGGATTCCTTTTTTTCCAGTGGCTGTTTGCGGTTATTTAAGGATGAATAACTATCCACAAAATTACCCCTCTTACCACAGAAAAAGCACACTGCCTCTTTGCGCTGAACTGCAGAAAGACCATTACAATGAGTCGTCTTCTTCAATTGCGTGTGTTTCTCGGTAGACTCAGTCCTAGGTTCGATTGACTCCTGACCCCACAAAAATGTAGGCGTCTCTCTATGTCTCTAATATAGATGGCAGTTCACACAGATAGCTAGAGACATGGCTGGTCTCATACAGAGCAAAGGCATCCTGTACCCTGTCAGAAAGCCCCTGACATAACTGACTATGGATCGCGGGGTCATTCAATCTAGACAGACAAGGATGTAAGAAAACTACAATCATACAAATATACACAACAGAACAACAGAGTGGAACAGAGGGAATGGATAGGTAGGAGAAACCAAATTGGAGAAGATGACGATAAGCATGCAATATAACTCCAAGAAGTCTCCTTAACGAATCTGGACCGCCTACTCCAAACACTGAATTTCTCATCCAACTGAATTTCTCATCAAACCAGGAAGTAGAACTATCATTCATTGGCAATTCTCAAGTACCAGTGGTGAGCATACATACCAGAGGGGAGTGACCAACACAGAACAGCAGAGGCAATTCAAGATGGAGAGCTCCAGGAGATCAAATGAACTGATTAAACTTTGCACTAAGAGAACAAGGAAAAGAAATCTGCACTGTTTAATAGGATAGTGAAGCAGTTCAAATCAGTGCAGTATTTCGTGTGACCATACGCTGCAATCTTCTAGCGCCTCTTGTCACGGTATCCCCTTGACAGTTGTTTCACCATCTAGAGGTCACATGGTACCACACAGTAGGTGCAGTAATAGTGACACATACAGCAATAGTGGCTGGCTCAGTATTGAGGTACCAGTAGGATGAGGATTTTGTGCAGGTTGGGGATAGATGGGGTGGGTGCTGGAAATGTGAGAAGTCAAATGTGTCTTTGCTGTAATCTCTGCAGATGAGTGCTGGCTGAAGAAGTTTTCATGTCGGTCTGGGCCAGATGAAAAAGTGAACAACTCCACCAGAAAGAATGTCAGCTATCACTAAGTCACTATCTGTAACTGTACTGTAATCTCTGACATGTTCTGCAGGGCTGACATCTACCACTATATGATCACCATATGGCAGTAATATCAGTGTTGATCTTCTGCTGAGTTTCTCTTACATTTACAATTATTGTGCGCCAACATGGTTAAAACCATGGTTACTTGGTTAGCAGCCCACTCAAAAGTTTTGCCCCACTGAACCAAACTCCTATTTTCTTCTCTGATACAAATCCATTTCTTTAACTAACATTTTCAATTTTGAAGTGACTTTGAGAGACTTCTTATCAGAAAACCTTGAAATGTGGCACCATTTTAACAAATGCACTCCTTAATGTTTTCAAAACTTCTGTCAGAAAGTTTGTTAACTTTCAAATGATTTGCGGGAATTCACGCAATGTGGAATAAAAAAACATGAAAAATATTTTTTTTCCATTAAAATATTGATATAGCCTTCATTTTTTAATTTTCATAAGGAGTAATAGGAGAAAATGAACCCCACTCATGGGGGCCCCATGCCAGCGGAGCAGCAGCGGGTGACAGGAGGCAGGAGCCCCTGTCCCCGCTGCTAAAGAGAAATGAATATTCACTGCTTCCCACGCCCACATGGGCGTGGGAAGCAGTGAATATCATTACTTACCTATCCCGTTCCACCGCCGTGTCCTCGGGTCCTCTTGCTGCGATGTTCAGGCAGAGGGCGCGATGACGTCATTAGTGAGCGCCGCGCCCTCTGCCTGATCATTCACTGCCGGAGGACCCGAAGACAGCGGCGCTCAGCGGTGGAGCGGGTGACAGGTAAATCTCTCAGGTGCCGGGGCTCTGAGCCAGCGGTGACACCGGCACCTGTCCCCCATAGCACGCCGGTGTCCCCGCCTGCTCAGGACACCAGCACCTGGCCCCAGCGACGAGAGGTGGGTATGTCTTTTTTTTTTTTTTTTGCAGCAGCAGCTGCGGCAGCATAAAGGGGCCTATAAAATGCAGCATCTATGGGGGCACAGTCTGTGGAGCATCTATGGGGCATAATCTATGGGGGCATAATCTGATTATGGGGGCATAATCTGTGGAGCATCTATGGGGGCATAATCTATGGGGGCATAATCTGTGGAGCATCTATGGGGGCATAATCTATGGGGGCATAATCTATGGAGGCATAATCTATGGAGCATCTATTGGGGCATAATCTATGGGGGCATAATCTGTGGAGCATCTATGGGGGCATAATCTATGGGGGCATAATCTATGGAGCATCTATGGGGGCATAATCTATGGAGCATCTATGGGGGCACAATCTATGGAGTTTCTATGGGGGCATAATCTAAGGAGCATCTATGGGGGCACAATCTATGGAGCTTCTATGGGGGCATAATCTAAGGAGCTTCTATGGGGGCATAATCTATGGAGCATCTATGGGGGCATAATCTATGGGGGCATAATCTATGGAGCATCTATGGGGGCATAATCTATGGAGCATCTATGGGGGCACAATCTATGGAGCATCTATGGGGCATAATCTATGGGGGCATAATCTATGGAGCATCTATGGGGGCATAATCTATGGGGGTATAATCTGTGGAGCATCTATGGGGGCATAATCTATGGAGCATCTATGGGGGCACAATCTATGGAGCTTCCATGGGGGCATAATCTAAGGAGCAACTATGGGGGCACAATCTATGGAGCTTCTATGGGGGCGTAATCTAAGGAGCTTCTATGGGGGCACAATCTATGGAGCATCTATGGGGGCATAATCTAAGGAGCTTCTATGGGGGCATAATCTATGGAGCATCTATGGGGCATAATCTATGGGGGCATAATCTATGGAGCATCTATGGGGGCATAATCTATGGAGCATCTATGGGGGCACAATCTATGGAGCATCTATGGGGCATAATCTATGGGGGCATAATCTATGGAGCATCTATGGGGGCATAATCTATGGGGGTATAATCTGTGGAGCATCTATGGGGGCATAATCTATGGGGGCATAATCTATGGAGCATCTATGGGGGCACAATCTATGGAGCTTCCATGGGGGCATAATCTAAGGAGCAACTATGGGGCACAATCTATGGAGCTTCTATGGGGCATAATCTAAGGAGCTTCTATGGGGCATAATCTAAGGAGCAACTATGGGGGCACAATCTATGGAGCATCTATGGGGGCATAATCTAAGGAGCTTCCATGGGGGCATAATCTAAGGAGCAACTATGGGGGCACAATCTATGGAGCATCTATGGGGGCATAATCTATGGGGGCATAATCTATGGAGCATCTATGGGGCATAATCTATGGAGCATCTATGGGGCACAATCTATGGAGCATCTATGGGGGCATAATACATGGGCAGCATATGGGGCACAATCTATGGAGCATCTTGTAGGGCATAATACATGGGGCAGCATATGGGGCATAATCTCATTTTCCACCCTAGGCTTATACTCGAGTCGATAAGTTTTCCCAGTTTTTTGTGGCAAAATTAGGGGGTCGGCTTATACTCGAGTATATATGGTATCTATCTATTATCTATCTATATCTATCTATATATATTTATAGCATTATACCCTATGAGGGGGGGCAGCATTATCCTCTATGAGGGGGGCAGCATTATCCCCTATGGGGGGCAGCATTATCCCCTATGAGGGGGCTGCTTTATAATCTATGAGGGAAGCTACCCCAACTCCTGCTACATAATTAAGACATATACTACCTTATATTATACCCTGATATTAGTGTGTTTTACTGCACAATTGGTGGTCTTGTATTTATTTCTATATAGCTACATAGTGGGCCCCAAGAATGATTTTCTCTGGTGGGCCCAAGGTGTTCCAGTCCGACGCTGCATGAGACCCTCAGAACAGTGCGATGTGATCGCGCTGTTCTGAGGGCTTCCTCCCTGCAGGACCCCAGATCCAAGATGGACACAGGGTCCTTCCGGGTCCTGCAGGGAGGCGGCTTCCTCAGTGCCTGCTGAGAGCAGGCGCTGAGAAAGCCTGCAGCAGTGCCTGTCAGATCGCTGGTCTGACAGAGTGCTGTGCACAGTGTCAGACCAGCGATCTGATATTATACAATGATGTCCCACCCTGGGAAAAAGTAAAAAAGTTAAAAAAATAAAAATGACATGTGTAAAAAAAAATTCCTAAATAAAGAAAAAAAAATATTCCCCAATAAATTCATTTCTGCATGTAAATAAAAAAAAACAATAAAAGTGCACATATTTAGTATTGCCGCGTCCGTAACGACCCGCCCTATAAAACTGTCTCACTAGTTAACCCCTTTAGTGAACCCCTTAAAAAAAAAAGAAAACAAGGCAAAAACACAATGCTTTATCATCATACAGACGAACAAAAAGTGGAATAACACGCGATCAAAAAGACGGATATAAATAAACATGGTACCGCTGAAAACGTCATCTTGTCCCGCAAAAAACGAGCCACAATACTGCTTCATCAGCGAAAAAATAAACAAGTTATAGCTCACAGAATAAAGCGATTCAAAAATAATTATTTTTCATATATAATCGCTTTTATTGTATAAAAGCGCCAAAACATAAAAAAAACTATATAAATGAGGTATCGCTATAATCGTACTAACCCGAAGAATAAAACTGCTTTATCAATTTTACCAAATGCGGAACGGTGTAAACGCCTCCCCCCCAAAAGAAATTCATGAATTGCTGGTTTTTGTTCATTCTGCATCCCAAAAATCATAATAAAAAGCGATCAAAAAATGTCATGTGCCTGAAAATGGTACCAATTAAAATGTCAACTCGTCCCGCAAAAAATAAGACCTCACATGACTCTGTGGGCCAAAATAAGAAAAAAATTAAAGCTCTCAAAATGTGATGATGCAAAAACTATTTTTTGCAATAAAAAG
>JARQOD010000006.1:288531789-288612915 GCA_033576555.1 Oophaga sylvatica
ATTTCCCAAAGCAAAACTGGCGGTGTTGAAACCCCAGGGATGGAGGGGGAAAAAGGGTGGGGGCGCGGACTTTTTCCCAATACAACGGGGGGGGGAAAAAGTAAAATTACTAAACCCCCCGGTAACACGGGAAAGCAAGTGTTCATTTTGGCTAACAGACTTCCGAGAAAACAACGGGCGGTGTTGTGCCCAGGGAGGGAAAAAAAGGAAACAGGGTGGAGGCGCAGGTTTTTTTGCCGTCCCCAAGGGGGAAAAAAAGTGAATTACTAAACCCCAGTAACAAGGAGCAATTTTTTCACGTGTAAAAAAAAATTCCCAAGCAACAAGGGGGGTGTTGTACCCCAGGGTTTGAGAAGAGAAAAGGTGGAGGCAGCAGGATTTTCCCGTTCAACGCAGGGGAACAGCTGAATTATGCCCCCAGTAAACAGGAGCAAGTTTTTCCTTGTGTAACGCACTTGGAGCAACAATGGGGTGTTGTAGGGGAGGGGAAGAAACCCGGGTGGAGGCAGCGGGATTTTTTGCCTTTCCACACAGAGGGGGAACAGCTGAATTATAAACCCCCAGTAAACAGGAGCAAGTGTTCACTGTGCTAACAGCACTTCCGAGCAACAACTGGCGGTGTTGTAGCCCAGGGATGAGAAGAGAACATGGTGGAGGCAGCAGGACTTTTTGCCGTTCACACAGCAGGGGAACAGCTGACATTACTGAACCCCAGTAACACAGGAGCAAGTGTTCACTGTGCTAACAGCACTTCCGAGCAACAACTGGCGGTGTTGTAGCCCAGGGTCAAGGAGGATGTTTAAATACTATATCAAGTATTTTCCTTGTTACGTGTCAATTAAAAATGTCTATACTCCAAACAAGAGAAATATAAACTTTAGTACCATAAGATGATGATTTAACTTAAAAAAATATATGTAAATTAATAATTTACAAACATAAACGCATACATTAACATGTTGAAAAGCAATGCAAACCACAATTAAAATAGGTTAAATAATCTGCTATACGGTTTAAAATAAAAGCATACAAGTACATATCAGAATCCATTAATGATGGGTAAGTAACAGTATGTACACCATTTTTATTGTGTAGACAATGAATGGCTGACTTAAAAACATAATCAGCATTACAAGTTTTATTTGACATTCATAAAACTTTACATTTGGTGAATAATATCACTAAAATTTTTTAAAAATATCTAACATTTCCATCATGTAATACTGATAATATGTGCCAATCATTTATATTAACAAAACAAAAATGTAAAAAGTGCATAGTGCAGAGTGAAAACAGATATTTATGCCTGACTGTGGACTTGCAAGCATGACAACGGATAGATAAGGTATATATAGATGAGACTGCATAGCCACAGATGGTGAATGGCGATGTAATACTGTACCTCAATAAAGTGTGCGTTACTACTACATCCTTTTTTTTATCTAGCTTTATAAAAGGTTACGTGCATGTATGGTTGCGCCTTTGTTTGGACGCACAGACTGGCTTCCTGCTGTGACGCGTTGGGTATTGGAGCGTCTGTACGTCTTATGACGCAGACTAACATTCACGGTGCGCATCGTTCATCATCGCAAGCGTACCGACAACACAAAGGCGTTGTCATGACTGCTTTACTCAGTAAACATGCACCTATGATGAAACATACACGCATGTGCCCTATTACATAACAAGCTACAAGAAAAAACGAGTGTGAGGTGTGACACAGCTGTTTTGTTAAGGTACAGTATTATATCGACATTGTACAGATGTCGCTATTCAGTCTGATAAATATATATCATTCACGTATTCTATCAGTTGTCGTTCTTTCAGCACCACTTACAGGTATATATTTTGCTATTGTTACTATGCACTATTGACTTTACCAAGGTAATGCATGATTTTTGGTAGCGATTATCATCTTTACATGAAGGACCTTTATGATATGGGCTGTTAACTTTCTAATCAAATATGTATTTTTTAAAATGACACAAATATAAGTAATGTTGAAGAGGACTATTCCTACATGCATTGTTTGCACAATATTACAGGTGTACATCACGTCCCTTAATCAACATTGGATTATTATATTTACTTGTATGCTTTTATTTCAAAGGCAAGAACACTGAAGTATAACCTTCGCACTGCAGCAGTTGTCAAAGTTCAACCCACATTATGCACTTCCAACATTGCAGCATTTGAGTCATCATGATGTGAGTTGGATTTGTCTAAGCTATGGAGTGACAAGGTTGACCATCAGTATCCTATAGCATAAGTAGGCTTTTGTGTTTGCATTTGTTTTCGACATGTGCATATCTGTAATAATATGTCACAATTATTTTGTTACAGATTTGTGACAAAGACTAATCATTTTATGGTTTGAAAGTTGACGTTTCAAATGTTTACAGCTTAGAAATCAGGGTGTAGGCTCATATCTATGTGTAGCACTAGACACTTTGAGATGTCATGTTTTTTTCACCATGATTAGGTAGCTAGCAGTAATTTTTGCCAGACACACAGCAGGGGAACAGCAGGCGTTACTGAACCCCACAAACACATCAGCGATTGTTTTCATCTGTGCATCTAACACTTCTGAGCAGCAACTGGCGCTGTTGAAGCCCAGGGTCAAGGAGGGTGTAGGCAGAGGCCTAGTATGAGATGTTTGAAGTTGAAGTTGTAGTTAGCAGCAGTAATTTTTGCCAGACACACAGCAGGGGAACAGCAGGCGTTACTGAACCCCACAAACATCAGCGATTGTTTTCATCTGTGCATCTAACACTTCTGAGCAGCAACTGGCGCTGTTGAAGCCCAGGGTCAAGGAGGGTGTAGGCAGAGGCCTAGTATGAGACGTTTGAAGTTGAAGTTGTAGTTAGCAGCAGTAATTTTTGCCAGACACACAGCAGGGGAACAGCAGGCGTTACTGAACCCCACAAACACATCAGCGATTGTTTTCATCTGTGCATCTAACACTTCTGAGCAGCAACTGGCGCTGTTGAAGCCCAGGGTCAAGGAGGGTGTAGGCAGAGGCCTAGTATGAGACGTTTGAAGTTGAAGTTGTAGTTAGCAGCAGTAATTTTTGCTAGACACACAGCAGGGGAACAGCAGGCGTTACTGAACCCCACAAACACATCAGCGATTGTTTTCATCTGTGCATCTAACACTTCTGAGCAGCAACTGGCGCTGTTGAAGCCCAGGGTCAAGGAGGGTGTAGGCACAAAATATTGAGTTATTGCCTTGTTACGTGGCCCTTGCAAATGTATGTACTTCAAACAAGAATAAATGAAGTTTTACTAGGACAATAAAATGATGAATTTCAATTCCAAGAATAGAAAAATATTTATACTTGAGAGTCCTCTGTGGTTGATACCGTTTAATGGCTAACTGAAAATATGGTAACAAATTCAAAGCTTTCGAGACTACTCAGGTCTCTTCATCAGTCTAAGACTAAAAAAAAAAATGAAGAATCACATATTTCTACACACAACAGGACACAGGAATAGGTAAGACAAGTGAGGGAGGGACAAGTGAGGGGAGACCGGCCAAAAAATGAGAAAAGGATGAATTATCAGCGCCACACGATAAGTCAAAAAATTATGGATTTACCTGTGGCAAAACACTTTTGTATGCCCGGTCATAGCATGATGGATATGGAATTACTGGTATTAAAATATAACTTCAAATATGAGAAAGATACAAAGGTTTCAGAATATAAGCTCATCATGACCTTTGACACTGTTAGTGATGGAATGAATAGATCACACGGATTTATGTCATTCTATATCAATTAAGGAATCTGCGTCTCTGCCCTTCCAGGGGCATGAAAACACAAAACCAGACCCCAATCAGAGGGCAATAAAACTTTCTATCCTTATCTAGGAACTGTTCCAATATTTATGTTCATCCCTCTGTGATAATGACAGTTCTGCTACACGTCACTTACTTGTCTTACCTATTGCACTATTCCTGTGTCCTGTTGTGTATAGAAATATGTGATGCTTCATTTTTTGTTTTAGTCTTTGCCTGATGAAGAGACGTGAGTAGCCTCGAAAGCTTGCAATTTGTTACCATCTTTTCAGTTATCCATTCAAAGGTATCAACCACTGTGGACTCTCAAGTCTAAATATTTTTCTATCTAATGGCTAACACGGTACGAAGATACACATGTTTCCTAACTTCAAGAATAAAAATAAAAACACTGCAAATATAAACGCATATATGCACATGCCAACAAGAAATGGAACAACACACCACCCAAAAAATTGGTTACAAAATATAGTGTTGTAAATTTAACAATAAAAGTCCATTTTTGTATTTATGAATAATGCTTAAGGAACGCTATGTTAAACCATAACATAGTGAAGACAATGGATTTTGTAATCGTCACTCATCATCATCATCATTGCAATTTAGATGTGACAGTCACAGACATTTCAATTATTTAAGTTAATAAAATCGTTACTTTGTACAGCATGTATGACATGTCCAGCATGGACTCATCAATGTGATGACACAATAATGTACGATAAAAAATAACCATTTAAAAAAACATAATGCATTGTCACAATTTAAGTGTGTGCCTGCAAGTGTAGGTGAAAGAAAGGCTACGGATAGCAAAGATATATTCTATGTCTGTATCAGACAGTGGACAGCCTCTGATGGGTAATGGCGATGTTATACTGTACGTCAATAAAGTCTGCGGCTGCAATCATGCATTTTTTGCTTGGACAGTGTTGAAGAGGGTAAAAGCATGTCTGGTTGCGCAAGGCTTTATCCGTCAACACTACCTTCCTACTGTCACGCGTAGGGTAGGGTAGCGTGTGTCAATTAGATGACTCTATAAAATGTGACGTTACGCAGCGTTATTGCGCCCTAGGGACGCCAATAATACGACAGCAGTAATCATTTACTGTCTAATACTCCACCTATGACCAACAAAAAAAGACCGTTCCCTCTTTAACAATCTACAAGACTAACAAGCATAATGGTTGACGCAGACTTTATTGAGGTACAGTATTACATCGACATTGTCCATGAGTAACTATGCACTGTGATACCTATATACCATTATTAATTTATATCTGTTGTGGTTGTTTCAACAGCACTTGCAGGTATAACTAGTACTACCTATTGTCAGTATGCATGATGCACTTTCTAGATGTAATAATTTATTATTGCACATTATTACCAGGTTTAGATGCTGGCCATTTCATATATGGTGTGTGAAGTTACAGTTGGCATCAGTATGTGTATTTTATAATGTCTGTCATAAATAAAACTTGTGATGATGATGATGAGGATTTTATGATTCGTACATCCATTGACTGCATTATCTTACAGGTACAGATAAAGTTCCTTAAAAAGCATTAATTGATAAGTATGAAATGTACTTTTATGCATTAATTTCAAAAAGTGAACACTATGTTTTAGTTTTTGTTACCATTTCTAATAGACATGTGCAGATATGCGCTGTGATGACAAATTATTATTTGTCCATATTTGTCATAAAAATTAATCATTCTAGGCCTGGAAAACTTCACAATTTCATGTTTTAAGCATAACAATCAGGGTGACGGCTCTTCCCTATTTGGAGCATGTTCGACATGGGTTTTTCTGTGCATGTGTAGGGAACAGGAGACATGGATAACGTTGCGAACCAGTTATTTAATCTGAAAACGGACAGACAAATTCTGGCGAGATCCATGCCTTGTTCATTTTCAGAAAAGTAAGCCGGTCTACATTATCGGAGGATAGTCGCATGCGACGGTCTGTTAGTACACCACCTGCGGCACTAAAGACGCGCTCCGATAATACACTGGCAGCAGGGCAAGCCAGCACCTCCAATGCATACTGGCTAAGCTCTGGCCATGTATCCAGCTTAGAGACCCAAAACTTGAATGGGGAAGAGCCATCTGGGAGTACACTGAGAGGGAAAGACATGTAGTCTGTCACCATCTTACGGAAACGTTGCCTCCTGCTGACTGGAGCCGTCTCGGATGGTGTAGACATTGGTGGCGCTGCCACAAAACTTCGCCACATTTGGAACATACTGGTCTTGCCCTGTGCAGATGCGCTGCTTGTGCTCCCTCTTGTTGCAGAGCTGTCTCCACTGCCTCGACGCACAGAGCTGCTTTGTAAAGCAGTAGCAGTGCTCTCGGCTGGAATGGAGAACATTATGGATTGCACCAGTGTGTCTTGGTACTCCCGCATTTTACGCTCCCGGTTCAACGGTGTGATGAGGCTTTGTAAGTTGTCCCGGTAGCGAGGGTCTAGGAGCATGAAATCAACCATGTGCTGCAGACTCCCAACTGGCCAAGAAACGCTGTCCCCTGCAAGAGGCGTCATCTCTGCCTGCTCTGCATCACCCCACCCTCGCTCTACATACTGACTAGAGCGTTGTGTACCTCCCTCTGGAGCGATGTCTTCCTCCTTCATTGACTCCTCCTCATCCTCCTCACAAAGTGAACACTGCCCAGCCCTTTGTGAGGAACCACGTTGCGCTGACTGTCCAGAAGGTGATGGAATTTGTGACTCCTCATCCTCCACCTCTTCCAAAACCTCATCCCTTATTGCTTGCAGTGTTTTTTGAAGCAGGCAGATAAGGGGGACAGTCAAGCTGACTAGTGCATCATCTGCACTCGCCATCCGCGTTGACTCATCAAACGCACGCAAAACGTGGCAGATGTCCTTCATAGAGGCCCACTCAGTAGTGGTGAAGTGTGAACGGCGCAAATTGCGAGTTGATTGCGCCTGATGCAGCTGATACTCCATTACTGCTGGCTGCTGCTCACACAACCGCTCCAACATATGTAACGTGGAATTCCACCTGGTGGGTACGTCACATATGATGCGATGTTCAGGAAGGCGAAATCTGCGTTGCAGAGCTGCAATGCGCGATCTGGCCATGCTGGAACGTCGCAAGTGAGCGCACTCTAGGCGGACCTTGTGCAGCAGTGCATCAAGATCCGGATAGTCCCTCAAAAAACTCTGCACGACCAAGTTGAGCACATGTGCCAGACATGGTATGTGAGTGAGGTTGCCAAGGCCCAGAGCTGCCACCAGATTTCGGCCATTGTCACACACTACCAAGCCTGGCTGGAGATTCGCTGGCAAAAACCACACGGAAGAGGCTCCAACACGAGCTGAAGATGTAGGTGCTGCTGTAGGTTGGCCTACATCTCCAGTGTGTCTTTGTAACTCAACCACGTGCTTTGTCCGTACATGTTTCCACATATTTGTGGTATTGAGGTTACTGATATTTTTACCTCTTTTAACTTTTTGATTACACAGCTTGCATTTGACATAGCAAATATCATCTGCAAGTGTGTCAAAAAAGGACCACGCAGTGCAAGTCCTGGGAGCGCCCGGTTTGGCTGTTGGAAGAGAACTGCTACGAACGGGTGCCAAACTGGAGGCTACAGGCAACCGAGTCTGCAGCCTACCTCTCCCTACTGTTTGGACCGTTGGGGCAATCTCTTCCTCAGAGCTGCTACCACCACCTTCCTGTTCCTCACGCCATGTTGGGTCTTGGACCTCATCATCTCTACTACCCTCTTCCAACACCTGCTGCTGTTGGGTGGTCTGGCCAGCACCTTGCTCAACAGAAAATGGCACCTGAGTCTCATCATCATCAGATGCGTTCTGCGGTGTGCTGACCATCGGCACTGGCTCACCCGCCTCTTCACATTCAGAGAGACACAGCTGTTGCGCATCACTGTATACTGCCTCTTCTTCACATTCCAGAATGCTGCTTGGCTGGGCCCCTGTTTGCAAGCCAACAGATTCTGAGAACAGAAGCAGAGACTCAGCTGGCTCCAGTTCAGAACTCTCTGACTGCCTGGGCAATTTGGCAGGCGGTGAAGAGACAGATGGTTGTTCAACAGTGCTGTGGTCCTGAGAGGAGGTGGAAGGAATTGAAGTCGATGCATTGGCTGCCATCCAACCAACAACGGCTTCAATTTGTTCTTCCCGCAGCAGGGGGGTACGCTGAGCTCCTACAAAAGTGCGCATAAAGGAACGCTCACGGGGAAACCTGGTGGATGCTGTGTCACTGGGTGCGGCATCAGCCACAGAATCCCCACGTCCTCTCCCTGCTGAAACTCCACGGCCACGACCACGTGCCTTACTCCCTGCCTTCTTCATCTTGGTAGATTGATAAAGAAAGTCAGAAAAGTTATAAGGCCTAAGTGTGGTTATTCCTCAGAGACTGCAGTGAACACTGCAGACAACTGTTCTGTAGCTGTGAAAGGCCCCTTTGTGTACTTCTATAGTGTTTGCAACCAATGTATTGTATACGGATGGAAGCGCGTCACACTAATAGATTAGATTTTTTTCAAATATAATGGAGCAGCACCAATTAGAGAAAAATGTGAAGGATGAGGCAGTGACACACGCTCAGCAGACTACAACCAGCAGTGGTTGAAGAACTAACTGGAGCGTAATCTGCACTCAAAAAATGAAAAGCTCACAGACTACAGTGAACACTGAAACACAACTGTTCAGTAGCTGTGAAAGGCCCCTTTGTGTACTTCTATAGTGTTTGCAACCAATGTATTGTATACGGATGGAAGCGCGTCACACTAATAGATTAGATTTTTTTCAAATATAATGGAGCAGCACCAATTAGAGAAAAATGTGAAGGATGAGGCAGTGACACACGCTCAGCAGACTACAACCAGCAGTGGTTGAAGAACTATCTGGAGCGTAATCTGCACTCAAAAAATGAAAAGCTCACAGACTACAGTGAACACTGAAACACAACTGTTCAGTAGCTGTGAAAGGCCCCTTTGTGTACTTCTATAGTGTTTGCAACCAATGTATTGTATACGGATGGAAGCGCGTCACACTAATAGATTAGATTTTTTTCAAATATAATGGAGCAGCACCAATTAGAGAAAAATGTGAAGGATGAGGCAGTGACACACGCTCAGCAGACTACAACCAGCAGTGGTTGAAGAACTAACTGGAGCGTAATCTGCACTCAAAAAATGAAAAGCTCACAGACTACAGTGAACACTGAAACACAACTGTTCAGTAGCTGTGAAAGGCCCCTTTGTGTACTTCTATAGTGTTTGCAACCAATGTATTGTATACGGATGGAAGCGCGTCACACTAATAGATTAGATTTTTTTCAAATATAATGGAGCAGCACCAATTAGAGAAAAATGTGAAGGATGAGGCAGTGACACACGCTCAGCAGACTACAACCAGCAGTGGTTGAAGAACTAACTGGAGCGTAATCTGCACTCAAAAAATGAAAAGCTCACAGACTACAGTGAACACTGAAACACAACTGTTCAGTAGCTGTGAAAGGCCCCTTTGTGTACTTCTATAGTGTTTGCAACCAATGTATTGTATACGGATGGAAGCGCGTC
Source organism: Oophaga sylvatica (assembly GCA_033576555.1). NCBI lineage: Eukaryota > Metazoa > Chordata > Amphibia > Anura > Dendrobatidae > Oophaga > Oophaga sylvatica. Next base: position 288,541,155 of record JARQOD010000006.1, read on the forward strand.
ACACTAATAGATTAGATTTTTTTCAAATATAATGGAGCAGCACCAATTAGAGAAAAATGTGAAGGATGAGGCAGTGACACACGCTCAGCAGACTACAACCAGCAGTGGTTGAAGAACTAACTGAAGCATAATCTGCACTCAAAAAATGAAAAGCTCACAGACTACAGTGAACACTGAAACACAACTGTCCACAATCTGTGAAAGGCTACTCCTTTGTCTACTTCTATAGTGTTTGCAACCAATGTATTGTATACGGATGGAAGCGCGTCACACTAATAGATTAGATTTTTTTTAAATATAATGGAGCTGCACCAATTCCACAAAATCAAATAAAAAAAAAGAGTCTGTGAGTGACACGTGCAGATGCCTACAAACAGAAGTGGATGCAGAGCAAACTGCAGCGTCACCTGCACTCTCACACACACCTTGCACAGAGCTGTTAAAACAACACTGGCAAAAGGAAGCTTTACACAGTGGTTGGTAAACAAGCCTGCCTAAAGCACAGTAGAGTACACAAAATCGCTATGTCTAACTGTCCCTCAGAGTCAGCACAGCAGCGTTCTGTCCCTAACTGAGTTCACAGCACAGTGACGCTAAAATGGAGGCGGCGCCTTTTATAGTGCATTCTGACATCATTTCAGCAGCCAATCACAGCCATGCCATTAGTTAAGATGACCGCAGCATTACAGGATGTGCCCACACTTCATAAGATTCCTCATTGGCTGACTAAAATCACATTGCCTCTCAAAGAATTATGGGAACTTCCAATTCCGGTATACGATATAGGAAAAATATTGGAATTAAGTATCGGAATTCCGATACAGCGAATATCGGCCGATACCCGATACTTGCGGTATCGGAATGCTCAACACTAGTCATTACTTCTATTCCGAACCCCGATGTGTGCCCACACAGTAGTTTTCTCCAACATATAGGGTATCAACGTACTCGGGACAAACTGGACAACAACTTTTGGGAAAAAATGGTGACTAAAAGATCATTTTTGTGGGAAAAAAATAGGATTTTTTATTTTCATGCCCGGGCATTATAAACTTGTGTGAAGCACTTGGGGTTCAAAGTGCTCACCACATATATAGATAAGTTCCTTAGGGGGTCTAGTTTCCAAAATGGGTCACTTGTGGGGGGTTTACACTGCTTAGGCACATCAGGGGCTCTGCAAACTGAACATGGCACCCATCAAAGTCTGCATTCCAAAATGTCATTACTTCCTTTCTGAGCCCTGCCGTGCGCCCAATCAGTATTTCCCGCCACATATGGGGTATTAGCATACTCAGGACAAATTGGACAACAACTTTTGGGGTCCAATTTCCTTGGGAAAAATCAAAAATTGGGGACTAAAAAATCATTTTTGTGTAAAATTGATTTTTGTTTTTTTTTCACACCCAGGCATTATAAACTTTAGTGAAACACTTTGGGGTTGAATGTGCTCACAACAGATCTAGATAAGTTCCTTAGGGGTCTAGTTTCCAAAATGCTGTCACTTGTGGGGGGTTTCCACTGTTTAGGCACATCAGGTGCTCTCCAAACGCGACATGGCGTACAGCCAATTCTGCGTTGAAAAAGTCCTTCACTTCCAAGCTCTGCCATGCACCCAAATAGTGGTTTACCTCCACATATTGGGTATCAGCGTACTCAGGACAAATTGCACAATACTTTTTGGGGTCTTGTTACCCTTCGGAAAATAAAAATTGAGGTGAAAAGATAATTTTTGTGCAAAAAATATGATTTTTTAATTTTACGGCTCTACGTTATAAACTTGTGTGAAGCACTTGGGGGTTCAAAGTGCTCACCGCAGATCTAGATAAGTTCATTAGGGGTCTAGTTTCTAAAATGGGGTCACTTGTGTGGGGGTTCCCACTGTTTAGGCACATCAGGGGCTATCCAAATGCGACATGGCGTCCAATCTCGATTCCAGCCAATTTTGGTGTTAGGGTCTGCGGAACGCACCAAATATATAAAGTGGAGAGGTGCGTTCGCAGCCCGGGTCCACCGTGCAAGCAAAGCCTGCTGCTAGTAAGATGACGAAAGTAGCGAACTCTGTTATCCCGCAGAGTCGCTAAAATAAACGCCGTAGCGCGTTGTGGCAGTAAGTGCAGACTCTGTTAATTCACAGATCCGCTAACGGGATGCCACAGTGCTATATGGCGATATGTGCGAACTCACTTAGCTTCAGTGAGCCGCAAAGTAAAACGCTAGGGCGCTGTCTAGCGTTGAGAGCGAACCCTGTTACGTCACAGAGCCGCTGAGAACAAACACCGTGTCCTGTCAGGCTCTCAGGCACACGGTTAATTGCTAGCGAGCATAATACGTGGTCATGCGCTAATGTCCTCACGGGAGTCACCCGCAATCTATGGCGTCTGAACGCCAGACCCTGAATACGGCAATCAAACTCCTCACCGGTTATGCGGTAATCTAGGGCATCTAGGACACCGACCCTGACCAGCTAGCACACTAAACTCCACACCGATTAAGTCGGTATTCTAGTGGCTTATTTCAGCCGGGTCCCTAACCACACACACGCATGACCACACTGGCGCATAGCATACAATGGTTGATATTAGCGCATGGCGGCCCAGCCATGCTACCCTTTTATAGCAACAGCCACAGGACCTTCCAGGAACAAGGACCAATGAGAACCTGTTCAGAAGACTAGTAGTAACAGGGCCTTCCTGGGGGCCAATAGGAGCTGCTGCAGTACCTGAGCATGTGACCCCTGATCTCCAATGAGAGATCTCACTCTGGGCACGCTCAGAAGGGAAAATGCAGGACTTTATCCCAAAGACGTCTGCTCCAGAACTGGCTATAATAGCAGATCCAGGAAAGGCAGCAGCAAGTCACTGCCCAGTAGTGGAGTGGGCAAGACGCTTGGAACGACGTCTCTGCTGAGCAGGCTCCACTGCGGCCGAGATGAATGGGAGACCGCAGCGGCACCGGTTCGAGACTCCCCTTGTGCAGGAGCGGGAACTCGAACCCTAACATTACCCCCCCTCCTAGGGCCCCCCCTTCTCTGGGCCTCACTGCGTTCAAAGGCAGCGATGAGCTGCGGAGCGTGAACATGCTCGGCAGGCTCCCAAGACCTATCCTCAGGCCCATAGCCCCTCCAGTCCACCAAATAAAACTTTTTGCCCCGTACCACCTTACACCCCACGATGGCGTTCACCTCATGGTCATCCGCAGATGAACCCGATGTCCCGACAGATGACTCAGAAAACCGGGACATGAGCACGGGTTTCAGGAGGGACACGTGAAAGGTGTCGGAGATACCCAGGCGTGGTGGAAGAGCTAAACGGTATACCACAGGGTTAACCTGCTCGAGGACCTTGAAAGGACCCAGGTAGCGGGGTGCCAACTTAGTGGACTCAACTCGCAGCCTGATGTTACGGGCGGAGAGCCACACCAAATCCCCAGGAGCAAATGTAGGAGCGGGGCGCCGATGGGCATCGGCCGAAGACCTCATCCTCTCTTTGGAGGCCTGAATGGCATCCTGCGTGCGGTCCCAAATGTCCCGTGCCTCCACAGCCCAGTTTGCCACCCTGGAATCGGCGGAAGACACGGGCATAGGCACTGGTACCCGCGGATGCTGACCGTAGTTCAGGAGGAATGGGGTCTGTCCGGTGGAATCAGCCACAGCATTGTTTAATGCAAACTCAGCCCATGGTAGCAAGGATGCCCAGTCATCCTGCCTGGCTGAGACAAAATGTCGTAGATAGGTGACCAAGGTCTGGTTGGCCCTCTCTACCAACCCATTCGTCTCAGGATGGTACGCTGAAGAGAGATTTAACTCAATACTGAGTAGACGACAAAGCTCTCTCCAGAACCGAGACGCAAACTGGGGACCTCGGTCACTGACAATCTTGTCCGGCATGCCGTGTAAACGGAAGATGTGCCTAACAAACAACGCTGCCAGAGCCCGTGCAGAAGGTAACCGTGGTAGTGGCACCAGATGCACCATTTTAGAGAAATGGTCGGTGATTACCCAAATGATGGTGCAACCCCGAGACTTGGGCAAGCCCACCACAAAGTCCATCCCAACCATCTCCCAGGGCCTGTCTGCCACCGGCAAAGGGTAAAGTAACCCAGCTGGCCGTTGTCGTGGAGACTTATTTTTGGCGCAGGAGACACACGCCCGAACATAGTCCCCAACATCACGGACCATATGCGGCCACCAATATGTCCTCGCCAGCAATTCAGATGTCCTCTTTGCCCCAAAGGGGTCCACCCACCCTGGACGAATGTGCCCAAGAGAGTACCTCCGGTCGCAAATTAGTAGGCACAAAAGTCTTGCCCGGGGGCACAGACTCTAGCGAAACCGGGGCCACTGTTCTCAGGCTCTCTGTGGGGACGATAAGCCGAGGCTCCTCTACCTCCTCCTCCGAGGACACCACAGAGCGAGAGAGAGCGTCGGCACGAATGTTCTTCTCTCCCGAGAGGAAATGCAGTGTGAAATGAAACCGGGAGAAGAACAAGGACCATCTGGCTTGGCGAGAATTAAGCCGCTGGGCTATCTGAAGATATACCAGGTTTTTGTGATCCGTGAAGACTTGGAAGGGAAAGCGAGCTCCCTCCAACAGATGTCTCCACTCCGAGAAGGCCAACTTCATTGCTAGCAACTCCCTGTCCCCGATGGAATAATTCCTCTCTGCTGGTGTGAAGGTCTTAGAGAAAAAGAAGCATGGATGCTTCCGACCTTGAGCATCCTTTTGGAAGAGGACTGCTCCAGCACCAACGGACGAGGCATCCACCTCCAATATAAATGGCTTATCAACATCGGGGCGATGTAGGATGGGAGCTCTAGCGAAATGAGACTTAATAGACGTGAAGGCCTTGGAGACCTCTTCAGACCACAATTTGGGATTAGCTCCCTTTTTGGTAAGGGCAACCACGGGAGCTACCAAAGTTGAGAAGTGGGGAATGAACTGACGGTAGTAATTAATGAACCCCATAAAGCGCTGCACCGCCTTTAAAGAGTGGGGTTCTTGCCAGTCCATCACCGCCTGTAGTTTGGCAGGATCCATAGCCAATCCCTGGGCGGAGATGATATAGCCCAGGAAAGGTAAGGACTCCTGCTCAAACACACATTTCTCCAACTTTGCGTAAAGGGAATTTGCACGTAGGAGGTCGAAGACCCTGCCAACATCCCTCCGGTGGGAGTCAATATCTGGAGAGAAGATGAGTATATCATCCAGATAGACTACGACCGAGGTGGAGAGCATATCCCGGAAGATGTCATTGACAAAGTCTTGGAAAACGGCTGGAGCATTACAGAGCCCAAAGGGCATCACCAGATATTCGTAATGCCCATCCCTGGTATTAAAAGCCGTCTTCCATTCGTCCCCCTCACGGATGCGAATCAGGTTATAAGCACCGCGCAGATCTAGTTTAGTGAATACCCTTGCTCCCCGAAGCCTATCAAATAGCTCAGAGATCAGGGGCAACGGGTACTTGTTTTTAACGGTGATGGCGTTAAGACCCCTGTAATCAATACACGACGCAATTCTCCGTTTTTCTTCTGCACGAAGAAAAATCCCGCCCCTGCCGGTGACACCGACTTCCTAATAAACCCTCTTGCCAGGTTCTCCTGAATATATTGCGACATGGCCTCTGTCTCAGGAAGAGAGAGGGGATAGACCCTTCCCCGAGGAGGTTCTGCGCCAGGCAAGAGGTCGATAGGACAGTCATAGGGGCGATGAGGCGGAAGAGTCTCCGCAGCCTTCTTGGAGAACACGTCTGCATATGACCAGTAGTGCTTGGGAAGTGGAGTAAGATCTGCGGGTAACTCAGTAGTGGTAACCTGAACGCAACTTCTGACACATCTGCCTGTACATGCATCACTCCAACCCAGTATCCTACCCGAAGTCCACTCTATATGTGGGGAGTGGAAACGGAGCCAAGGTATACCTAGTAGGATCTCGTCTATTCCCTCGGGAAGGACGAGTAGGGAAATAAATTCCTGATGGGAAGGAGATACAGACAATGCAAGTGGGACAGTCTGGTGTGTAATTTGTGAGGGCAATGACGACCCATTCACTACCCGAACAGTCACTGATTTGTCAAGTGCCACCAGAGGTATTGCATGACGGCGAGCAAAGCTAGAGGACATGAAATTCCCCTCTGCTCCTGAGTCCACGCACAGGTCGGCGGTGAGAATGGAAGTACCAACAGTGATTGTCCCTTTAAATGTTATCTTGGAGGAAAATGCCGCTGTCTCTAGTGAACCTCCTCCCAGGGCCACTAGACGCGATCGCTTCCCCGATCGCTGTGGACATCTGTTGGCATAGTGTCCTGTCTGCTGACAATGGTTACAAACCACGGATACTCGGACGGACCGAGACTTAGGTCCTGCATGAGGAACTTCTGTGGCCTTTTGAGGTTCGGACGCCAGATCGGGGAATTCGAGAGGTTTGGCAAAGGTAGGAGCCAACCGAAACCTCTGCCTACAATGGGCCCGCTCCAACCTCCGCTCGTGAAAACGGAGGTCAATGCGGGTAGATATGGAGATAAGCTTCTCCAGTGTGGCGGGAATCTCCCTGGTAGCCAAAGCGTCTTTAACATGGTCAGCCAGTCCCCGCCAGTAGATAGGAATAAGAACTTTATCAGACCAATCTAGCTCAGCAGCCAGAGTCCGAAACTGGACGGAAAACTGACTGACCAAAGACGAACCCTGTGTCAATGCCAGCAGTTGTAGCGCCGTATCGTGGGTGACCTGGGGTCCTAAAAAGACCTTTTTAAGAGCCTCCAAGAAACGAGGAGCACTCTGCACCACACGATCATCGCGCTCCCACAGCGGCGTTGCCCACTCCAAGCTCTGCCCGAGAGTAGAGAAAGTACAAAACCCACTTGTGCCCGATCCGTGGAAAACGTGCAGCCAGAAGCTCGAGATGTATAGAGCACTGACTCACGAATCCCCGACATTGCTTGCTATCACCGGCAAACTTGTCAGGAAGCGGGAGGTGGGATAATGTAGGGGCAGAGGTGGCAGAGGACAAACTGGCTGCAGCCACGCTAGCAGCCTGAACAGCGACTGCGGTAACATCCACAGCTGAGGTTGTGCTCTCAAGAGCCTCCAACCTACCCTTCAGCTGCTGGATGTACTGCAATAGACGCTGTTCGTCCGCCATTTTACTAGCCAGACCCTGGCGCTAATATTATGTTAGGGTCTGCGGAACGCACCAAATATATAAAGTGGAGAGGTGCGTTCGCAGCCCGGGGTCCACCGTGCAAGCAAAGCCTGCTGCTAGTAAGATGACGAAAGTAGCGAACTCTGTTATCCCGCAGAGTCGCTAAAATAAACGCCGTAGCGCGTTGTGGCAGTAAGTGCAGACTCTATTAATTCACAGATCCGCTAACGGGATGCCACAGTGCTATATGGCGATATGTGCGAACTCACTTAGCTTCAGTGAGCCGCAAAGTAAAACGCTAGGGCGCTGTCTAGCGTTGAGAGCGAACCCTGTTACGTCACAGAGCCGCTGAGAACAAACACCGTGTCCTGTCAGGCTCTCAGGCACACGGTTAATTGCTAGCGAGCATAATACGTGGTCATGCGCTAATGTCCTCACGGGAGTCACCCGCAATCTATGGCGTCTGAACGCCAGACCCTGAATACGGCAATCAAACTCCTCACCGGTTATGCCGGTAATCTAGGGCATCTAGGACACCGACCCTGACCAGCTAGCACACTAAACTCCTCACCGATTAAGTCGGTATTCTAGTGGCTTATTTCAGCCGGGTCCCTAACCACACACACGCATGACCACACTGGCGCATAGCATACAATGGTTGATATTAGCGCATGGCGGCCCAGCCATGCTACCCTTTTATAGCAACAGCCACAGGACCTTCCAGGAACAAGGACCAATGAGAACCTGTTCAGAAGACTAGTAGTAACAGGGCCTTCCTGGCGGGCCAATAGGAGCTGCTGCAGTACCTGAGCATGTGACCCCTGATCTCCAATGAGAGATCTCACTCTGGGCACGCTCAGAAGGGAAAATGCAGGACTTTATCCCAAAGACGTCTGCTCCAGAACTGGCTATAATAGCAGATCCAGGAAAGGCAGCAGCAAGTCACTGCCCAGTAGTGGAGTGGGCAAGATGCTTGGAACGACATCTCTGCTGAGCAGGCTCCACTGCGGCCGGAGATGAATGGGAGACCGCAGCGGCACCGGTTTGAGACTCCCCTTGTGCAGGAGCGGGAACTCGAACCCTAACATTTGGTTTGAAAAAGTCAAATGGCGCTCCTTCCCTTCCGAGCTCTGCCGCGCGCCCAAACAGTGGTTCCCCCCCACATATAGGGTATCAGCGTACTCAGGACAAATTGGACAACAACTTTTATGGTCCAATTTCTCCTTTTACCCTTGGGAAAATAAAAAATTGGTGACTTAAATATCATTTTTGTGGGAAAAAAATAGTTTTTTTTTATTTTCATGCCCGGGCATTATAAACTTGTGTGAAGCAATTGGGGGTTCAAAGTGCTCACCACAAATCTAAATAAGTTCCTTAGGGGGTCTAGTTTCCAAAATGGGTCACTTGTGGAGGGTTTCCACTGTTTAGTCACATCAGGGACTCTGCAAACTGAACATGACACCCATCAAAGTCTGCATTCCAAAACGTCATTACTTCCTTTCCGAGCCCTGCCCTGTACCCAAACAGTATTTCCCTCCCACATATGGGGTATCAGCATACTCAGGACAAATTGGACAACAACTTTTGGGGTCCAATTTCCTTGGGAAAAATCAAAAATTGGGGACTAAAAAATAATTTTTGTGGAAATTTTTTTTTTTCACACCAGGCATTATAAACTTTAGTGAAACACTTTGGGGTTCAAAATGCTCACAACAGATCTAGATAAGTTCCTTAGGGGGTCTAGTTTCCAAAATGGTGTCACTTGTGGGGGGTTTCCACTCTTTAGGCACATCAGGGGCTCTCCAAACGCGACATGGCGTCCAATTTCAATTCCAGCCAATTTTGGTTTGAAAAAGTCAAACGGCGCTCCTTCCCTTCCGAGCCCTGCCGTGCGCCCAGACACTGGTTTTCCCCCACATATGGGGTGTTGGCATACTCAGGAGAAATTGCACAACAACTTTTTCTGTCCATTGTCTCCTATTATCCTTGTTAAAATAAAAAAATTGTTTGCAAAAGATCATTTTTGTGACTAAAAACTTAAATTTTTTCTTTCCAAGTTGCTTCAGCTCCTGTGAAGCACCTGAAGGGTTAATAAACTTCTTGAATGTGGTTTTGAGTACCTTGAGGGGTGCAGTTTTTAGAATGGTGTCACTTTTGGGTATTTTCTGCCATATAAACCCCTCAAAGTGACTTCAAATGTGAGGTGGTCCCTAAAAAAATGGTTTTGTACAATTTGTTGTAAAAATGAGAAATAGCTGGTCAACTTTTAACCCTTATGACAAAAATAAATTCTGGTTCCAAAATTGTGGTGATGTAAAGTAGACATGTGGGAAATGTTATTTAGTAATTATTTTGTGTGACATATTTCTCTGTTTTAAGGGAACAAAAATTCAAAGTTTGAAAATTGGAAAATTTTCAAAATTTTCGACATATTTCCATTTTTTTCATAAATAAACGCAAGATATATCGAAGAATTTTTACCACTGTCATGAAGTACAATATGTCACGAGAAAACATTCTCAGAATCGCGAAGATCCGTTGAAGCGTTCTAGAGTTATAACCTCATAAAGAGACAGTGGTCAGAATTGTAAAAATTGGCCCGGTCATTAACGTGCAACAACCCTCGGGGGTAAATGGGTTAAATCACAGAAATATGTCACACAAAATAGTTAATACTTAACATTTCGCACATGTCTACTTTACATCAGCATAATTTTGAAAAGAAAATTTTATTTTGGTAGGAAATTATAAGGGTTAAAATTTGACCAGCGATTTCTAATTTTTCCAACAAATTTATAAAACTATTTTTTTAGTGACCATCTCACATTTGAAGTCACTTTGAGGGGTCTATATGATAGAAAATACCCAAAAGTGACACCAATCTGAAAACTGCACCCCTCATGGTGCTCAAAACCACATTCAAGAAGTTTATTAACTCTTCAGGTACTTCACAGGAATTTTTGGAATTTGGAAAAAAAATGAACATTTTACTTTTTTTCACAAAAAATTTACTTCAGATACAATATTTTTTACTTTACCAAGGGTAACAGGAAAAAATGGACCCAATAATTTGTTATGTAATTTCTCCTGAGTACGCTGATACCCCATATGAGGGAGAAAACCACTGTTTGGGCGCATGGCAGGGCTCGGAAGGGAAGGATCGTCATTTGACTTTTTGAATTTAAAATTTCCTGAAATCATTGGTAGATGTCATGTCCCATTTAGAGAGCCCCTGATGTGCTTAAACAGTGGAAACCACAAACAAATGACCCGAGTTTGAAAACTAGTCCCCTTAAAAAAAATGTATTTAGATGTGTGGTGAGCACCTTGAACTCCCAGCTGTTTCACAGAAGTTGTTAACGTTGAGCTGTGAAAATAATAAAAGCACATTTTCCTCACAAAAATGTAATTTTAGCCCCAAATTTGGGATTTTCATTAGGGTAACAGGAGAAATTGCACCATACACTTTGTTGTGCAATTTCTCTTGAGCATGCTGATACCTCATATGTGGGGGAAATACTACTTTTGAGGCACAATGCAAAGCTCAGAAGGGAAGAGGCACCATTTTGGAGTTCAGATTTTGCTGGAATGTTTTGACGGTGCCATGTCACATTGGCAGAGTCCCTGATGTGCCAGAACAGCAGAACCCCCCTATATGTGAACAAACTGTGTAGCCCTGGTATGTCAGACACACAGTACCCTGGAGGATGTGCGGAGAGGTAATGGTTAAGAACTCGACATTACTCACATACACTTCAGACACACCCAGCAGGGGTGTATAGGGAGTGTCCTGTAGCACAGTGGTCTGAAGTTCTCCTGAGAGAGTGAAGGAAGTCAGGACTAGTGCCTGTGGGAGAAACGAGATTCCTGTTAGATACAGAGAGACAGTGCAAAAGTGGAGGCTAGTACAGATAACCGAATGTTATCCTAGCCTAGTCAGTGCTGATATTGAGAGTCGAGCAGGGCGAAGGGCGCAGAGGAAAGAATTATCGAAGTGCCTTAAGGATTGGACTATCCGGCATTATTCTCCGGTCACTGGAGACCGAAGTGTCACTACAGCTTCGGGTGTAGAGATAGAAAAACCAGAGTCTTACTGGACCTTAGGTCACAGAAAGCAGCCTTGGAGTGTCGGTACGTAACAGGGGTCAAGTGGAGTAGGGACTTTGAGTCAGTGCACGACAAAAGCAAGAACCTAGTTCCATTACTGGAAGACTCCGACCACAAAACTGACCAGGCAGTACAGCTTTGGAGAAATTGGAGTGAACTTGGCTCTATGCAGGTTGAACTCATCATATTGGAAAGTAAAGGAGGCCCCCAACCTGCTCTGCCGTTACCTCAAAGCACATCCTCCACCCCAACAGCCTCCCTGGGACCTGCCTTATCATCTGACAAGTAAAAGGTATGGAAAGACGCTGGATGGTGTGAGACTGATTTATTTACCTGCACCCGACATCATTAATTCCATAGACTTTGAGGGACCAGTCCCACCTGTAGGGGACCCGACATCTAGCTGCCACATCATCCCCTCAGAGATCTACAGCAGCGCTGGTCTTAGTGATCAGAGAACTACAGGTGGCGTCACGAATGTTATACACCTATCCCCTGTAAATATACCCCCCAACATACGCCTGACCGCCAGGGCCACAGACCGAGCCACCGCTACCTGTGACAATCCCATAGACTTCCATGGGCTCGGCTCTGAGTACCCCATTGCTCTGGTAAACCACAATTGTGGTGCGGGTCAAAACAACTTTGGCGTCACGAACAGGATGCGAAACTCGCAAAATTGCGAGCCCTGTGTGCCTGTGGAGGTGTTTTTGTGAAAAAGGACTGTTTGCTATTTTTGGCGCTAAAATCTGCCATTTTGCCGCCAAATTCGCGCCCTCAGGCGCTGGAGAAGAAGGTGGGCGTGGATTCGTGGGCGTGTGCCCCCCTGTGGCGCGAAGAGAATGCCTGCCCTCTCAAAGTGCTATTACAATATGCGATCCTGCCCTACAGCAAAGGAGGTCCGCCTCCTCTTCACCTTCCCTGCGAAGAGGAGGAGACGCAAACCCCGCCTCCACGGAAGAGACCGGACGGCTCTGAAAGTAGAAGAAGAGAGAGTGTTCTGGAACATGATGGAGGCAGGATGTGTGCAGCCGAGCAGGGAAGCGGAGGAAGGCAGGCCCCGTTCCCCAGCCAAGCTGCCACTAGAACCAGAACCATCTGTGGTCCTGCACCTGCAGCAAGCCTTGCTGGACATTGGAGAGGAAAATGCAAGGTTGAAGAAAATGGTCTTGCAACAACCTGGCATGGAGGAGATCGAGAGACGCCGGCGTAACCAGATACAGCGGCTGCTGTGGGACGCCGTGCTCACCACTCCAGGAACGAAATCGTTGTCTGCGTCCCCTGTACCACCAACGCTGGCGGCTGAAGGGAAACCGGAGACCAGCTATGAAGGAGCTGAACCCGACTCCACCGAGGAAGCGCCGGGAGACGGACCGGTGTACCAGCCAGGCCAGGAGGCCACAGCGGAGCACAGTCCCCCGGTAGGGACACCGGCGGGGACCCAGCCGTCAATGATGGAGAGCGACTGGGAAGAGATGGAGCAGCGACAGCAGCAGGTTAGTGCGTCCCCAATTGAGCCATTGCGCACACCTGCTTCCTGCTCTGCATCACACCAGCATTGTGCGTCCTATTCCGCATCGCCACCTGCGACCATTTCTGCATCGCAAAAGTCTGATGCGATCTCAATTGAGCCACTACAAAAGCCTGCTTTTTGCCCAGTATCTTATGCTGCAGCGGCGTCCCCAGAGGAGGACGGGCCCTGCGGCCTAGAGGACCGGAGTGAACCGGCCCTGCAGGTAACCAGCGATGATGACACCCTGCTGGAACCCCCGACATCCCCACCAGCCCAGTGCACACCAGCCACACAGACCCCGATGGTGGAGTCGATGATCTTGGTGCTGGGCACTGGGCCCAGGAATAGGAACGGTCCTGTGCGAGCATCGCATTGTTCCAGCCCCCGGGATGGAAAGTGTAACTGAAGTTAGCAAGAAAATGTGAAGAACGGTAGGACCCAGACAGGGTTTGCCACGTTCAATATGTATATAAGTTGGTAAAAGAGAAAATAGTTTGCACCGTTGATATGAGTATATAATGTTTACATATTTTGCCAAAAATAGAATACCCGGCTGGGTAAGCAGATAAAGAGAGTTTTTGCACTTTATGGTATTTATGTGATAAGTGGTCGCATATTTGCACCAAGTTTATAGGGAATACTCTAGTTGAGTAAATAGAATCTGATATAAAGTGAATTATTTGAAAATGTGTCTTATAAGAGACTGCGTGGCTGAGGACTGAGCCAGCCCAAAAACTGTATCTGTAAATAGTTGCACTAAGGTGCATTATATTGGTTTTACATGAAACCACCTCAACTACCTCTGAATAGAAAACCCGTGTGGTGTGGCACTGAGTGAGGTCTGCATTCAGAAGTCCTGCAGCCCACCCAGGACCCACGTTGAAGGTTTGGTGCGGGTCCTTCACAAGAATACTGTGTATATATTGAATGCCTTGATGCTTTAATACTTTTTGTATTTTCCTACTGTACATAATGCAACGTTTAAGAAATCCTTACCTCCCGGATGGGAAGAGTTTAATGTTTATTGTTAATGAAAAACAAAATGTCTTCTTGTATTTCACAGCCCGGGAGTGCTGTATTTTACCATGGGGGAATGTGTAGCCCTGGTATGTCAGACACACAGTACCCTGGAGGATGTGCGGAGAGGTAATGGTTAAGAACTCGACATTACTCACATACACTTCAACACACCCAGCAGGGGTGTATAGGGGAGTGTCCTGTAGCACAGTGGTCTGAAGTTCTCCTGAGAGAGTGAAGGAAGTCAGGACTAGTGCCTGTGGGAGAAACGAGATTCCTGTTAGATACAGAGAGACAGTGCAAAAGTGGAGGCTAGTACAGATAACCGAATGTTATCCTAGCCTAGTCAGTGCTGATATTGAGAGTCGAGCAGGGCGAAGGGCGCAGAGGAAAGAATTATCGAAGTGCCTTAAGGATTGGACTATCCGGCATTATTCTTCGGTCACTGGAGACCGAAGTGTCACTACAGCTTCGGGTGTAGAGATAGAAAAACCAGAGTCTTACTGGACCTTAGGTCACAGAAAGCAGCCTTGGAGTGTCGGTACGTAACAGGGGTCAAGTGGAGTAGGGACTTTGAGTCAGTGCACGACAAAAGCAAGAACCTAGTTCCATTACTGGAAGACTCCGACCACAAAACTGACCAGGCAGTACAGCTTTGGAGAAATTGGAGTGAACTTGGCTCTATGCAGATTGAACTCATCATATTGGAAAGTAAGGAGGCCCCCAACCTGCTCTGCCGTTACCTCAAAGCACATCCTCCACCCCAACAGCCTCCCTGGGACCTGCCTTATCATCTGACAAGTAAAAGGTATGGAAAGACGCTGGATGGTGTGAGACTGATTTATTTACCTGCACCCGACATCATTAATTCCATAGACTTTGAGGGACCAGTCCCACCTGTAGGGGACCCGACATCTAGCTGCCACATCATCCCCTCAGAGATCTACAGCAGCGCTGGTCTTAGTGATCAGAGAACTACAGGTGGCGTCACGAATGTTATACACCTATCCCCTGTAAATATACCCCCCAACATACGCCTGACCGCCAGGGCCACAGACCGAGCCACCGCTACCTGTGACAATCCCATAGACTTCCATGGGCTCGGCTCTGAGTACCCCATTGCTCTGGTAAACCACAATTGTGGTGCGGGTCAAAACAAAACTATGAATTCAAATAGGGGTGCAGTGATCATATTGGCACCAAATGTGCCTCACAGACTTTTATACCATTGAGCGTTGAAAAAATAAATTCCATTTTTACCACTAAAATGTTGTTTTAGCCCCAAGTTTTTAATTTTCTTAAGGGCTAATAAGAATTTTTTTTACAAGAAACTGAGGTCCATTTTTACCTGAGTGCGTCAATAAATACTCTACATGTAATCGGGAAATAATTTTCAGTTTTAGTGCAAAGCTCAGAAGGCAAGGAGCGCCAGATTTTACTGTTATGGTTTGCAGGTGCCATGACCCACTGGGAGAGCCTATGAGATGACAGAACAGCAGAACCCCCCATAAATGACCTCAATGTACAAACTACACCTCTCAATGATTTCATCTATGGGTGCAGTGATCATATTGACATCAGAAGTGTGTCACAGATGTTTATACCATTGAGCAGTGAAGAAAAAATAACTACGGTACATTTTTATCACCAA
Organism: Oophaga sylvatica; assembly: GCA_033576555.1. Classification (NCBI taxonomy): domain Eukaryota; kingdom Metazoa; phylum Chordata; class Amphibia; order Anura; family Dendrobatidae; genus Oophaga; species Oophaga sylvatica. The sequence goes on from JARQOD010000006.1 coordinate 288,556,582, forward strand.
AATTTTGTTTTAGACCCAGATTTTACATTTTCACACAAAAAGTGGGTAAAAGTGGCACCATACTTTGTCCCACAATTTCTACTGAATGTGGCAATACCCCATATGTGGCTGTACAGTACTACTTAGCCATAAGGAAAGACTCGGGAGGAACGAAGCGCTATTTGCCTCCTGGAGCACAGATTTTCCTAGAACAGTTGGAGGACTCCATATACTCCATAATTGCTAGAAGAGCAGAATTCCCCCTCAAGTGACCCCATTTTGGAAATTACCCTTTTGGGAATTTATCTACAGGTGTAGTGATGATTTTGACTCCATGGGTATTTTTCAGAGACCAGCTGCAATGAATGTTACCGAGTGAAATTGCAAACTGCCGTTGTAGTGACCAGTACACTGTAGTGACCAGTTCATTGCAGTCACCAGTACATTATGCCCAGCCTGTGCTTCTGGAGACATGCACCGCTAAGTTGGGTGGGCTCTCATCCCTTCAGAAATACCAAACATGTGGACGCAATATGTGGTTTAGGTATATTGTGGGGATCAGAAGAGAGGGGGGCATTTGGATTTGGGATTGCAGAATTTGTTGAATTTCTTTTGGAGGGTTACGGAGCCATTTCGCTTTTCCAGTCCCTTTGTACTACCAGTAACATAGACGCCCCCTATATTACCATTAATAGATGACAGATCTTAGTGGGGACTTGCTTTTTTGTGGCTTGAGTTGAAGCTTTTATTGGAAACATTTTACATAACGTTAGGGATTACAGTTATCTGGCGCTCTACACTGAGCACTTAGTTTGGGGTTTCCATCTAAATCTGTGAGTGACGTGATTCAAATGAGACCATCGAGGGATCCATTCGCTATAATGAGGCAGCAGAGTTACTCTGGATGCCGTCTGGCCTCTGTTCAGTGGTGTCCTTTTCAGAAGTGTGCAAAACTGTGACCGATGGCACTTTTATGCAATCCTAAAAAGACAGACACCGTCGGATCACAGCTCAGATGGCATCCACAGTGCCTCCATCTGCCTCATTGTAGGGAATCTTCCGCCCCCAGCGGTTCCATCTGAATCACGTATTTCAGAGATTTACAAGGAAACCCCGGTGTAAGTGCTCAGCGCAGAGCACAGGATAAATGTGCACCAAGCCTTACTGTGATCTTTGGGAGGCAGAATGAAAAAATCAACAGCAGGTGAAGAATTGGTTTTATATATTTTTTACGCTGTTCCTCGTGCGGCATAAATGATAAGGTGAATTTTTTTCTTTGGGTTGGTGCGATTACATCGATACCAGATTTATATCAGGTTTTTATGTTTGGCTGCTGTCACACACTACATCACCTTATTTTGAGAGCAATAATTTTTCCATATTTTAGCTCATAAAGTCATGTGAGGTCTTGTTTTTTGCAGGACGAGTTGACATTTTATTGGTACCATTTTCGGGCACATGACATTTTTTGATGGCTTTCTGTTCCAATTTTTGTGAGGCAAAATGAACAAAACTCAGCAATTCAGGAATTTTTTTTGGAGAGGCAGCTTTATTTTTCAGGTCAGTATGATTACAGCGATACCTCATTTATATCTTTGTTTATGTTTTGGCGCTGTTACACAAAAACTATTTTATAGAAAAAATGATTCTTATTGCATCGCTTTATTCTGAGAGGTATAACTTTTTCATTTTTCCTCTGATGAAGCAGTATGGCAGCTTGTTTTTTTGCGGGACAAGATGACATTTTCAGCGGTAGCATGTTTATTTATATCTGTCTTTTTTATCTCGTTTTATTCCATGTTTTGTTTGATGAAATGATGATAAAGCATTGTTTTTTGTCTTGTTTTTTTTTATGTTGTTCACTAAAGGGACTAACTAGTGGTACAGTTTTATAGGTCGGGTTGTTGCTGACGCGGCAATACCAAATATGTGTACTTTTATTGTTTTATATAATTTTTTCATACAAATATTTATTTATAGATACAATACCTTTTGATTTTTTGCTATTTTTAATTTTTAAAATGTTTTTACAATTATTATTTTAAAAATTTTTATTTTTTAAACTTTTTTTTACTTTGTCCCACTATTGGACCATCATTTTTTGCAGGCTGATCGCTTCTACAGCATGGGGATGCAGCAGCATCCCCATGCTGTACAAACTGTCAGCTCTACACTGATAGAGAAAGTTGCTGATCATTCACTGCGTATGATGAAGCAACTTTCCTAGTTCTGGTGACCCAGATGTCGTCTAGATGACATCGGGTCACCATGGTAATTATCAGGGGTAATGCCGCGGGGTTTCCGATCCAAAGGCAGAGGGGCTGTCATCACTTTGCCGGCTCCCAGAATGCTGTGATCGTGTTTGATCGCAGCATTCAGGGGGTTAGGGTGCCGGGAGTGATGCATAACTGCTCCTGGTACTTAGTGCCGGATGTCCGCTGTCAGAATCAGCTGACACTAGGCGGCGATGGCTCGAGCTCCACCTGTGTGCACGGGATCTCACGATGAGGTCATAATTCGTCCCTGGTCAAATAGGCCTGGGCACATGGACGGAATATTAAGTCAGATGTCAGAAAGGGTTAAGGTGTTTTCCCCCAAACAAAAGTATATTTTAATCAATAGATCTTGAAATAATACAGTAATTATTTTCACAATTGGATGTGTTTAACCCCTTCCCGACCTTTGACACAGCGTATGCATCATGAAAGTCGGTGCCAATCCAACCTGTGACGCATATGCTGTGTCATGAAAGGATCGCGTTCCTGCGGGTCGGGTGACTGGGGTCACTGAAAGGTCACCCGACCCGCAGGCACAAGACCCTTTGTGCTTCACCACAGGGGGGTTGGCTTAACCCCCACGTGGCTACGATCGCTCTGATTGGCTGTTAAAAGTGAAACAGCCAATCAGAGCAATTTGCAATATTTCACCAATGAAATTTGGTGAAATATTACAATCCAGCCATGGCCGGCAGGTCCATAAATTTATTTTGATCACTGTGATACTCTCTCACAGTGATCAAAATAAAAAAAAAGTAAATATACGCCCCCTTTATCACCCCCATAGGTAGGGACAAATAATAAAATAAAGAAAATATATATATATTTTTTTCCTATTAAGGTTAGGGTTAGAATTAGGCTGGGTTCATATTGCGTTATGGCAGTCCGTTAGACGGACTGCGCTACACCGCGGTATAACGCGGTGTAACGTAGTCCGTTAACGCTGCCATTCACCCCCATTTGTGGGCGCAGCGCGCCGCATGCCGTAAAGCGGCATGTGTTCGCGACATGCCGTCATTCAGTGACGGAGCCTCGGACGCAGGCTGCAGCGTCTGGGCTCCATCACCGCTAGCACAGATGAATCATCTGCTGATTCATCTGCGTGGGTATAGCATAACACGATTGCGTTATGCTATACCGTTACCAGCTTGTCAATGCTATGTGTTGAATGGGCTGGTAAAACGCAATATGAACCCAGCCTTAGGGTTAGGGTTAGAACTAGGGTTAGGGTTAGAACTAGGGTTAGGGTTAGCCTTAGGGTTAGGGTTAGCATTAGGGTTAGCATTAGGGTTATAATTAGGGTTAGGGTTAGAATTAGGGTTAGAATTTGGTTTAGGGTTGGAATTTGGGTTAGGGTTAGAATTAGGGTTAGGGTTGGAATTAGGGTTAGGGTTGGGATTAGAGTTAGGTTTGTGGTTAGGGTTAGAGTTAGGATAAGTGTTAGGGGTGTTTTGGGGTAAGTGTTGGGATTAGGGTTAGGCTTGTGGTTATGGTTATGGTGAGAATTGGGTTTAGGGTTAGGGGTGTGTTGGGGTTAGGGTTATGGTTAGGGTTTGGATTAGGGGTGTGTAGGGGTTAGGGTTGGGGTTAGAGGTGTGTGTTGGGGTTAGGGTTGGAGTTAGAATTGAGAGGTTTCCACTATTTAGGCACATCAGGGGGTCTCCATACGCGACCTGGCGCCACCATTGATTCCTGCAAATTTTGCGTTCAAAAAGTCAAACACTGCTCCCTTTATTCCTAGCACCGACGTGTGCCCAAACAGTGGTTTACCCCCACATATGGGGTATCAGCGTACTCAGGAAAATTTGCACAACAACTTTGGGTGTCTAATTTCTCCTGTTACCTTTGGGAAAAAAAAATTGGGGACTAAAAAAATTTATTTTTGTGAAAAAAAAGATTTTTTATTTTCACGGCTCTGCGTTATAAACTTCTGTGAAGAACTTGGAGATTCAAAGTGCTCACCACACATCTAGAGGAGTTCCTTGGGGGATCTATTTTCCAAAATGGGGTCACTTGGGGGGGTTTCTACTGTTTAGGCACATCATGGGCTCTGCAAAAGTAACATGACGCCCGCAGACCATTCCATCAAGTCGCATTTCAAAACGTCACTACTTCCTTTCCGAGCCCCGACGTGTGCCCATACAGTAGTTTTCTCCCACATATGGGATATCAGCGTACTCACGACAAATTGGACAACAACTTTTGGGGTCTAATTTCTCCTGTTAACCTTGGGAAAATAAAAAAATTGGGGACTAAAAGATCATGTTTGTGGAAAAAATATGATTTTTTTTATTTTCATGCCCGGGCGTTATAAACTTCTCTGTAGCCCTTGGGGGGTTCAAAGTGCTCACCACACATCTGGATAAGTTCTTTTCGGGGTCTAGATTCCAAAATGGGATCACTTGTGGGGAGTTTCTACTGTTTAGGCACATCCGGGGCTCTGCAAAGTAACATGACGCCCGCAGACCATTCCATCAAAGTCGACATTTCAGAACGTCACTACTTCCCTTCTGAGCCCCAACGTGTGCCCGAACAGTGGTTTCCCCCATATATGGGGTACCAGTGTACTCAGGAAAAACTGTACAACAACTTTTGTGGTCAAATTTCTCCTGTTACCCTTGGGAAAATAAAAAAATGGGGGTTAAAAAAAATCAGTTTTTGAGAAAAAAATTATTTTTTATTTTCACAGCTCTGCATTATAAACTTCTGTGAAGCACGTGGGGGTTCAAGGTGCTCACCACACATCTGGATAAGTTCCTTGGGGGGGTCTAGTTTCCAAAATGGGGTCACTTTTGGGGGTTTCTAATGTTTCGGCACATCAGGGGCTCTGCAAACGTAACAAGATGCCCGCAGACCATTCCATACAGTCGGCATTTCAAAGCATCACTACATCCCTTCCGAGCCCCGACGTGTGCCCATACAGTAGTTTTCTCCCACATATGGGATATCAGTGTACTCAGGACAAATTGGACAACAACTTTTGGGGTCTAATTTCTTCTGTTGCCCTTGGGAAAATGAAAAAATTGGGGACTAAAAGATCATGTTTGTGGAAAAAATATGATTTTTTTTATTTTCATGCCCGGGCGTTATAAACTTCTCTGTAGCCCTTGGTGGGTTCAAAGTGCTCACCACACATCTGGATAAGTTCTTTTCGGGGTCTAGATTCTAAAATGGGATCACTTGTGGGGAGTTTCTACTGTTTAGGCACATCCGGGGCTCTGCAAACGTAACATGACGCCCGCAGACCACTCCATCAAAGTCGGCATTTCAAAACGTCACTACTTCCCTTCCGAGCCCTGATGTGTGCCCAAACAGTGGTTCCCCCCACATATGGGGTACCAGCGTACTCAGGACAAACTGGACAACAACTTTTGGGGTCCAATTTCTCCTGTAACCATTGTGAAAATAAAAAATAGTGGGCTAAAGAATCATTTTTTGAGAAAAAGAATGATTTTTTATTTTCACGGCTCTGCGTTATAGACTTCTGTGAAGCACCTGGGGGTTCAAAGTGCTCACTGTGCATCTAGATAAGTTCCTTAGGGGGTCTAGTTTCCAAAATGGGGTCATTTGTGGGGGAGCTCCAAAATTTAGGCACACAGGGGCTCTCCAAACACGACATGGTGTCCGCTAACGATTGGAGCTAATTTTCCATTAAAAAAGTCAAATGGCGCTCCTTCCCTTCTGGGCCCTGCCATGCGCCCAAACAGAGGTTTATTACCAAATATGAGGTATCTGTGTACTCAGGAGAAATTGCCTAACAAATTTTAGGATCCATTTTATCCTGTTGCCCATGTAAAAATGAAAAAAACTGAGGCTAAAAGAAAATGTTTGTGAAAAAAAGTACTTTCTTTTTTTTACGGATCAATTTGTGAAGCACCTGGGGGTTCAAAGTGCTCACTATGCATCTAGATAAGTTCCTTGGGGGGTCCAGTTTCCAAAATGGGGTCACTTGTGGGGGAGCTCCAATGTTCAGGCACACAGGGACTCTCCAAATGCGACATGGCAACTGCTAAATATTCCAGCATATTTTCTATTCAAAAAGTCAAATGGCGCTCCTTCCCTTCTGAGCCCTGCCGTGCGCCCAAACAGTGGTTTATGACCACATATGAGGTATCTGTGTACTCAGGAGAAATTGCCTGACAAATTTTAGGATCCATTTTATCCTGTTGCCCATGCAAAAATGAAAAAATTGATGCTAAAAGAAAATTTTTGTTGGAAAAATTAAAATGTCCATTTTTTCCTTCCACGTTGCTTTAGTTCCTGTGAAGCACCTGAAGGGTTAATAATCTTCTTGAATGTAGTTTTGAGTAGCTTGAGGGGTGCAGTTTTTATAATGGTGTCACTTTTGGGTATTTTCTGCCATATAGACCCCTCAAAGTGACTTCAAATGTGAGGTGGTCCCTAAAAAATGGTTTTGAAAATTTTGTTGTAAAAATGAGAAATCGCTGGTCAACTTTTAACCCTTATAACTTCCTAACAAAAAAAAATATTTTGTTTCCAAAATTGTGCTGATGTAGAGTAGACATGTGGGAAATGTTATTTATTAACTATTTTGTGTCACATAACTCTCTGTTTTAACAGAATAAAAATTCAAATTTTGAAAATTGCGAAATTTTCAAAATTTTCGCCAAATTTCCATTTTTTTCACAAATAAACGCAAAAATTATCGACCTAAATTTACCACTAACATGAAGTCCAATATGTCACGAAAAACATTCTCAGAATCGCTAGGATCCGTTGAAGCGTTCCTGATTATTACCTCATAAAGGGACACTGGTCAGAATTGCAAAAAATGGCAAGGTCTTTAAGGTAAAAATAGGCTGGGTCATGAAGGGGTTAAATAAAATGTTCCTGTGCTGAGATAATCTTAAAAATGTGCCCCTGCTGTGTACTCTGTAATGGCTGTGTCTGACCGTACAGGAACATGGTCTGATCATACCGCAGTTCCTGAGCAGGGGAGGAGGAATAGAGTAAACAGACATTACAGAACTGGATCGCAGCTGATTCTTTTTGTGAGGTAAAACATTTCACTAATTGTTTTTAAACAATGTTTTACTTCAAAGAAAGAATCGTCTGTGATCCCCAGCTATAATGTCTGTATATTATTTTGCTTCCTCCCTTGCCCAGGAGATGTGGTATGATCAGACCGTGTCCCTTTACGATCAGACAAGGCCATTAAACAGTACACAGCAGGGGCACATCTAATATATCCTTACCTTGTAATGTCTTCACATCCTGTTCTGTGCAGATGTGTCCGGATCCCAGAATTCTAAGTGGCGGAAGTTCAGCGACCGCCATATTGGGACACCCAAGTGATGGGTGTCTCAATATGGAAACTGCTGGTGGCACCAGCCTCTTGCCCAGTACCACCAGCGGAACACCGTTGCACCACACACACACATGCACACACACTGTATACGCTGTACGCACCACACATACACACACACTGTATACGCCGTACGCACCACACACACACACAAACACACTGTATACACCGTATGCACCACACGCACTGTATACAACGTAAGCACCACACACACACTGTATACACCATAAGCACCACACACACACTGTATACGCCGTACGCACCACACACACATACACTGTATACACCGTATGCAGCCTGACTGTGTACGGAACATACCACATCTCCTGAGCAGGGAAGGAAGCAAAAAACAATAGTGACATTACAGCAGGGGATGACAGAGGATTCATTTTGTGAGGTAAAATATTTCACTGACTATTTTTAAATAATATTTTACCTCACAAAATGTATCCTCTTCGATATCCTGCTGTAATGTCAGAGAGGGAGAGCAGACAAGGGGGAGAGCACATGGGGTACAAAGGTCAAAGAAGAGATCACATGAGAGGAGAAGACAGGAGATGAGGAGAGAGAAAGCGCACAGGGGTGAGAGAGACAGAGCACAGAGGGAGACAGCTCAAACGGGACAGCACATGAGGGGAGAACACAGCACAGGAAGGAGACAGCAGACAATAGGGATAGCACATGGGGTAGACAGCTCAAAGAAGAGAGCATAGATGGGAGAAGTCAGCACATGTGGAAAGAGAGAGTGGATAGGTGGGTGAGCACATGGGGGGAGAGATTCTCAACTATGCAAAGCCTGCCCCTATCGTGACACTTCCGCCCTCCCGATGCAATAGCATCGGGCCTCTATCTAGTCTAATATATACTTACCTTGTAATGTCTTCACATCCTGCTCCGTCTAGATGTGTCCGGATCCCAGAATTCCAAGCGGTGGAAGTTCACCGACCGCCTTATTGGGACACCCAAGTGAGGGGTGTCTCAATACGGAAACTGCTGGTGGTACCACATACCACATCTCCTGGGCAGGGGAGGAAGCAAAAGACAATACTGTCATTACAGCAGGGGATCACAGAGGATTCATTTTGTGAGGTTAAATATTTCATTGACTGTTTTTAAACAATATTTTATCTCACAAAATGTATCCTCTGTGATCTCCTGCTTTGATGTCAGTGTTCGCCGAACGCACCACACACACACTGTATACGCCGTACGCACCACACATACACTGTATACGCCGTACGCACCACACACATACACACTGTATATGCCGTATGCACCACAAGAACTGTATATGCTGTATGCACCACACACACTGTATACGCCGTATGCTCCACCAACACACACACTTTGTATACGCCGTACGCACCACACACACTCTATATGCCGTACGCACCACACACGCACGCACACACACACACACTGTATATGCCGTACGCAGCCTCTTGCGTGGAACCACCAGCGGAAAACCTTCGTGAACACGCCGCCGCCGGGATCAGCCGAATGATTCACTGACCACCGCCATCTTTGTACAGGAGGAGCGCATGCATAGTTTTAATGTGACCGCCGCTATCTGTCTGCACAAAGATGGCGGCGGTCTGATTTACTGCGCCTTCGCGAATTCCACGCAGGCACAGTGAATTATTCGGCTGATCCGGCGGCAGATATGCAACGTGTCTAAACTATGTTCCAAATTATTATGCAAATTGGTTTTAAGTGTCATAGCGTTTTTTGTTTTTTTCTGTAAATGAAACCCATTGATGGTATTGTGTCTCAGGGTTCTTTGGATCACTGAAATCAATCTCAGATACCTGTGATAATTAGTTTGCCATGTGAGCCCAAATAAAAGGAAAACTGGATGTTCCACACTACTAAGCAGGCCAGAGTTTTCAAGTAAAATGGGAAAGAAAAAGGATCTCTCTGCTGCTGAAAAGCATCAAATAGTGCAATGCCTTGGTCAAGGGATGAAAACATTACATATTTCCGGAAAACTTAAGCGTGATCATTGTACTGTTAAGAGATTTGTGGCTGATTCTGAGCACAGACGTGTTCATGCTGATAAAGGCAGAATGAGGAAGATTTCTGCCAGGCAAGTTCATCGGATTAAGAGAGCAGCTGCTAAAAAGCCATTACAAACCAGCAAACAGATATTTGAAGCTGCTGGTGGCTCTGGAGTCCCTCAAACCACAAAGTGTGGGATCCTTCAAAGGCTTGCTGTGGTGCATAAACCTACGATTCGGCCACCCCTAAACAGTGCCCACAAGCAGAAACGGTTGCAGTGGGCCCAGACATACATGAGGACTAATTTTCAAACAGTCTTGTTTACTGATGAGTGTTAAGCAACCCTGGATGGTCCAGATGGATGGAGTAGTGGATGGTTGGTGGATGGCCACCATGTCCCAACAAGGCTGCGACATAATCAAGGAGGTGGAGGAGTCATGTTTTGGGCCAGAATCATAGGGAAACAGCTGGTAGGGCCCTTTAAGGTTCCTGAAGGTGTGAAAATGACCTCTGCAAAGTATGTAGAGTTTCTGACTGATAACTTTCTTCCATGGTATAAAAACCAGAAACGTGCCTTCAGGAGCAAAATCATCTTCATGCATGACAATGCACCATCTCATGCTGCAAAGAATACCTCTGAGTCATTGTCTGCTATGGGCATAAAAGGAGATAAACTCATGGTGTGGCCAGCATGTTCCCCTGACCTCAACCCTATAGAGAACCTTTGGAGGATCATCAAGCAAAATATCTATGAGGGTGGGAAGCAGTTCACTTCAAAACAGCAGCTCTGGGAGGCTTCATGCAAAGAAATACAAGAAGAAACTCTCCAAAAACTCACAAGTTCAAGGATGAAAGAATTGTGAAGGTGATATCAAAGAAGGGTTCCTATGTTAACATGTAACTTAGCCTGTTAGGATGTTTTGGAGTTAAGTAGCTTTTTTGTTCAGTGAATGTGACCTCCTAATGCTGCAAATTCCACAAATGAGCATTTTCAGTTCTTTAAAACAGATCAAATGTTCAGAAATTCTACTGTGCCTAATAATTTGGAACAGTGCATTTTGAGTTTTTTTCCATTTTGGAGATTATACTGTTATCATTGGGAGGTTTCTTCAATAAAATTCGATGTATACTCTAACGGGTGATGAGTTTTATTAGACTGACTGTCATTTGCACCGACCACTTAGGAAAATCAGAGAAAAATATCATTTGCATAATAATTTGGAACATAGTCTACAGGCAGAGGAAGCCGGTCACATTAAAGGGGTTTTCCCACTAACAAAAGTTCATTTTAAAAATTGTCTGTGTCTGACCGTGTACAGAGCATACCACGTCTCATGGGCAGGGAGGAAGCAAAACACAATACTGACATTACAGCAGGGGATCACAGAGGATTCATTTTGTGAGGTAAAATATTTCACTGACTGTTTTTAAACAATATTTTACCTCACAAAATGTACTTCTGGAGTGAGTTTGCTGCACTGAAAGTAAAGGGGCCGAATAATATTGCAGGTCCCACTTTTCAGTTTTTGTATTTCCACAAAAAATTTAACCCCTTATTCCCCAAGGGTGGTTTGCACCTTAATGACTGGGCCAATTTTTACAATTCTGACCACTGTCTCTTTATGAGGTTAAAACTCTGGAACGCTTCAACGGATATTAGCGATTTTGGGAATGTTTTCTCGTGACATATTATACTTCATGATAGTGATAAAATTTCTTCTATATAACTTGCGGTTATTTATGAAAAAAATGGAAATATGGCGCAAATTTTGAAAATTTTGCTATTTTCTAACTTTTAATTTTTATTCCCTTAAAGCAGAGAAATATGTCACACAAAATAGTTACTAAATAACATTTACCACATATCTACTTTACATCAGCAAAATTTTGAAACCAAATTTTTTCTTTTTTGTTACGAAATTTTTTTAGGGACCACCTCACATTTGAAGTCACTTTGAGGAGTCTATATGGTACAAAATACCCAAAAGTGACACCATTCTAAAAACTGCACCCCTCAAGGTACTCAAAACCACATTCAACAAGTTTATTAACCCTTCAGGTGCTTCACAGGAGCTGAAGCAACTTGGAAGGAAAAAATGAGCATTTAACTTTTTAGTCACAAAAATGATTTTTACAAACATTTTTTTTTTAACAAGGGTAAAAGGAGAAAATGGACAAAAAAAGTTGTGCAATTTCTCCTGAGTACGCCGATACCCCATATGTGCGGGAAAACCACTGTCTGGGCGCACGGCAGAGCTCGGAAGGGAAGGAGCGCCGTTTGACTTTTTCAAACCAAAATTGGCTGGAACTGAGATTGGACGCAATGTCGCATTTGGAGAGTCCCTGATGTGCCTAAACAGTGGAAACCACCCACAAGTGACACCATTTTGGAAACTAAACCCCCTAAGGAACTTATCTAGGTCTGTTGTGAGCACTTTGAACCCCCAAGTGTTTCACTAAAGTTTATAATGCCTGGGTGTGAAAAAAAAAAAAAAAATTTCCACAAAAATGATTTTTTAGACCCCAATTTTTGATTTTTCCCAAGGAAATTGGACCCTAAAAGTTGTCCAGTTTGTCCTGAGTACGTTGATACCCCATATGTGGGGGGAAATACTGTTTGGGAGTACTTCAGGGCTCGGAAAAGAAGTAGTGATGTTTTGGAATGCAGACTTTGATGGGTGTCATGTTCAGTTTGCAGAGTCCCTGATGTGCCTAAACAGGGGAAACTCCCCACAAGTGACACCATTTTGGAAACTAGACCCACAAAGGAACTTATCTAGATGTGTGGTGAGAACTTTGAACCCCGAATGCTTCACAGAAGTTTATAACGTAGAGCCATAAAAATTAAAATCATATTTTTTTCCACAAAAATGATATTTTCGCCCCAAATTTTTTATTTTCCCAGGGCTAACAGAAGAAATTGGACCCCAAGAGTAATTGTGCAATCTGTCCTGAGTACGATGATACCCCACATGTGGGGGTAAAGTACTGTTTGGGTGCATTGCAGAGCTCAGAAGTGAAGGAGCACCGTTTGACTTTTTCAACGCCGAATTGGCTTAAATTGAGATCAGATGCCATGTCACGTTTGGAGAGCCCCTGATGTGCCTAAACAGTGGAAACCCCCCAATTCTAACTCCAACCTAACCCCAACACACCCCTAACCCTAATCCCAACCCTAATCATAACCCTAACCACAAATCTAACCCTAACACACCCGTAGCCCTAGTCCCAACCCTAACCCTAACTTTAGCCCCAACTCTAACCCTAACTTTAGACCCAACCCTAACCCTAATGGGAAAATGGAAATAAATAGATTTTTTTAATGTTATTATTTTTCCCTAACTAAGGGGGTGATAAAGGGGGTTTCATTTACTATTTATAGCGGGTTTTTATGATTGGCAGCTGTCACACGCCAAAAGACGCTTTTTATTGCAAAAAATAGTTTTTGCATCATCACATTTTGAGAGCTATAATTTTTTCTTATTTTGGTCCACAGAGTCATGTGAGATCTTATTTTTTGCGCGACGAGGTGACATTTTTATTGGTACCATTTTTGGGCACATGACATTTTTTGATCGCTTTTTATTACGATTTTTGGGAGGCAGAATGAACAAAAACCAGCAATTCATGAATTTCTTTTGGGGGGGGCGTTTATACCGTTCCGCGTGTGGTAAAATTGATAATGCAATTTTATTCTACGGGTCAGTATGATTACAGCGATACCTCATTTGTATCTTTTTTTATGTTTTGGCGCTTTTATACAATAAAAATTATTATATATAAAAAAAAATATTTTTGCATCGCTTTATTCTGCGAGCTATAACTTTTTTATTGTTTCGCTTATGATGCTGTTTGGCAGCTCGTTTTTTGCGGGACAAGATGATGTTTTCAGTGGTACCATACCATGTTTATTTATATCCGTCTTTTTGATTGCGTGTTATTCCACTTTTTGTTTGGCTGTATGATGATAAATCATTGTTTTTTAGCCTTGTTTTTTTTAATAGGTTCACTAAAGGGGTTAACTAATGGGACAGTTTTATAGGGTGGGTTGTTACGGACGCGGCGATACCAAATATGTGTACTTTTATTGTTTTTTTTTTATTTACATGAAGAAAGGAATTTATTGGGGAATTTTTTTTTTCTTTATTTATGATTTTTTTTTTTACACGTTATTTTTATTTTTTTTACTTTTTTACTTTGTCCCAGGGTGGGACATCACTGTATTATATCAGATCGCTGGTCTGACACTGTGCACAGCACTCTGTCAGACCAGCGATCTGACTGGCAGTGCTGCAGGCTTTCTCAGCGCCTGCTCTCAGCAGGCACTGAGGAAGCCGCCTCCCTGCAGGACCCGGAAGGACCCCGCGGCCATCTTGGATAATCTTGTGATAATCAGCTGACACCCGGCCGCGATCAGCTGAGCTCCCCCGGCAGCGCTGATGATCGTTTATGACGTACTATTCCGTCCTTGGGAATTAGGTCCAGGGTCACATGGACGGAATAGTACGTCAGATGGGATAAAGGGGTTAAAATAACCAATAAATTTCATTCAACTTCACAATTGTGTCCCACTTGTTGTTGATTATTATGGTGTCAGAACAGCAGAAAAACCCAAAAGAGACTATAGTTTTCAAATTACAACCCTGAATTAACTAATTTATGGATGCAGGAAATATTTTGGTCACAAGGTTGTTTCCCTGAAAAAATGCATGGTGTGGATGTTGCAGAGTGAAAATTGCAAATATACCAGCTTAGTGCCCATATATGGTGCTCAGCTTGTTTTTCTGGAGACACCCACATTGTAAATTGTTCAGTGGGTTCTTTTCACAACAGTAATGCCAAACATGTGGTTTCTAACTGTGGTCTAGGTACACTAAGGGGCACTGTGGGAGGGAAAGAGGGCATTTGTATTATGCTCAACTGGTTTCTGAAACCTGTCAGCCAGGGGCGTAACTAGGAACGGCAGGGCCCCACAGCAAACTTCACAATGGGCCCCCCCCGCGCGTTGCCAATCCCGGTCTACCCAAGTTGTGTTAAGAAAGATACCTTTATTATCCAAAATTAGAGGTTTTTGGAGTAATGATAGTGAAGTAACAGAAAAGAACCAACTCCCAGGAAGCAACTGAGGTAGTGACGCAGGTAGGCTTTCCCAGAGTAAATGTGTGAAGAAACTTGTAATCCAGCCTGCATGTGAGGAGTGACAGCCTCAGCTCTGCTACATGTGAGGAGTGACAGCCTCAGGTCTGCTACATGTGAGGAGTGACAGCCTCAGGTCTGCTACATGTGAGGAGTGACAGCCTCAGCTCTGCTACATGTGAGGAGTGACAGCCTCAGCTTTGCTACATGTGAGGAGTGACAGTCTCAGCTCTGCTACATGTGAGGAGTGACAGCCTCAGCTCTGCCACATGTGAGGAGTGACAGCCTCAGCTCTGCCACATGTGAGGAGTGACAGCCTCAGCTCTGCTACATGTGAGGAGTGACAGGCTCAGCTCTGCTACATGTGAGGAGGGACAGCCTCAGTTCTGCTACATGTGAGTAGGGACAGCCTCAGCTCTGCTACATGCGAGGAGTGACAGCCTCAGCTCTGCTACATGTAAGGAGTGACAGCCTCATCTCTGCAACATGTGAGGAGTGACAGCCTCAGCTCTGCTACTTGTATAGCAAAGCTGAGGCTGTCACTCCGCGCATGTAGCAGAGATGAGGCTGTCACTCATGTAGCAGAGCTGAGGTTGCTACTTGTCACAAGTAGCAGAGCTAGGTTGTTACTTGTCACATGTAGCAGAGCTGAGGTTGCTACTTGTCACATGTAGCAGAGCTGAGGTTGCTACTTGTCACATGTAGCAGAGCTAAGGTTGCTACTTGTCACATGTAGCAGAGCTGAGGTTGTTACTTGTCACATGAGCAGAGCTGAGGTTGTTACTTGTCACATGTAGCAGAGCTGAGGTTGTTACTTGTCACATGTAGCAGAGCTGAGGTTGCTACTTGTCACATGTAGCAGAGCTGAGGTTGTTACTTGTCACATGTAGCAGAGCTGAGGTTGCTACTTGTCACAAGTAGCAGAGCTGAGGTTGCTACTTGTCACATGTAGCAGAGCTGAGGTTACTTGTCACATGTAGCAGAGCTGAGGTTGCTACTTGTCACATGTAGCAGTGCTGAGGTTGTTACTTGTCACATGTAGCAGAGCTGAGGTTGTTACTTGTCACATGTAGCAGAGCTGAGGTGGTTACTTGTCACATGTAGCAGAGATCAGGGTGTCACTCGTCACTTGTAGCAACCATGAGGCTGTTACTGGGCCAGGGGGAGGCTACTGGTGATTGAGGTCCCGTGCCCAACAGGGCCCAGGGGAAGGTTAGTGGTGACTTGAGGCTTGCATCAAACAGGGCCCAGGAGCCCGAGACTCTGTTGGAATGCGGGCCCCTTGCTGCCTGGGCCCTGTGTTGAATGTGGGCCCCCTGCTGCCTGGGCCCTGTTGGAATGCGGGCCCCTTGCTGCCTGGGCCCTGTGTTGAATGCGGGCCCCCTGCTGCCTGGGCCCTGTTGGAATGCGGGCCCCTTGCTACCTGGGCCCTGTGTTGAATGCGGGCCCCCTGCTGCCTGGGCCCTGTTGAATGTGGGCCCCCTGCACTGCAGCCTGGGCCCTGTTGAATGTGGGCCCCCTGCACTGCAACCTGGGGCCTGGGCCCTGTTAGATGCTGCCTGCACCTGCCCTCCCAGTCACCATTGCAGCCAAGCCTCTTCTCACTGTTGAGACACACACACACACACACACACACACACACACACACACACACACACACACACACACACACACACACACACACACACACACACACACTGTGACAGACGGACCATAATGCACTGGGCCGCAGCTTAAAGCTACAGTGCTCATTTCTGTTCGCTGTCTGCATTTACAACACTGTAGTGTCTCTTTAAAACAACACAGTGTTGTTATGCATCAGCGTTCAGAGTCAGAAGCATGAACAAAATGTCGGGAGGGGGCCCGAGCGCGGATCGGGTTGCCAGCGTGCTCGGGCCCCCCTTTTTGCTCCTAATCACCGGGCCCCATACAGTAAGGGCTAGGGCTGTAATGCCCTGATGGCAGGTGAAGCAGCTGCAGCAGGGACGGCCCCCTTCTAGCCCGGGCCCTGTGGCAGCTGCTTCCCCTGCTTCCACGATAGTTCCACCCTGCTGTCAGCTTTATGCCACGTTCTCACGCTCAGTATTTGGTCAGTATTTTACCTCAGTATTTGTAAGCCAAAACCAGGACTGGGTGATAAATCCAGCAGTCGGGATGTGTTTCTATTATACTTTTCCTCTGATTGTTCCTCTTCTGGTTCTGGCTTACAAATACTTATGTAAAATACAGACCAAATACTAAACATGTGCATGAGGTCCTACACTAACACTTGGCCTGTTAGACCCTGCCTCTGTAGATGGAAGACTCCCTGGCCGTTACCTGACCTCAGGGTTGCCATGGTAACAATTGGGACCCCACGTTTAGGGTACCGATGAGTTCAACCATCTAGATGCCACTGTCACTATTGACATTAGCATCTAGGAGGTTAAAGGGTCAACGCAGGATGGCGTATAACACCCGGCTGAGAAGATCTGCTGTGGAACAAAAAAAATGATCAATTCTACTTCATAGTGATTGGACTGTCTTTTACTGGGTGGGACCAAAGCTGATTGGACCCTGATATGATATGGGATTAATAAGCAGGTTAATAGCATTCTGAACCTGCCCGGTGCCTGCAACTTAAGCCCTGTTGCCAGGAGGAAATGAACTATATTCCCACAGCAGTGTTTGGGTTTCAATCATAGGGGTGGTGCCGCCACGGTTTTAGTCACGGCTTCATGTATAGAGATTGGCAGCTGTAACCACACCCTGGCAATGACAGACAGCTCACTCAGCATTAGTGCAGGCTGTCAGTTAGTGTCGGGGGAGGGCGAGGTTACAGCGCCGCTCTCTATACAGAGAGTGGTGACTGAAACTGTGCTGGCAGTTAAAGTTCATTTCCTCCTGGCAGCAGAGCTCTAAAAGCGGGAGGCAGGTTCAGAACACTAGTAATCTGCAGATTAAACCCATATGCGCATGTTAATATGTTTTTTTTCATGTAACAGGTTCCCTTTTAACTGTGTCACAGTGCAATTTCATGAACATAGATGTTTGGCGACTGGTGTTAAGGCTCCACATCCCTTGATGTACATGCACGAGAAGTTGTTGATGGGGTTAGACTTGTTTTTATTCAATTATACTTTAATTTTATGTTCATTAATATGAGTCGCACAGCCAGGGTTTGTGGGGTACTCGGCACCGAGCCCGTTCACTTCAATGGGGATGTCACGGGTAGCACAGCTCGGTCCGTGGCCCTGGGGCTCACCTCAAATGTGGGATATTTACAGGGGATTAAAGTATATACAGTTTGTTCGTGACGCCACCTGTGGTACCTGGTCAGGGTGACCAGCGCTGCAGGGTAGATCCGCTGAGGGGTTGTTACTGAGCAGCAAGGTGTTAAGTCTTCCACAGGCAAGACTGGATCCCTCAGGGTATATGGCGGTGTTGGGGTGCAGGACGGAGAAGGGGAATTCAGTCGCAGGAGTAATAAGGCAGACACACACACGAAAGTCTCTTTCTGTACCTTTACTGATGGTATAGCAGGCACGTCCCGGGAAGCTGGCAGGGTGGAGGATGCACGTCCAGTAATCCCACTGAGTAGGTGTAGGGCCTCCATACTCCTGTATGTGTGAGTTTCTGACCTGTATGAAACGAAGTCTAACTCTGTCTTCTCATATACACCCGGCTGACTTTGTGGTGAAGCCTTCTTGTGGATAGAACAGTGTCTCTGTATGCAGCGTCCTGCTAGACCCCAGTCTTCCTGACCTCGGTTACGTATCAGCACTGCTGGGCCCCTGCGACTTGAAGTCCCACAGGGTCTCCGGTATCTCCTACTAGTCGAGTAGATGCTAGCAAGCTCGGACCCGGTGTCCGGTTGTTCAGAGTAGAGGTAAGCGATCAATGTTGTTTCAACCTCTGTCACTCTCTTTTCTTCCACTCGCCTTTCATCCTACTCTAACCCTTAACATAAGCACACTCTAGCAGTCGATGGCAGATTCTCCTTTCTCTTCACCGCTCTCAAAGCGTCGGCACGCTTGCTCACTGAAACTACCTCAGTTGACTCAGTCCTGACCAGGCTAAAGTGGCTATCTTCCTCCACTATTACTGGACTCCACAAAATGAACTAAGTGCAAGTTGTAGTCTTCAGTCTTTCTGTACTGCTGTTCCCTTTCCTTCTTCTCTTTCTAAAGCTCTGTCTGAAGCAGCTACCAGGACCTTCTGTCAGACTGATCTATGCACACTTCAAGAGCTACTTTCCAGAGAACTAACAGTCTGTCACGTTCTGAGGTAACTCTCCCTCTCAGCCCGTCTCTCTGAGGTAATCTGACACTTATCTCTGTGAGGTGATCTGATCTCACTCTGAGGTAGACTAAATCTAACTCTCTCGTCTGAGGTAAAACCAACAACTAACTGCTGTCCTCCACAACCCTTATATATATAGATACTCTTCAAGGGCTCCCTCTGGTGGCTCCAGGGAAAAGTGAAGGTGTGAATGAATATCAGGTGTGTGTGTGGGTTTACCTTCTGTGCATCCTCCTGGGAACATATGGCTCCAAGCGCAGCTGGGCTACACAAATGCATGGTTCAAACAATTATATTTACAATTCATTATTATTATGCAAATGACAACAAACTTTCCCATTTTGTTAGAAAAATTATTTAATCATGGCGGCTTTTACATTTTGTGAACCATGCACAATCATTTTTAGAGAATTCCAGATGTAATATATGCAGGTTTGTTGTTGTATCTACCTACATGCAGGGTCGGACTGGCCCACCGGAGAACCGGAGGATTCTCCGGTGGGCCCTGGCATCTGGGGGGCCCTGGCACCTGCTGGCATACAGGGGCCAGTTGCCTAGGGCCCCCGCTGCTCCAGGGGCCCCCAGCCGGTGGCGTGTCGCTAATAGCGGCACACCACGCAGCTGCCATGGGGGCCCCGTGCCAGCGGAGCAGCAGCGGGTGACAGGAGGCAGGAGCCCCTGTCCCCGCTGCTAAAGAGAAATGAATATTCACTGCTTCCCACGCCCACATGGGCGTGGGAAGCAGTGAATATCATTACTTACCTGTCACCCGCTCCAACCGCTGAGCGCTGCTGTCATCGCGTCCTCTCTTGCTGCAATGTTCAGGCAGAGGGCGCGATGACGTCATTAGTGAGCGCCGCGCCCCCTGCCTGAGCATTCACTGCCGGAGGACCGAAGACAGCGGCACTCAGCAGTGGACCCGGTGACAGGTAAATATCGCAGGTGCCCAGGACACCAGCACCTGGCCCCCAGCGACGAGAGGTGAGTATGTCTTTTTTTTTTTTGCAGCATCTATGGGGGCATAATCTATGGAGCATTTATGGGGGCATAATCTATGGGGCATAATCTATGGGGGCATAATCTGTGGAGCATTTATGGGGGCATAATCTATGGGGGCATAATCTGTGGAGCATTTATGGGGGCATAATCTATGGGGGCATAATCTGGAGCATTTATGGGGGCATAATCTATGGGGGCATAATCTGTGGAGCATTTATGGGGGCATAATCTGTGGGGGCATAATCTGTGGAGCATTTATGGGGGCATAATCTGTGGGGGCATAATCTGTGGAGCATTTATGGGGGCATAATCTGCGGAGCATCTATGGGGCATAATCTATGGAGCATCTATGGGGGCATAATCTATGGAGCTTCTATGGGGGCATAATCTAAGGAGCATCTATGGGGACATAATCTATGGGGGCATAATCTAAGGAGCATCTATGGGGGCATAATCTATGGGGGCATAATCTAAGGAGCATTTATGGGGGCATAATCTATGGAGCATCTATAGGGGCATAATCTATGGGGGCACAATCTATGGAGCTTCTATGGGGGCATAATCTAAGGAGCATCTATGGGGGCACAATCTATGGAGCTTCTATGGGGCATAATCTAAGGAGCATCTATGGGGGAATAATCTATGGAGCATCTATGGGGGCATAATCTATGGGGGCATAATCTATGGAGCATCTATGGGGGCATAATCTATGGAGCATCTATGAGGGAACAATCTATGGAGCATCTATGGGGGCATAATACATGGGCAGCATATGGGGCACAATCTATGGAGCATCTTGTGGGGCATAATACATGGGGCAGCATATGGGGCATAATCTCATTTTCCCACCTAGGCTTATACTCGAGTCGATAAGTTTTCCCATTTTTTTGTGGCAAAATTAGGGGGGTCGGCTTATACTCGAGTATATATGGTATCTATCTATTATCTATCTATCTATCTATCTATCTATCTATCTATTCTATTATATATATATAGCATTATACCCTATGAGGGGGGGCAGCATTATCCTCTGTGAGGGGGGCAGCATTATCCCCTATGAGGGGGGCTGCTTTATAATCTATGAGGGAGGCTACCCAAACTCCTGCTACATAATTAAGACATGTACTACCTTATATTATACCCTGATATTAGTGTTTTTACTGCACAATTGGTGGTCTTGTATTTATTTCTATGTAGCTACATAGTGGGCCCCAAGAATGATTTTCTCTGGTGGGCCCAAGGTGTTCCAGTCCGACGCTGCCTACATGTACAGTATGGAGATATATTTATTTTATATGTTATACTACATGACTACTGTATACATGCTTGCTACTTTTTTGGCATGGCTTAAAGGAAATTGGTCACCCTCAGGACCTTTATATGACCTATTATTATGGGCATACAGGTAATAGAAATGTTGCACTAGTCCTTCCTGTATGCCTTATATTAACGATCTTGTTGTGGAGAAATGTTATATTCTTTCTTTATGTTAATGATTTCTTCCAAGCTCTGGGGCATGCGGTGCCTGGAAGAAATCCCTGCCTCCTCTCTTTATGGTAATACTTACCCCCTCCCATCAGTGTCAGTTATGGCCCCGGAATCCTGTGCCCTACACTCCCTCAGAAATACAAACCTCATCCTCCCTTCTGTGGGAACTGCATTCAGGGATCTTCTGTGCAGGCGCCGGCGACTTCTGCTCTAGTGACCTCCAGCGTGCATGCCGAAAAAAAGTGCTCTCCTCACGTCCTCCCTGTATAGTCATCGCCATGTAAACATGGTTCCTAGTGATGACTGTATAGGGAGGAAGTGAGGAGAGCATGTTATTGGTGCACACACTAGAGGTCACACTGACTCCACGACACCTGCGCAGAAGATCCCTGAATGCAGTGCCCACAGAAGGGAGGATGAGGTATGTATTTCTGAGGGAGTGCAGGTTGCAGGCGCAGAGGATGTGCATGGGAGTCGGGGTAGTATTACAATGAAGACAGGATGCAGGGATTACTTCAGGCACCACATGCTCCGGAGCCTGGAAGAAATCATTAACATAACAAAATAATATAAGATTTCTCAGGAACAAGACCATTAATATGAGGCATACAGGTAGGACTAGTGTAACATTTCTATTACCTGTATGCCCATATTAATAGGTCATATACGTCCTGGGGGTGACAGATTCTCTTTAACAAACTCAGGTCTTATATATTTCTTGTTGGCTGATACACATATAACTTTCATTGTAAGCATAGCATCCCTAACAAATGAGTTCCTAAAGTTTAAGTGAACTGGTCAATGACTGTAAATCCAGGTCACCGGGTTTTTGCTCTCCCATCTGAGATTACATGATTTAGGGGCAGAGACCCTGATTCCAGCCAGCAATTTCTCACTTGCTGGTTTTCTTGCTGCAGTTTTGATGAAACCACTGTTTCATCTGCTCCAGATCAAGCAGTTATACAGTATGATTGCTGAGCTCTGTATAGCCCCACCCACATCACTGATTGGAGCTTTCTGTGTATACTGCGCATAGGCAGAAAGCCAATCAGTGGTGGGGGTGGGCATACAAAGATCATGAATGTGGAAGACTCCCTCTTAAATTAGGTAGCAAAAACTTAGTGTCAGATTCCCTTTAACAAAAAAAGTTTTATGGGATTACTAAAAAGTCGTAATGACCTAGAAGCAGCATAAATTTTATCTACAGATTGTGTCTGGTATTCTATAGAGATCATCACCTTTCACTTGAATTGAGTTCCAGGCATTGCCTATGGATTAGGGTGGTGCTATTTCTAGCAGAAGGCAGACTGTTTCATCTATTCTCATACTAGAGTTTTAAAGGGATTCTCTGTGAAAAGATATATAGAAATAGATAGCTATAGGAATTCTAATTATAAATATATATCTCCTGGTAACAGCAGTGGAGCTTTCTACTGCACAAGCTCACAGGCACCTCTACTATTAACTTTCTTGGACAGGTTTCTGTCAATGTAAGAACACAGCAGCCATTTTAATTCTATAGTGATTATCTTGCCAGACAAAATGATTGCGATTTGATAATTAAAGTTTTTTAGTTATTGATTTATAATATTTATAATTTCCTTTTTTTCTATTCCTTTAAGGATTATGTGCAACAATAATTTACATTTCTTGGCTCAGTCTTAGATACAAATGAAAGTGTACCTCTAACTGTGCTAAAATATAGGTTGCAGCCACATAGATATCGCATTTTGTAATCTACATTATCAGCAGACTGATTTCTTTACAGATAACATAGATTAGTAGAATTTGGTGAGATCTTCAGAGAGCATTGCACACTCATGGGCCCCCCATAATCAGCAAGATATTAGAATAAGGCTAGGCACACACTGCATCTGTGCACTTAGCCTACGTCAGGGTTTTTCCCAATGCACCATAGTTCAGCACTCACAAGATGAAGGCCAATGTATTCTTTCCACCTCTGTCTACAGTATGTGCTGTCATACTGTTTGTTTAAAGGGGTTGTTCACTACTCAGACAATCCCTTCTCTATTGCTATATTTTCCAGTGTAAAATGAGAACAGTCTATACTCACCTCCAATGCGAGAACCAGTTCCACCGACGTCGATGACTTGCATGACGTTGTGAAGCCACGTAAGCATTGCAGTTAATCAGCGCATTCACTTTCACTTCTTCTGGATGTCAGTTTTGTTCAAAGGAACTGCGAAGGAAGTGGCCACTGATTTGCTTCAGGGCTCATGTGGCATAAAAAACATCACGTGAGTCCTGAGAGAGCAGATGTCGACATCAGTGTAATGGCACGCGCACCGGAGGTGAGTTTAGGCTGTTGTTATTATACAAGGGAGAGTATAGTAATTAAGACGGGATTGTCACGATTCTGTTGCGGGATTTCCAGAGGTCATGGGTTCCTTCCTGTTCCTCAATCTAGGAGGATCTAAGAAGACCCTATGCTATCCCTGTTCCACAGAT
This sequence comes from Oophaga sylvatica, assembly GCA_033576555.1. Taxonomy (NCBI): domain Eukaryota; kingdom Metazoa; phylum Chordata; class Amphibia; order Anura; family Dendrobatidae; genus Oophaga; species Oophaga sylvatica. The sequence continues at coordinate 288,580,534 of JARQOD010000006.1, forward strand.
TAATCCTGAAGGTGGAGATGCAGGGGTCTCGTACCTCGCTGTGCTCCTAAATGCATGCTGATCTGTTTCCTTCCAAACCCAGGGAGGTATGGGACAGAGGTGTATAGCAAAGCAAAGCAAACAGAATGTAAAAACAGACAGGGTTAAAAGAAAACTACAATCCTACAACTCACTCACAAAACGACCAAGTGGAAATCAGGGGAACAGTAGGAGAGATAAACTAAATGGGAAAGAGGAATAGGATTAAACAAACAATACCAAATTATCTCCTGGAACAACACCCACCGACTGCTACTAATTCAGACTACTCCTTCACCACCAAACCAGGAATTACAAAACTATCATCCCTAGTGCAAGTGGAGAGCATATATATGTGAAAGGAGTGGAAAACACCGAACAGCTGAGACAATTCAGGATGGAGAGCTCCAGGAAATAGAACTGATTAACCCTTGCTATAACAGAGCAATGAAGAACAACACTACTAAAAGGAAGATGAAGCAGATCTTATACGTGCAGGGGTTTGTGTAACCAGACGCTGCAATCTTTTGGCCCCTCTCTGTTACAGTATCCCCATGACAGGGATTGTCCGAGCAGTGGATAACATTTTTAACTGTATAGGAAAGTGCAGCAGACTGCTTGTTCCTATACCGAAGAGCTCCTGCAAAGAAACATACGCCATGCAGTATACGTTTCTTTAGAATGAGTTCGCATAGTGAACAGATGACTCGGCATCCCTCCAGATTGTGGGCACTTTTGGGGACATACTTCCTGAAAGTTTGCACCTGATTGTTTGCATAAACATGGTGTGGCCCTAGCCTAAGGCAAAAAGGCTGATCATACTATTTATATAGAAAGATTTAAAATATTACTACTAGGAGGGATTATATGAGGTATGGTTTTCTTTGACAAAAACATACCATGGGGCATGTATCCAGATTGTTATAAAACAAATGTGAGACTGGACTTTTTTCCCTGCTGTGTATATGTATCCATGCATGCACAACCACCTCCCTCCAACCAGAGAGCGGTGGGAAAGTGCTCTCCTTATGAATAAACTATGGGCCCAAGTCATTATTGCATTTGCGCCCATTTTATTTCTAGTTTTTGGTGTTTTGTGCCTTTTTATTGTTTGCACCAAATTCACCTTTCCATTTGTGTCTTTTTTGATGTATATTTTATATATTTTGTCCTGTTTTTATTTAAGTTAACCACCGTAACTACTGCTGCTGTGGTTTAGGGTTTTCAGATATATTCATCATTTGCAACTTTTCAAAAAGTCTCAAAATTTGTTGCAAATGTACTTATTTCTCCCATCCTGGAGTGCTTCTATATACAGCAGAAATTTTTAGCATGTGTTTTTCGTCATTTTGTAAAACGTGTGAATTATTGGGCTAAAGAGTCTTAAAAATGATTTAAAGACTTAAAAAAAGACCATTTTTGACTTAACGACAAATTCATGAATAACACGTGTCATTTAGATGAATTTGGAGCAAAAAAAGGCAAAGAATTACACAAAACTAAAAAACGGAAAGTAACTTATAAAATCCCCCTCAAATGATAACTCGGGCCCTATATGTCAAGAACAACAATTTTTCAACTGTTTCGGATATGAGAAGCATACTCGGCCGGCATCCGCTTTAAGCTTTAGAATATATACTTTTAGTGTGAGCTTTGTTTTAGAAGATATCATTTTCAGAGTCATTTGTCTGATCAGCTTGGTTGTTATAGGTATTATCATACTCCACAGCGCTCATTTCATTATCCTCTTCTTCAAAGTCAGGACTCCGAATTGGTCCATCTATTACATTTTCCAATGCATCAGAATCTAAGGTTTCAGCTGGTGCTGTGACTTTAGCTTCTTGTCCATCATCGGGCTTTAAAGAGTCTTCGCTTCTTATCAGGGCCATGCTTGGTAAGGCAGTCGTTGGTCTTTCACGAAGTCTTTTCTTTAGTTCCTCTTCCTTTGTCTGCAATATGGCATTAATACAATTAATGGAAACCAGACAAGTCAAAGTGAACACAGAAGGGAACATTATCTCATTTCACTTATATCATGAAAGCCTGTATAAAAGCTGATCTAATATAATACCATTTCCACTGTAAGTTTGATTATGCAATGACATCTGCTGTAATATGTCTTTCATTTTTATGTCTTTGAGTGGAAACATTTTAGAGAACAAGGTAAGTATAATAACAAAGAAACATTAACTTTCCACTAAGAATTATGCTTGTAGAGCATCCCAAAAATGGAACAAACTAGTCCTAAAGAGTACCTGTCTCTTGCCACAAATGTACAATTTTTTCACCCTAATTACAATGTTCTCCTGAATTGAGCTTTATTGTTTTTTTTGTTCCTGTGCCTTTCTGTTCCTGAGAAATCCCCCGCCCTTCACCTTCCCTATATAGGTTTTACAGAGACTGATTATTAGAACTATTGTAGAATCTTTCTTTTTTACCAAAAACTATAACAAATAAAAAATTATAAATAGTAATTAAGAAATAAATTAATTACGGACTTTTTTCTTATTATTATCATCATATGAGAATCTTGTACTTTATTAGTACCTGTCATTAATTGTAAAAATCAATCTAGCTGGTGGAAGCCCACCGGCACAAAATAGTACTGCTACAGCATCAAAATATGGTTACCTTTCTTCTTTCTTCTGCAGCCTGCATTTTGGATTCAATGTCTTCCTTTGTAAGACTTTTGGTTTTCTTTCTAATAGTTTTCAGTTTTTCCAATTTGGCAGGGGGCCTTCGTAACAATTTTCCTGGTGTGTCCATCTACAGGAACAATAGTTCACAATTATATTTGCTGACAGCTGCTAACTTACTTTCTCTTACAGAAGTGTAATGTTGGTATGGCCACGCAACCCCTCCATGCAGAGGGAGACATAGGGAGCAGAGTACTCCAGGCAAGAGAAAGCTTCATGTTCTCCAGTAACTCTTGAGATGGTAAAGTACAGTCTGAATGCTAAAAACTCAGCAAGCTTGAGGATGAGCTAGCTTCCCGAGTGTGAATGGAGCAGTAGCATGCATACAGGTGCTTCTCACAAAATTAGAATATCATCAAAAGTTTATTTATTTCAGTTCTTCAATACAAAAAGTGAAACTCATATATTATATACAGTCATTACAAACAGAGTGATCTATTTCAAGTATTTCTCTTAATGTTGATGATTATGGCTTACAGCCAATGAAAACCCAAAAGTAATTATCTCAATAAATTAGAGCAATTAACAAAAAACACCTGCAAAGTCTCCCTAAGTGTTTAAAAAGTCCTTTAGTCTGTTTCAGTAGGCTCCACAATCATGGGGAAGACTGATGACTTGACAAATGTCCAGAAGGCAGTCATTGACACACTCGACAAGGAGGGTAAGCCACAAAAGGTCATTGCTAAAGAAGCTGGCTGGTCACAGAGTGTTGTATCCAATCATATTAATGGAAAGTTGAGTGGAAGGAAAAAGTGTGGTAGAAAAAGGTGCACAAGCAACTGAGATAACCGCAGCCTTGAAAGGACTGTTAAGAAAGGGCCATTCAAAAATTTTGGGGGGGATTCACAAGGAGTGGACTGCTGCTGGAGTCATTGTTTCAAGAGCCACCACACAAAGACATATCCAGGACAAAGGCTACAAGTGTCGCATTCCTTGTCTATTAGTCATGAGTGGCTTGATACAACTCCAGTAGAAATGAGCAAATATGTTCGGAAAACGATCGACAAACATAAATTCATCATGAATATGGTACATTCGGATTTGTGATTGGTAACACGAGCAATTTTCTTAAAATTGGAAAAAGTCGGTAACATTCAGTAAAAGTGCAGGAAAATAATTGCATTGCCACTATTTTAAAGTAGATGATAGATAAATAGAATAAAAGCTGGCAAATCATGTACTTTGTCACCGCGAAACGCTCGTCGGGGTCTTCATATCTGGTCCTTGGTCGCCCAGCTTCGTCACTGGTAAGCTTTACCACTTTGCCCTTAGCCATGGTGTTGGCTTCTGTATGGCTTTTTTCAGGAGAGTTCACTTCTCAACTTGCCTTGTGACTCACATTGTTCCCATATGGTTCACTTGATATATACATATCGGGATTCATTACTGTCTTACTGGATGACCGGGTGTTTTTCTGCATTATCTTGGTGTTACTGTTATTATACTGTATTATGTTCTATGTGACTTTTTTACCTTTATATAATGTCTAATAAAACTTTGCTTTTTGACTTAATTGCACCTATTGCTCCTGGTCCTCCTACTTGCTTCTCACTATTATTAGCAGCAGCAGGTGTCAGCTGATGGGAGCTGTAGTCCCATCAGCTGACACCAGTGACTGGAGGTAAAACAGAGGGGATGATTTCACCGCCGATAAGAAGCACTATGCTGGTGTTTCCCATGCTGTTATACAGCATGGGAAACATCTGCTTTTGTGCTGAGTATGTTTGGCTATATTTGGTGATTAAATCAATGATTAAATTGGCGAATATTGCAAATTCGGCAAACGTAAGCCGAACCGAATATTGAAATATTCGCTCAACTCTAAACGCCTGAAGCGTCTTACTTGGGTCAAGGAGAAAAAGAACTGGACTGTTGTCCAATGTGTTGTTTTCAGATGAAAGTAAATTTTGCATTTCATTTGTCCCAGAGTCTGGAGGAAGAGTGGAGAGGCACACAATCCAAGTTGCTTGAGGTCTAGTGTGAAGTTTCCACAATCAGTGATGGTTTGGGGAGCCATGTCATCTGCTGGTGTAGGTCCACTGTGTTTTATCAAGACCAAAGTCAGCACAGCTGTCTACCAGAAAATTTTAGAACATTTCATGCTTCTCTCTGCCAACAAGCTTATAGGAGATGGAAATTTCATTCTCCAGCAGGACTTGGCACCTGTTCACACTGCCAAAAGTACCAATACCTGGTTTAAAAACAACAGTTTCATTGTGCTTGATTGGCCAGCAAACTCACCTGATATTATTGTCAAGAGGAAGATGAGAGACACCAGACCCAACAATGCAGATGAGTTGAAGGACTGCTATCAAAACAACCTGGGCTTCCATAACGCCTCAGCAGTGCCACAGGCTGATCGCCTCCATGCCACACTGCATTGATGCAGTAAGGAGCCCCAACCAAGTATTGAGTGCATTTACTGAACATACATTTCAGTAGGCCAACATTTCAGATTTTAAAATAATTTTTCAAGCTGGTGTTATAAAGTATTCTAATTTACTGAGATAATGACTTTGGGTTTTCATTGTCTGTAAGCCATAATCGTCAATATAAACAGAAATAAACACTTTAAATAGATCACTCTCCTTGAAATGACTCTATATAATATACGAGTTTCACTTTTTGTATTGAATAATTGAAATAAATTAACGTTTTGATGATATTCTAATTTTGTGAGAAGTACCTGTATATGATCTTTAGATTCTAGATGCACTTCTGTTTGTCAGTAGAAGATACCTGATCCACTAAACCTATAAAAGCATTATAGCAAGAAGGTGACCCATGAAGAAAGCTAGAGAGAAGCTAATAATTACTCTGAAGAAGTTAAAGAGGCTCAAATTTTTCATGCTGAACTGGACACATGATGTAATAGTGGCTGCAGAGCAGGGAGAAGAAGTGCACACCCTCAGTGAAAACTATCTGATAACACCCACTTGAACTTAAAGCACCACTCCAGCATTATTTTTATTGCAGCGTTGGAATGATGCTTTAATGTAATTCCCATGCCCCGTGTCTCATACTCACCTGCTGCAGCCTTCATTCTTTTCCAGCGTCTCTCCCTTCAGTCTCTGGCAAAAAGTGATCTGCCGGCAGCTCCAGTATTTTATGGAGCGACACAGAGGTCACTTTTCAACACAAGTCTATGAGAGCCTCATTCTTGGTTTCATAGACTTGCATTGAGAGCATGTGACGTAGCTTCTGACTTCAGACCAGTCAGAAGCTGCACTCACAAGATGGCGCCAAGGGACCGTAGTGGCGCCGAAAAATGGTGAAGAGTCTGAGCATAAGATGGTGGGCGGGGTGGGCTTACATTTAAAGTGTCACTCCAGCACTGAAAAAACCCACACTGAAGTGGTGTTTTAACTAAACTTAACTCATTAGTTGCCAAATACTTTGCTAATATCTCTGCCACGTAAAGGCGAAATTTAAAAAAAAAAAATTCTGCTCTGCAGCCACTATTACATTGTGTGTCCAGTCCAGCCTGAAAAATTTAGTGAAAAGTCCGCTTTAAAGGGTTTAATATCTACAACTGCATTGAGGGCTCTGCATGTGAGAAAGGCTAGTCAGAAGCATGAATGGAATATTCCAGAAAGTGTCAGTGACTCAGCTAAAATGTGGGAGGAGTTTTTTGCTGTCATTTTAGATTATATAAAAAGTAAGAAGTAAAAAGAGATGATGAAAGAAAACCTGCTTTAGAGTCCATTCACACTGCAAGAGTTTTGTGAATGAGCGTTTCTAACAATATTATGTTGCACGATAATCTTGCAATGTAAATAGGCTGCTGATCACCCAAAGGACCAGCAAGACACTCGGCACTTGCGCTGACGTCAGAAAGGTTCATTGGCTGTGAGCTCGCAGGACTTGTCTGACGACACCGCCAGCAAAACTTTCTCACGCTCGCGGTGTGCTCAGACATGGAATAGGAGTTCACAGGGAGACACTGAGCACACGCTGCTCAGTGTCTCTGCTGGATGGCAGGCTGTATGATCGCATCATGCAACCATGTTGCCTGCTATCCAGATGTAGCAGAGATAGACCCGTAGTGGGACAAATGGATTAGCAGCATCTCGGTGGAAAAGTGAGGAATATTGTTGTTTTTTATTTTTAACTCTTTTGCAGATGGCAAGGGTGTTGGTGGAAGGGGCAAGATCATAAGTGTGGTTTAATTAAGATTTTTTAAGGGAGTCTGTGTCATTCTTTCATTAAATGACTTTATTCTGGGTGTCTGTGTTTTTATACGATATGACTATGGGGTTAGCAATGGGGGCGTCTCATTGACGCCTCTACATTAGTAACCTTGGGGCTTGATGTCACCTGACAATACAAAGGTGACATCAACTCCCCCAACTATCACCCACTTGCCACAGCTACAGGGCAAATAGGAAGGTTGAGGTTAAGTGCCAGAATTGGCACATCTTAGAGATGTGCATTTTTTGGGGTGGCTGAGAGCTGATGTTTTTAGCCTCAGGGGAGCCAGTTTCCATGAACCCTTCCTAGGCTATTAATATCAGCCCGCAGTTGTCTCCATAGCCTTTGCTGGTTTTTAATTATAAGGAGACCCTACTTCATTTTTTGGGGGGTCCCCTATTTTAATTGCCAGTAAAGGCTAAATATACAGCTGTGAGCTGATATTAATAGCCTGGGAAGCTACATTGTTATTACACCCTTCCCAGGCTATAAACATCTGCCCCCAGCTGCTGGCTTTCCCTTTGCTGGTTAAGAAAATTACGCTGGAGCCCACGCCAATTTTATTCAGATAAATAATCTTTTATTAGTTAAATTAATGAACAGTAAGCTGCACAGGCACTGTACTAATTGTATTTGTCACAGACATCTGTATATCTACCTATTCTATTTGGATTTACTGTATGTAATCCATCTGTTCTATGCTGTCAGCTCCTGCTGTGATTTTACACTACACGGCTGCTGCATTGCCGGCTTTTATTCTATCTATCTATCTATCTATCTATCTATCTATCTATCTATCTATCTATCTATCTATCTATCTATCTAATGTGTGTTTTGAAGAATATTTCCTTTGAAATGATGTGTAAATGACAAAGAGAATTGCTCTATGTAAAAGCTTATGTTAAAATCGCATTACAGTCAGATAGCAATCACACTGCATTTGGATGTAAATTGGATGCTAGGTGTGAAAAATCAGATTATACTCGCATGAAAAACGCATGCCATTCACATGACACTTGCATTACACTCGTTCAACTTTGCAGGAACAAAATCAGACCGATTTTAAAATCACTAATGTGACTCCAGTCTTTTTCTCGCTTTCCCCGAAACTCTGAACTTTGCAAAGGACTTACCAGAGAAGTCCATGTTCGCCGTTTAGCGCCGGACACTAACTGTCTGGTACGAATTGTCAATTTCTATAAAGGGTACGCTAAGATTTATGTGCAGATTTTCTCCTTAGAATTGCATTAAGTGCGGAAAATCTGAAGGTAAAAAATGCATATATTTTTAGCACATTTCAATTGTGGAAACACGCTAAAAAAGCCAAAAAACAGAGAGTCTAAAAAGCAAAGCAGCTTAATTTCTCAAGCAAGCCATCGGGCAATTGAGTCGCAGTTGTCCCCCTTTATGCCTTAACATCTTTCATTCACTCAGTAAAATATACAACAGTATTGGACATTGTCATCATTGTTATTGCTTTTTTTTGTTAAAAATACTGAAAATATATTTTTTACTAAAGGATGCAAAAGTAGATTAATAGCTATATGTCACAAAGATTGAGTGTAAACTCTTGTAATGGCAGAAATTGAGTATCTGGATCTCGTACAGAGTATTGATTAACCTACATTATTTTACTGGTAAAAGGGAGCCAACCAGGTGATTAATGCCGCATGAGGAACCTGACAATCTACCTAAACCAGGAGAGGTCTTGCCCCCCATGATTGATCTTGCTGTTCCCAGCTTCTTTCTAAATTACTGACCAGACAGACATTCATGTAACATCTACCGTGTATCAGTAATGGCAGCAACATACTAACCAGCACATCATATGCTTCTCCATTCTTCACAACCTTACTCTGGCTCTGTATTATCCCTTGAGACATAAGCTCCTCCAGGATATCAGAGGATGTTTGTCTTTCTCTCATGACAGATTCTTCATTCAGTGCGGAAATATCTGCAACAGAAAAATGGACATACAAGTTATCAGTGTACATAATACACATAACACCGCTGCAAATACTCAAACCTCTGACAAGATTCCTTAAAAAATATCCTCCCCACATTTTATTATTATTCCCCAACTCAGTATGGTGGGTTTCATTGTTACTTGGGAGCCATATGTGGTATATGGTCCTCTGTTCTGTGGTTCTTACTCCAGATCAAATAGATTTCATGGCACTGTCCTGGAATGCTATCGTTCTGTCTTGATGGGCTTCTCTGGTCTCCAGAATAGATTGGCCAAAGAAGAGAAATAGATTTAAGAGGCTGCTGACTAATTCCCCAAATGTATGAGGCAGTGAAGGGTTACACATGAGATAACAGGGGTGCTGCACCTGGCACGTTTTCGATGGTACAGTTTTAGGGATAATTCTCAATGGTGGGTTTAGTGGGAATACTGTATATGGCCTGTGCCGGTGTATTAGGGGGCATTTACACTGCAAGACAATCATGAACAAATATTGTTAAAAACACCTGTTTCACAATAATCTTTCTGTAAAAAAAAGACTACCGATCACAAGCATAGTTCATCAGGTAAAATAATCTTTTGCACAGTATTTTCGGCGGTGCATCGTCCTGTGTAAACAGGACTCGTGCTGCTTAGAACCATGACAGCCTATGCGAACTGAGCAATCTAGGATAGGTTACTCAGTACAGATCGTTTGCTTTGGTTTGCCTGTGTAAACAGGCAATCAAATGACCATAGATTGGTGAAAGTTTACCGATCGGAGGTCGTATTGTGCCGCTGGTCCATCCGTGTAAACAGACCTTAACTGCGCTTGTAGTACTATTGTCTAGATTAATATGTCATCATTGTAATGGATAATGTTTTAATTGTTTTAAATAGTTCACACCACTAGTATATTAGCGGAGCATTTAGGAACAATGTAAGGGTTACTGATGTCCTTAGGTCTCAAATGACTTTGAAAGAATAGGATTGGGGGTCAAATCTAATGATGCATTTAGATATAACAAGTATGTAACATAACTTATATAACAATATAAGTTAAATAGTATAATATATATAACAAATACTATATATCTGCTATATTAAGCCTATCAACTACTGTATATAAGAAATCGTTTGGTGCTTGTTTACCAACCTCAGAATGATCACTAATCCAATTGTTCTGCCCACATATAGTATCTATCATGTTATCGGCAGCACATTCCCTGCTTCTCTGGCGCAATGTGCTTCAATAACAATGAATACATTTTTGCTGGTGTAAACAACTTGATCACCTGCCGGACAGATATTTTCTCATTTGTCAGGTGATTGAGGGCATGTTCTTGAAGGTCACCTAATTATTATTAACACCTAATATAAGGTAAGGCAGCACTCCAAACTGTCTGGTGCAAACAACTCTGTACTTTATTCTCAATGTGACATTTCAGTCCATGGGGATAGGATCTGAGAAAAGTCCAGATCACATGGACTAAACCATCACTTTGGAAATAAGTCCAGAGGTGTTTGCACTCGACAATTTTGAGGAGTGCTGCCTTACCTTAAATTTGGGTGTTTCTATCAGTGGGCATCACAGAGGCGGGATCCTCAGGCTTACACCCATGCCTTTTGGACTATCATTTTTCCTATAGTTATCATTATAGCCATCAAAAGAAAGAGAGAGAGAGTGTTAGTCAACCATCCCTGTCGAATAGGTATCTATCCTCGCAGGTATAGAAAACTAGATGGCCATTTTGGTACCAGAAGACAAATAGTCCAGGTGTAAGTGATACATTCACTGCACAGAGCTCTCCGTGATTTCATGGACTGAAGGTAACTAAATGCACACATGCTGGGTAACTGAAAATCAGATAATGCAATCCTGGAAACGAAAAAGATAACATCTCCATCTACCACACCAACAGGTTTATTCAGATAGAGAGCACTATTGTCTGAGAGGTTTCCAGGTCAGTGCTATGAGTGAAGGGTTAGGTCCCTGCCAGGATACCAATTATCAGGTTGTGTCTAATTACATTTTCTGCTTTTTCTTCATGAATAAGAGAAACAATGTACATTGTATTGTGTGACAGGCAATCATGTCGGCTCCAGTGTTACTGTGTACAAGAGCTACAAGGTTCCGGATGCCAACCATTCCTGAGCCACCCATGCTAAGGATATAACAGTGAGAAAATCATTATCACCCAGCAACAGTGTTTTCTTACTATTACGTTAATTCTCAAAATGATACATCTTTCTTCCATCCATTCATCCTTCCATCCCTCCGTCCATCCACCCCTCCGTCTATCCATCCATCTCCCTATCTATTGTGTACTTTATTTCTAGCTGTCTATGTCATAAGCACATACAGCACATAAGCACATACAGTACAGTGGCTCAGTGGTTAGCACCGTTGCTTTGTAGTGCTGGAATCCTTAGTTCAAATCCTACTAAGGATAACATCAGCAAGAATTTATACATTCACCATGTGTTTCCTCCCACATTCCAAAGACATACTGATTCATAGACAGTGATTGTAATGGCTGTAGAACATGATTGTGCTATACAAGATAATAAATCTACCGATCCACAACCCCCTGGATCAGTATGTATATTAATGTACTTAGATTATTAGATTTTCTGTATGAGCTTTAAAGAATATAGTAACATTGTAAAAAAAAGCTATCCCTTTTCTTGAAACTGTGCGGTTGCAGAAGAGGGACAGCTGCAAATATATACACTGCTCAAAAAAATAAAGGGAACACTCAATGAACACATCCTAGATCTGAATGAATGAAATATTCTCAATGAATACTTTGTTCTGTACAAAGTTGAATGTGCTGACAACAAAATCACACAAAAATCTTCAATGGAAATCAAATTTATTAACCAATGGAGGCCTGGATTTGGAGTCACCCACAAAATTTAAGTGGAATGTAATATCCTTAAAACAAGTCAAAATGATGCTTAGTAGTGTGTGTGGCCTCCACATGCATGTATGACCTCCCTGTGCCTGTATGACCTCCCTAAAATGCCTGGGCATGCTCCTGATGAGGCGGCGGATGGTCTCCTGAGTGATCTCCTCCCAGACCTGGACTAAAGCATCTGCCAACTCCAGGACAGTCTGTGGTGCAATGTGACATTGGTGGATGGAGCGAGACATGATGTCCCAGATATGCTCAATCGGATTCAGGTCTGGGGAACGGGCGGGCCAGTCCATAGCTTCAATGCCTTCATCTTGCAGGAACTGCTGACACACTCCAGCCACATGAGGTCTGGCATTGTCCTGCATTAGGAGGAACCCAGGGCCAACCGCACCAGCATATGGTCTCACAAGGGGTCGGAGGATCTCACCTCGGTACCTAATGGCAGTCAGGCTACCTCTGCCGAGCACATGGAGGGCTGTGCTGCACTCAAAAAAAAATGCCACCCCACACCATTACTGAACCAATGCCAAACCGGTCATGCTGAAGGATGTTGCAGGCAGCAGATCGCTCTCCACGGCATCTTCAGACTCTGTCACATGTACTCAGTGTGAACCTGCTTTCATCTGTGAAGAGCACAGGGCACCAGTGGCGAATTTGCCAATCCTGGTGTTCTGTGGCAAATGCCAAGCGTCCTGCACGGTGTTGGGCTGTGGGCTGTGAGCACAACCCCCATCTGTGGAGGTCGGGCCCTCAGACCATCCTCATGGAGACGATTTCTAACCGTTTGTGCAGACACATGCACATTTGTGGCCTGCTGGAGGTCATTTTGCAGGGCTCTGGCAGTGCTCCTCCTGTTCCTATTTGCACAAAGGCGGAGATAGCTGTCCTGCTGCTGGGTTGTTGCCCTCCTACGGCACCCTCCACGTCTCCTGGTGTACTGGCCTGTCTCCTGGTAGCACCTCCAGCCTCTGGACCCTACGCTGACAGACATAGCAAACCTTCTTGCCACAGCTCGCATTGATGTGCCATCCTGGATGAGCTGCACTACCTGAGCCACTTGTGTGGGTTTTAGAGTCCGTCTCATGCTTCCACGAGTGTGAAAGCACAACCAACATTCAAAAGTGACCAAAGCATCAGCCAGAAAGCATTGGTACTGAGATGTGGTCTGTGGTCCCCACCTGCAGAACCACTCCTTTATTCAGTGTGTCTTGATAATTGCCAATAATTTCCATCTGTTGTCTATTCCATTTGCACAACAGCATGCGAATTGATTGTCAATCAGTGTTGCTTCTTAAGTGGACAGTTTGATTTTACAGAAGTTTGATTTACTTGGAGTTATATTCTGTTGCTTAAGTGTTCCCTTTATTTTTTTAAGCAGTGTATATACAGTATAATATATATATATATATATATATATATATCTCTATATATATGTAATCTCTATTTATATCTATCCTTTTTTTAAATTCAGGAGTAAATTTCATGCTTTACTTACCTTTATTTAAATTGATTGTGGTCCTTGGAGAAAACATTGTTTCTGCCACTGTTCCTGGAATATGGCTGCCAGCTCTCTCTTCAAGACCCACTCCACTGTCCAGCGTCCCCTTAGACATTGCAGACCCATCTCTCGCATTGGATGTTACGTTCTTTTGCGACTTTGACTCATCCTGCAAATTAGATTGGATGCTATGCAAGTTAATAAATAAATGAATGTAATGATGGATGTCCAGCAGATTTATTCACTTGATAGTAACAACCTTCTTTGCTAATTTTTCCCATTTTGACCAATTTTTGTTGACATATTTGACACATATAGGTTTATTCAATTTATTTTGGCTGCTTTGTCCGGGATGCGTTGACTTTGGAACTTGTGTGGAAAGACTCAGCGTGTGATCAGCTCAGCACTTTTCTTAAGGATCAGGGAAACCAAGAAATAAAGAGGACATACCTTCAGACATCTGTGAGACACTTTCATATTTTTCATGGATAGAACCCATGCCCATTATGAGTGGTCCACAAAAAATCAAGTGAACATGTCTGTTGATCCAAGCCATGGATCAAAATTGCAAAGAAAAATAAGAAATAGGCTCACCTTTAAAGGGAAACTGTCATGTCATTTCAAGCATCTAAACTATCCTCAGTGCGTTGTTAGTGAAGCAATTTGCACCTACTCGTTTAGTTATAGGGGTGCGCTTCATTTTCAGTTCAGTCACGGGCATTGCCGCCCACTCAGTTTAATTGATTTCCCTGGTTGCGCCGTCACTGGAATCCCGCGCTTGCGCAGTGTGGCGCTTGTCCAGTGTGGAGTGTGGAGCCGGTCGTGCTTGCGCAGTGTCAAGCGGGAAGCTGAGCTTGCACAGTGTCAATCTCGACACTGCGCAACCACGGCTCCAAGCGCCACACTGCGCAAGCGTGGGATTTCAGTGACGGCGCAACCAGGGAAATCAATTAAATTGAGTGGGCGGCAATGCCCGTGACTGAACTGAAAATGAAGCGCACCCCTATAACTAAACGAGTAGGTGCAAATTGCTTCACTAACAACGCACTGAGGATAGTTTAGATGCTTGAAATCAGGGCAATCAATCAAATTAAGTGGGCGGAGAGGCCCGTGACTAAACAGAAAATGAAGCACACTCCCTATGACTAAAGAAGCAGGTAAGATCTAACTATATAAGGTCTTTTTTATACGTCAGTGGCTCCGGTACATGTAGTGACAGTTGTTATGTTACGGTAGCTGAGGAGTGCAGGTAAAAAAGGCAATACACCAGAGAAGTTGGAATCTATGAGATTGCAGTACCCTGACTAACCACCACAACTAGAGGCAGCCGTGGAGCGTTCCTACGTTGGTCCTAGACGCCTCGTCACAGCCTGAGAAACTAACTACACCTAAAGATAGAAAGAGGAAAGCTATCTGCCCCGGAGCAGATCCCCAAAGAACATAGGAAGCCCCCAAACATGTAATGGCGGTTAGACAAGATGAAATACTGACACAGACAGAAAATAGTATGAGCAAACGTTGGGGCCCAAACTACCTAAATAGAAAAGGATAGGAAGGGCACTTACTGCAATCCCAAAAAACCCTGAAAAGCACCAACTCTACTAATTTCAAAATCACCTGAGATCACACGACCTCTACCACCTAAATTAGTTCTCTGGTGTAACAAAATCAAAACAGCAGCCACTGAAAAAACTGGAAAAAGCAAAAGTACAAACATCAGTGGCTGAACTAAACTGAGAGGGCAAAAGCCCCCGGAGGGGACCCTGAAGGCCCCCACAGAAGTGCAGGACAAAATGCAAAAATCAAGCACAAAAACAAAAAGAAGAAAATGTCTTATCTGTTAGCAGGAGATGCAGACACGACACAGCAGGCTACAAAGGAAACAGAACCCAAGGATTGAGACCAGAACAATTGATCACCGGCAACCCTGATGGGAAGGCGACTCCCTTATATAAGACCAGTCAGTAACACCTGATTCCCACTCCTCACAATCTTCACTGGACAGTCCAGTACCGCTTGTAACCACCAGAGGGAGCCTCTGCTCAGAACTCATTTCAAGTCCATTCACAACAGTACCCCCCCCTTGAGGAGGGGTCACCGAACCCTCACTTGAGCAACCAGGTCGGTCAGGATGAGTTCTATGATACGCACGGATGAGTCTCCTAGCATGGATGTCCGAAGCAAACACCCAAGAATTGTCTTCCTGACCATAACCTCTCCACTTAACCAAATACTGGAGTTTCCGTCTAGAAAAACGAGAATTCAATATTTTCTCAACCACAAACTCCATATTGCCCTCAACCAGAACAGGGTCAGGAGGCAAAGCAGTAGGAACCACTGGCTCAACAAACCTCTTCAACAAGGACTTGTGGAACACGTTATGGATTTTAAATGTCCCTGGAAGAAGCAAACGAAAAGAAACAGGATTAAGAATCTCCATGATCTTATAAGGTCCAATGAACCTAGGCTTAAATTTAGGAGATGCCACTCTCATAGGAATATTTCTTGAGGACAACCAGACCAAGTCCCCCACTTTAAACCGAGGACCATCAGTCCTATGCCGGTTAGCAAACCGCTGGGCCCTCTCCTGAGAGAGGGACAACCTCTCCACTACCTGGTCCCAAATCTGTTGCATACGCTTCACAACAGAGTCAACACCTGGACAGACAGAAGCCTCCGTCTGTCCTGAAGAAAATCGAGGGTGAAACCCAGAATTACAGAAAAATGGAGACATCAAAGTGGCAGAGCTAGCCCTATTATTAAGAGCAAACTCAGCCAAAGGCAAAAAAAGAGACCCAGTCATCCTGATCAGCAGACACAAAGCATCTTAGATAAGTCTCCAATGTCTGGTTTGTTCTCTCAGTTTGACCATTGGTCTGAGGATGAAACGCAGAGGAGAAAGACAATTGAACACCAAGTTTAGAACAAAAGGTCCTCCAAAATCTGGAAACAAACTGGACTCCTCTGTCAGACACAATGTTCTCAGGAATGCCGTGTAAACGAACCACGTGCTGAAGGAACAAAGGCACCAATTCAGAGGAGGAAGGCAACTTAGGTAATGGCACAAGATGTATCATCTTGGAAAACCTATCACAAATCACCCAGATGACGGTCATTCTCTGAGAAACAGGGAGGTCGGAAATGAAATCCATAGAGATATGGGTCCATGGTCTCTTGGGCACAGGCAATGGCATCAACAAACCACTAGAGCGAGAGCAAGGCTTGGAGCGAGAGCAAGTCCCGCAGGACTGCACAAATTCCTTGACATCACGAGACAAGGTAGGCCACCAAAAGGACCGACTAACCAAGTCTCTGGTACCAAAAATTCCGGGATGCCCCTCAGGGGTATTGAATGCCGTCTTCCATTCATCCCCGTGCTTAATGCGAATAAGGTTATATGCCCCCCTGAGGTCAAGCTTGGTAAACCAAGTAGCGTTTTTCACCCTGGAAAACAGGTCAGAAATCAAAGGTAACGGGTATTGATATTTTACAGTAATATTGTTCAAAAGACGATAATCAATACACGGCCTTAATGAACCATCCTTTTTGGCCACAAAGAAAAAACCGGCACCTAAGGGTGAAGAGGATGGTCTGATATGACCCTTCTCCAATGATTCCTTGATATAAGACCGCATAGCGTCATGTTCAGGTACAGACAAGTTAAAAAGGCGACCTTTAGGGAATTTACTACCAGGCACTAATTCAATAGCGCAGTCATAGCTCCTATGGGGAGGCAAGGATGCAGATTTACTTTCGCTAAACACATCAGAAAAATCAATCAAAAAGTCAGGAACATCCTGAGCCTGGGGGAGGCAGAAAAAACAGGACTGTTGGTATTAACACATTGGCAGCCCCAACTGGTTACAGACACAGATTTCCAATCCAAAACAGGATTATGAGACTGCAACCAAGGGAAGCCCAGTACGATAATATCATGCAGATTATACAGAACCAAAAATTTACAGCACTCCAGATGATCAGGTTCAACCCTCATTATCACCTGAGTAGAGAACTGAGGTTTATTCTCAGCCAAAGGGGTAGAATCGATCCCCAGTGGGGGAATAGACTTCTGTAGGGGTATCAAGGGAAACCCACAACGTTTAGCAAAATCATAATCCATCAGGTTAATAGCTGCTCCAGAATCAACGAAAGCCTGAGCAGAAAATGAGGACAGAGAGCATATCAGAGTGACAGTTAATAAAAACTTAGTCTGAACACTACCCAAGACAACTGAGCGTGCAAAACGTCTTCCCCGCTTAGGGCAGACTGAAATAGCATGAGAGGCATCACCACAGTAGAAACATAACCCATTGCGCTTTCGAAACTCATGACGCTGTGCCCCAGACACCACTCTATCACACTGCATGGGTTCAGAAGCAGGTTCACAAGGCAACACCATTCCACGCATACTTCTCCGCTCACGCAAACGTCTGTCAATTTGAATCGCTAATGACATAGAATCATTGAGACCAGAGGGGACAGAGAATCCCACCATAACATCCTTTACATTATCTGACAGACCCTTCCGAAAAAGAGCCGCCAAAGCGTCGCCATTCCACTTGGTCAGGACTGCCCACCTACGGAATCTCTGACAGTATAACTCAGCGTCATCAAGACCCTGATTTAATGCCAACAAGGCTTTTTCAGCTTGATCAGTGACATTAGGCTCATCGTACAATAACCCCAAAGCCTGAAAAAATGCATCAACATCACTCAAAACAGGATCCCCAGGTGTCAGGGAAAAAGCCCAATCCTGAGGATCGCCGCGCAGGAGAGAGATGACAATTTGAACCTGCTGCGCTACGTTCCCTGAGGACTTAGATTTTAAGGCAAAAAACAATTTACAATTATTTTTGAAATTCTGAAACTTAGCTCGATCCCCTAAAAACAAATCTGGCATGGGAATCCTAGGTTCCACAACAGGCAACCTAGCAAAATAGGCAGCAATACTCCGAACCTCAGTGGCAAGCTGATCCACACGGCCAGACAACTGTGCAAACTCCATTGAGAGAAAAAAAAAATCCTCCCCAGCACCCAGAGATACAGAGGGAAAAAAAATGCAACAAACAGAAAAATATCTCTGACAACTCTGACAACCTTTTTTCTTTCACAATATTTTTTCCCTTCTGTGAGTACCATACAATTTTCAATTTTTAGGCCGGTGATACTGTTATGTTACGGTAGCTGAGGAGTGCAGGTAAAAAAGGCAATACACCAGAGAAGTTGGAATCTATGAGATTGCAGTACCCTGACTAACCACCACAACTAGAGGCAGCCGTGGAGCGTTCCTACGTTGGTCCTAGACGCCTCGTCACAGCCTGAGAAACTAACTACACCTAAAGATAGAAAGAGGAAAGCTATCTGCCCCGGAGCAGATCCCCAAAGAACATAGGAAGCCCCCAAACATGTAATGGCGGTTAGACAAGATGAAATACTGACACAGACAGAAAATAGTATGAGCAAACGTTGGGGCCCAAACTACCTAAATAGAAAAGGATAGGAAGGGCACTTACTGCAATCCCAAAAAACCCTGAAAAGCACCAACTCTACTAATTTCAAAATCACCTGAGATCACACGACCTCTACCACCTAAATTAGTTCTCTGGTGAAACAAAATCAAAACAGCAGCCACTGAAAAAAATGGAAAAAGCAAAAGTACAAACATCAGTGGCTGAACTAAACTGAGAGGGCAAAAGCCCCCGGAGGGGACCCTGAAGGCCCCCACAGAAGTGCAGGACAAAATGCAAAAATCAAGCACAAAAACAAAAAGAAGAAAATGTCTTATGTTAGCAGGAGATGCAGACACGACACAGCAGGCTACAAAGGAAACAGAACTCAAGGATTGAGACCAGAACAATTGATCACCGGCAACCCTGATGGGAAGGCGACTCCCTTATATAAGACCAGTCAGTAACACCTGATTCCCACTCCTCACAATCTTCACTGGACAGTCCAGTACCGCTTGTAACCACCAGAGGGAGCCTCTGCTCAGAAGTCATTTCAAGTCCATTCACAACAGACAGTTTTCTCACGTACCGGAGACACTGACACACGTAGAACCATTCAAATGAATGGGTCTATGCGCATGTCAGCATGTTTTCACAGACCGTGCTATTCTCAGGCTGGTAAGGGGCCATGATGGACCCCCAGCCTAAAAACAGCAGCCCACAGCTGCCCAGATAAGGCGCATCAGTCAAGTCCCACGGCGTAAATCCATCTCGGGGGTTAATCAGTTTACAGCCGCAGCACTGCTAAGGCAGCCATTCCGACTGTAAAGTACTGGGGAATGAATGGAAACAGCGCGCACAGGCTCAGTGACTGGGGGTGATGTCACTGAATCTCTGCGCGCTGCTTCCCAGTCATTCCCCAGTAGTTTACAGTCGGAGCGGCTGCATTAGCAGTGCTCTGGCTGTAAACTGATTAACCCCCGAGATGGATTTACGCCGTGGGACTTGACTGATCGCCGGACAGGTATGGGATATTGTTACTTTTTTGTTTTATATTTTTTTACAGGAGATCGTGGGCTTCAATAAAGGAATGGCAGTATAATAAAGATTTAAAAACTATGTAGTGTATTCATTAAAAGACTTTATTCTTATTGTGTGTGTGCTTATTTTTTCCCTTTCTTTACTATAGGATTAGTAATGAATAGGTGTCTTGACGCCTATTCATTATTAAGCCTGGCTTAATGTCACCTTACAATATCAAGGTGGCATTAACCCTTTATTAACCCTACTTGCCACCACTACAGGGCAAGCGGGAAGAACCCGACAAAGCTCCAGAATAGGTGCATCTAATAGATGCGCCTTTTCTGGGCAGCTGCGGGCTGCTGTTTTTAGGCTGGAGGGGCCCATAATCATGGCCCCTTACCAGCCTGAGAATAGCAGCCCGCAGCTGTATAGTTTTGCCGGGTTGGTTCCAAAACTAAGGGGGACCCCACATCGGGTTTTTCTTTTATTCTCCCTGCTTGCTGTTGCCGGCAGAGCAGGCAGAATAATGACAAACAGCTTCAGCACCACAGGCAGGGGACAACGCTTACTGTAGCTGTCCGTGCGTCCGTGTGGTCCTGATGCGGCACACGTGTGCCACACGGACATACAACATATTTACACGGACACAGATATCTCCGGTACCGTGTTTACTGGTACTGGAAATATCTGGACGTGTGAAACTGGCCTTAAGCGCTTTTTGGAAGGCGTTACAACGCTGTTTTTAATGAAAAAATGTGTTAGCGATGCACATTGCATCACTATCAATGCCCTGGGGACAGTTTAGATGCTTCAAATGACGTGACAGGTTTCCCTTTAAAGAAAATCCAGATTATTTCAGGCGAAAAAAATAAGGCCTAAGGTTATGTTCACACATTGCGTTTTTTTCTGCGGTTTTATTGCTGCTTTCTTTTAATACAAATTTTAAACTGCATTTTACAGTACCAGTAAAGTCTATGCACTAAACTTTATCAGCATGCACAAGAGACAAAATGTACCTGATAAAATCACAGCAAGACACAACAAAACCTGATTTTTGTAAAGGCTTCTTTACTGCCAGGAGAGCAGGTTTTGCCTACGGAAAAAAAACGAGTCAAAAATGCAACGTGTGAACATAACATAAAACTATTTTTTAACCATTTCAGGCCTATTAAACTTTATTTTTAAACCCTCTTCAATACAGAAGCAAATGATTCAGTGTGATTTTATCATTTTTAGTATTTTTAATATTTTCTGACACCTTTAAAAATATTTTGAAAACGCCATAAAGTAGCAGAATTGTGTGAACACCCATCCATGCATCAAACTCTGCGCCTGCCCTGCACATTCGTACCTGTACGGTTCTGGTCACGTCCGCTCGGACATTCAGTTTGTTCCTTTTTAGGAACAGATGAAAAAGAACAATTGATCTGTTGCAAACGGAAGCAGAGGGGCCCATTGATTATTATGGGGTCCGTTTGGTTTCTATTTTTTAGTAAGGAAAAAAAAAAGAAAAAGCCCTGCGTGCAAAACTATATCTATTTCTATCTACGGAAGAATTAAGATCCTCGATAAAAATTAATTGGGTCACTCTTAAAAGGCAATTTAAAACAAGCAGACACTTGGGTGCCATAAAAAAATAAATAATAATAATAATAATAATACTAGTCCTATAATAACTTATGTCCAAAATAAGATCCAAATTAATCCCATTCTAGTACAGTAAAGAGAAATAATTACTAACCATCCATAATCTGATGGGGAAACAATACTTCATCAGCCGGAAACAACAAAACCCCTAAACATATGTGTCTGGGCCATAATGAAAACCCCAGAAATTAGTAATGTCACATACAACAAATATACCCAGGAGTGGAGGCTGTGAGCAGTAGGCAGCACACACTCCTGCTGGTGTGATATGGCCCACTCTCCAGGACACGGGTGGATCGGTCACAGGGCTGCAGCCCGGCCTGATTGGTGATGCTTGGTGTACAGTTACATCACATAGGATTGTCATCTGACCTGGCTTTCCGACTTGCCTTTCTCTGCCCACCCGCTTTTCCTCGCGTCCGTGGGTTGGACGATCCGCACCTTAGAGCTCTGGCATCCCATAGTTACAGTGTAGGGGAATGTGATCGGCGCGCTGACCCGGCATTCTTATATACAGCCGGGCACGGTTACTAATGACGCCTCCGTCTCCATGACAGGTTACCACAATACGTGACGTCACCGGGCTGTGGAGGGACGTGCACGAGAACACCCCGGGGATGCAAACACTGTGTGATCGATACGCGGAAGCGTGAGGGGCCGGTGACATTTACACAGAAGGTGACGTATCGTTTACCTGTAGGGGGTACTAATGTTTTTCTGGAAACTATAATGTTTGTGATATCAATAAATAATGCACACATTTCATGTGATAGTGTATAGGCTCGTGATTGTGGATGTTCTGGTGATCGTGGATAACCTCATGATAGTGGATGTTGTGGTGATCGTGGATATGCTCGTGATTGTGGATGTTCTGGTGATCATGGATAGGCTCCTGATTGTGGCTGTTCTGGTGATCATGGATAGGCTCGTGATTGTGGATGTTCTGGTGATCGTGGATATGCTCGTGATCGTGGATATGCTTATGATTGTGGATGTTCTGGTGATAGGGGATAACTTCATGATTGTGGCTGTTCTGGTGATAGGGATAACCTCGTGATAGTGGATGTTCTGGTGATCGTGGATATGCTTATGATTGTGGATGTTCTGGTGATAGGGGATAACCTCATGATAGTGGATATTCTGGTGATCATGGATAGGCTCGTGATTGTGGCTGTTCTTGTGATAGGGGATAACCTCATGATTGTGGATGTTCTGGTGATCGTGGATATGCTTATGATTGTGGATGTTCTGGTGATAGGGATAACCTCATGATAGTGGATATTCTGGTGATCCTGGATAGGCTCCTGATTGTGTGCTGTGTCTTGTGATAGGGGATAACCTCATGATGTGGATATTCTGGTGATCTGGATGGGTCTGATTGTGGTTTCTTGTGTAGGGATATTGGATCGTGGATAGGCTCCTGATTGTGGATGTTCTGGTAGTAGGGGATATTGGCAGCAGTGACCCCAGAATATGTTAACCCCTAGTGGCAGAGCTATTCTGCACATTACTTTAGGACCAAGCCACAACCTTTTTAACACCTTGTCTCCTCAGTCAATTGTTTTCATGTTTGGACTTTTTTTTTATCTTCCAAGAGCCATAACTTTTTTATTTTTCAGTACAGCTGAATGAGATCTTGCTTTTTTTAGGAGCTGTAGTTTGAATTGCACCATTCATTTGGTAATATAGTGTACTTGCATAGTTTGTATATAATGTGTATGTATATATATATTAGCCACTCCACCAAAAAGGAAAAGAGGACGGCACCGCTAACACCGCCGCAGTATCGCCATGTTATTGCTTCAGCATGCTGTAGGCTACACCTGTGGACTCAGGGTGCTGATACAGAAATGTACAAGATGTACAATAATGCTCAATAGCGCTTCTATGGGTCCCGTAGAAGCGCTATTGAGCGCGAAACGGCCGTCGTCAGCACACGCATCCGCCTATCCTCACTCTCCCAGCCATGAAGTTTTAATATTTGCCAATAAAGAGTGGAATTTTTTACCTAAGACCAATGAGTGCGATCTGCCTTTATCTATTCATATATATATTGGCATTTAAAAAAAGTTTAACTTTGTTAACGTTGTAAACAAAAATTTGGTATGTCCTTTTCTGAGACGTAACTTTTTTTTTTTTTCATTTTTCTGTCAATAGATTTATGAGGGCTTGTTTTTTCTGTGTTGTTATTGGTACCATTTTGGGGACTAATTTCCAAATTGGGGAGAATCCCAAGTAAGCCCTCACTAGAAGACCATAAAATGTAACTTATTTCTATTAATTAAAATAAAGTATATACAAAGGGTATAAAGCATTTTGTCCCTAATCTGTCTCAAAAGTCTGCGGTTATTTTATGCTATCTTATTCTGCCAATATGTATTAGCATTCCGTTTACTTTACACTTTATAAATCTAAATTAGCAGGAATACTGCATAAAATAACTGCAGATTTTGAGGCAGATTAGGGATAAAATGTTTCATACCCTGTGGATATACTTTATTTTAATTAATAGAAATAAAAGTTACATTTTATGGTCTTCTATTCCAAATGGTCTTCTAGTGAGAGTTTACTTGGGTTTCTCCCCAATTTGGAAATTATATATCTTTCCAAAGACCATCATATTTCCCCAAAATGGCATGTACAACATGATTTCTTATTATTCAATTTTTTTTAATCTTCTTTTTCTTTTTCTCTGTTTGGCATGTGTCATATATAGTGTTGAGCGATACTTCCCGATATCCAGAAATATCGGATCGGATTGGATCGGCCCGATACTCAAAAAGTATCGGGTATCGCCGATTCCGATACCGGAAACCCAATGCAAGTCAATGGGACAGAAATATCGCAATTAAAAAAACCCCTTTCTTTCCTTGTAAACACTAGATATACACACATAGAATACACACATATATATATATATATATATATATATATACATGTCATTGTGACATATATATATATATATATATATATATATATACATATATTTATAGTTCATACACTTCTACATAGTAAAATAGCCACTTATTCAAATGCTGGGCAATGCCGGCTTTTGTGAAATTACAGAACCACCCGACATGAAATGACACAAGGTTTACATAGAGTTAACCATGTCATTTCATGTAGTTTGATATATGGTTCTCACTAACAATTACATGAGTGTATGTGTGCAAAATTTCACACATATAGGGGTTAATTAAAGGTGTAAATTCGTTGTAAAAAAAAAGCATTTTTTTTTACTAATTTACACCTTTAATTAACCCCTACATGTGAGAAATTTTGCACACATACACTCATGTAATTGTTAGTGAAAACCATATATAAAACTACATGAAATTACATGGTTAACTCTATGTAAACCATGTGTCATTTCATGTCGGGTCTGTAATTTCACAAAAGCCGGCAATTGATTTAGCGGCTATTATACTATGTAGAAGTGTATGTACTATAAATATATATATATATATATGTGTCACAATGACATGTATATATATATATATTTAATATATATATATATATATATGAGGTGTAAAATTGTTGAAAAAAAATGCGTGGGCTCCCGCCCTATTTTGTCAACCAGACAGACAAAGCCAGCGAGTGGGGGCAGATAATAATAGCCAGAGAGGGACCATTATTTTTGCCCCCCCGGCTACTAACATCTGCCCCCAGACACCCCAGAAAAGGCAAATCTATAATTAGATTCGCCCTTTCTGGCACTTAGCCTGTCTATTCCCATTGCCCTGTTGCTGTGGCGAATGGGTTAATAATGGGTTAAAGCCACCTTGCTATTGAAAGATGACTTTAAGCCAGGTTAATAATTGAGAGCTGTCAATTAGACAACTATCAATTATTAATCCTATTGAAGTAAATAAAAAAAACACACACACATTAAGAATAAATAATTTTAATGAAATAAAAACACATTTTTTTGACCATCTTTTATTGTACTGTTAATCCTCGATTCCCTTGTTCTCCTGAAATAAAAATAAAATAATAAAGCAACATTATTCTTACCTATCCGACGCACAGTCAGGTCCCCCGATGTAATCCTTCTGAAAGGGTTAATATTTACTGCAGGGACCGCAGCTAATGTTGCCAGCCTTGCAGTAAACCCCGGAAGAATCATCTCCTCTCCTGGCTTACAGGAGAGGAAGTGGTTAGCATAATTGATTGCTTCCCACTTTCACTTCAGGTCAGCCAGTGACACTGTACAGCATCAGTGACGTCAGAGGGAATCTCGGCTGACCTGAAGTGAACTGATTAACAAAAATAGGGGATCCCCTCGAAAAAAAAAAATGGCGTGGGGTCCCCCTATTTTTGTTAACCAGCCTGATGAAGCAGACTACAGAGGCCTGGTTTTTCAGGCTGTTAAGGAGCCAATATCCATGGACCTTGCAATCCTGATACCAGGCCACAGCAGTCTGCTCATCTTGGCTGGTTAACAAAAATAGGGGATCCCCTCGAAAAAAAATGGCGTGGGGTCCCCCCTATTTTTGTTAACCAGCCAGATGAAGCAGACTGCTGAGGCCTGGTTTTTCAGGCTGGTAAGGATCCAAGATCCATGAACCTTGCAAACCTGATAATACCAGGCCACAGCAGTCTGCTTAGCTTGGCTGGTTAACAAAAATAGGGGATCCCCTCGAAAAAAAAATGGCGTGGGGGTCCCCCTATTTTTGTTAACCAGCCAAATAAAAAGCAGACTGCTGCGGCCTGGTATTAAAAAACTGTCAAGGCCCATGGATTTTGGCCCTCAACAGCTTAAAAATACCAGGCTGCAGCAGCCCCACAATTGGCGCATCCAAGGATGCGCCAATTGTGGCACTTTACCCGGCTCTTCCCACTTGCCCTGTAGCGGTGGCAAGAGGGGTAATAAAGGGTTAATGTCACCCTTGATTGAACGGTGAGAATAAGCCCGGTTAATAATGGAGAGGCGTCAATAAGACACCGATCCATTATTAATCATAAAGTTTGTAAATTTTTTTAAAAAATACACAGCCAGAATAAAGTCTTTTAATGAAATAAAACACAACACAGTTTTCATTATTTTTATTTGACTCTCATCCTGCGACGCCATCGATCTCCTGTAAAAAAACAAAAATAACAAACCAACACAAATACTCCCTGTCCAACGCAGTCCAAAATCACGAGTGTCCCACGACGAGTCCAGCTCTGCTACATCTGCATGCCAGGCTGAGCCTGACATCCAGATACAGCAGAGCTGCTTACCATAGCTGATCCCCGGCGGTGACGTCATCCGGACTGCTGTACTCTCGCGACAGCTGGCCGAGATTGCCCGGTATCCGGCAGCACGTGCAGTTATCGCGAGAACTGCACGTGACCGCCAGGGAGAGGGTAATGGCGGCCATCCAGGAGTCCAGGACGTGACCACCGGGGATTTTCTGCCAGGTAAGTGCTGCTGACTCCTGACAAACCCGACCGACACTGACAGTGACACTTTCGGGAAGTTCCTGTGTCACCTACTTCGTTCTGTGACACAGGAACTCTCCATATACTTTACTGCCAACGTCCGATTCCGGTATCCTATATGCAAAAAATATCGGATCTCAGAATCGGAATTCTGATACAGCGAATATCGGCCGATACCCGATATTTGCAGTATCGGAATGCTCAACACTAGTCATATAGGTTAATAATAGGGATAAGTGAACGTGTTTGGTGCTACTTGGATATCACTCTAGTATCTGGATGCTTGGATGTGCTCGGCACTCGGCGAGCATTGACTGGTGCTTGAATTTGAAACTCGAATCACCAACCCACTGTGGTGTCTGTTACACAGCCAATAAGCATGCAGGGATTGCCTGCGAGTCACTGCATTCACTAAATGTAGCCATATTGGTAGTGGCATTACTGTGATTGGCTGGCTGGATTACCTCATCAGAGGTTATAAAAGGACCGGCGCCACTGCGTTTGGCTCACTGATGCCGCTGCACAGTTCAGGGACAATTCTTACTGGAGGGAGAGATCAGTTATCCAGGCCTGTGTGTGCACAGTTTGATGAATCAGAGTCCTCAAGTATTGATACTGGTGCTGATACTGAATCATCATACTAGCAGTCCTACTTAGAGCTAATCTTGTACTTTGCTGTTTCTATCAGATACTTTCTGCATTTATTCTAGGGAGAGACAGTTGCAGGAGCAGGGAGAGTGACATAATACAGTCTCTAGGCAAGGCTTAGGGTTTTGTAGTCCGTTGCAAAATATATAGCTGCAGCAGTTGACCACATTGTTTTTTTGGGTGAAAATTGACTTTATAATGATCCATAGAGTATTACGTGCTTTGTGGTACGTTTCTGTGGTTCAAAACACTCCAAAAAAGTGTTAACATTTTTTTCTGGATTCAGTTAGTCACCCACAAAGTACTCTGTGTGCTTTGCGGTACATTTCAGTGTTATATAACACTCCAAAAAAAGCGTTGAAAAATATTTATAGATTTAATTTTTCATCCATAGAGTATTAGGTGCTTTCTGTTACATTTTGGTGGTATATAACACTCCAAAAAAGCATTCAAAAAATGTTTTGGATTCAGTTACTCATCCATAGAATATTGCGTGCTCTGCGCTACATTTCAGTGGTATATAACACTCAAAAGAGCATTGAAAAATTTTTCTGGATTCAATTACCCATAGAGTATTACATGCTTTGCGGTACATTTCGGTGGTATATAACACTCCAAAAAGCGTTGAAAAATATTTAGGAATTCAACTAGTCATCCATAGAGTATTACGTGCTTTCTGTTTAATTTCAATTTTATGTAGCACTCGAAAAAAGTGTTAAAGATTTTTTCTGGATTCAGTTAGTCATCCATAGAGTATTATGTGCTTAGTGGGCAACAAGGATGACAGAATCCTGCAAGGCCCCGGAGGGAGAAACCGGAGGAATGTTGGAGCCAGACAAAGCTGGTGTGACAGCAGAGGTGGCAGGAACCTTTGGTCCGGAACCGGCCGCTTTCTCAGAACCACCAAAGCCCAAACCCATGCCAAAGCCTTCCCCGCTGGGGTTCTTGCACCCTGCTGAAAAAAGAGCCAGTATCCAGCAACTAGTGAGTGGACTGCAGGATCTAGGGTGGTCAGGAGAGAGAAGGATGTGAGCCAGGGCTGGAGACATGCTAGCGGGATCGCGAGCCGCAAGGTACCGACAGTTGGTATCCCGGGGGGAGATTGTTACGCACAACCAGCAATGGAGATGGAGGTCCATAGAAGATTTTGGGACTCTTTATTAAATCTCGTTCAAACAGCGGGCAGTAGAGATGGAATCCTTGCCCTGAAGGCTGCAAGAGCTGACATCACGGAATCAGGGTCATGTTCCTCAAAATCGTGTGTCAACATTGCTGGTATGTGGTGGGTATGATCCAAAAAGGAAGGGAGCAGGATGAACCTTTCTTGAGAAATGAACGGGCCTGGGAGAGGGGAATACTACCCCTGAGAGATTGGACTACATTTGGGGTTCTCCACCTCCTATGCAGGAATAGGCAATGATGCAAGTGAAACAGGGGGCTGTCACTCATTTTTACAGGTCGAGGGCTCTGGCACTACCCTAAGCCAAGTCACTTCCTGCCAGGCACCTGGGAATCGGGCTTCAGGAAGCAGGTAAAGGCAGTCCCCAGCCTTCCGAGGAAGGAGAAGAAGAAGCAGACTCAGAAGAGGATAACTGTATTACAATCCTTATAATTTTTCCTGGCTTTGCACTTTCTGCAAAGCGTTTATGAGTGTAGGAGTACGCAAACTTTTTTCTGTATTCAATTGGTCATTCATACAGTTGAAAGTGGCTGTTGTTACATTATTGTGGTATCTAAAACTCCAAAAAAAGTTCAATTTTTTTTCTTGATTCATTTAGTCATCCATAGAATTTAATGAGCTTTGTGTAAAATTACGGTGTGTTAACCCCTTTACCCCCAAGGGTGGTTTGCACGTTAATGACCGGGCCTATTTTTACAATTCTGACCACTGTCTCTTTATGAGGTTATAACTGGAACGCTTCAACGGATCTTCTCGATTCTGAAACTGTTTTCTTGTGACATATTGTACTTCACGATAGTGGTAAAATTTCTTCGATATAACTTGTGTTTATTTTTGAAAAAAAACGCAAATATGGCAAAAATTATGAAAATTTTGCAATTTTCAAACTTTGAATTTTTATTCCCTTAAAACAGAGAAATATGTCACACAAAATAGTTAATAAATAACATTTCCAACATGTCTACTTTACATCAGCACAATTTTGGAACTCAAATTATTTTTGTTAGAAGTTATAAGGGTTAAAAGTTGACCAGCGATTTCTCATTTTTACAACAAAATTTGCAAAGCCATTTTTTTAGGGATCACCTCACATTTGAAATCACTTTGAGGGGTCTATATGGCAGAAAATACCCAAAAGTGACGCCATTCTTAAAACTGCACCCCTCAAGGTACTCAAAACCACATTCAAGAAGTTTATTAACCCTTCAAGTGCTTCACAGGAGCAGAAGCAACATGGAAGGAAAAAATGAACATTTAACTTTTTAGTCACAAAAATGATCTTTTACAAACTTTTTTTTATTTTCACAAGGGTCAAAGGAGAAAATGGACAGATAAAGTTGTTGTACAATTTCTCCTGAGTACGCCGATACCCCATATGTGGGGGAAAACCACTGTTTGGGTGCACGGCAGAGCTCGTAAGGGAAGGAGCGCCGTTTGACTTTTTCAAACCAAAATTGGCTGAAATTGAGATTGGACGCCATGTCGCGTTTGGAGAGCCCTGATGTGCCTAAACAGTGGAAACCCCCCACAAGTGACACCATTTTGGAAACTAGACCCCCAATGGAACTTATCTAGATCTGTTGTGAACACTTTGAACCCCCAAGTGTTTCACACAAGTTTTAATGCCTGGGTGTGAAAAAAAACAAACAATTTTCCACAAAATGATTTTTTAGTCCCCATTTTTGATTTTTCCAAGGAAATTGGACCAAAAGTTGTTGTCCAGTTTGTCCTGAGTACGCTGATACCCCATATGTGGGGGGGGGGGGAAACTGTTTGGCGCACGGCAGGGCTTGGAAAGGAAGTAATAACGTTTTGGAATGCAGATGTTGATGGGTGTCATGTTCCTTTTGCAGTGCCCCATATGTGCCTAAACAGTGGAAACCCCACAAGTGACCCATTTTGAAAACTAGACCCCTAAGGAACTTATCTAGATCTGTGGTGAGCACTTTGAACCCCCAAGTGCTTCACATAAGTTTATAATGCCCGGGCATGAAAATAAAAAATCATTTTTTTTTTTCCGCAAAAATTATCTTTTAGTGACCAATTTTTTATTTTCCCAAGAGTAACTGGACCACAAATTGGACCACAAAAGTTGTACAAATTGTCCTGAGTACGCTAATACCCCATATGTGGGGGGGAACCACTGTTTGGGCGCACAGCAGAGCTCAGAATGGAAGGAGCGCCATTTGACTTTTTCCAACCAAAATTGGCTGAAATTGAGATTGGATGCCATGTTGCATTTGGAGAGACCCTGGTGTGTCTAAACAGTGGAAACCCCCCACAAAAGACACCATTTTGGAACTAGACCCCCTAAGGAACTTATCTAGATCTGTGGTGAGCAATTTGAAAACCCCCAAGAGCTTCACACAAGTTTTATCGTAGAGCCGTAAAATTAAAAAATCATATTTTTTCCACAAAAATTATCTTTTCACCCCAATTTTTATTTTCCCAGGAGTAACAAGACCCCAAAAGTTATTGTGCAATTTGTCCTGAGTACGCTGATACCCCATATGTGGGGGTAAACCACTGTTTGGGTGCATGGCAGAGCTCGGAAGGGAAGGAGCGCCGTTTGACTTTTTCAGCGCAGAATTGGCTGGAAGTCATGTTGTGTTTGGAGAGCTCCTGATGTGCCTAAACAGTGGAAACCCCCCAAAATGACACCTTTTGGAAAACTAGACCCCTCACGGAACTTTATTAGATGTGTGGTGAGAACTTTGAAACACCCAGGTGTTTCACTAAAGTTTATAACGCCTAAGCATGAAAATAAAAAATCATATTTTTTCCACAAACATGATTTTTAGTCTCTAACTTTTTATTTTCCCAAGGGTAACAGGGAAATTGGACCCCAAAAGTTGATGTCCAATTTGTCCTGAGTAAGCTGATACCCCATATGTGGGAGAAAATACTGTATGGGCACATGTCAGGGCTCGGAGGGAAGTAGTGACGTTTTAGATTGCAGACTTTGATGGAATGGTCTGCGGGCGTCATGTCGCGTTTGGAGAGCCCTGATGTGCCTAAACAGTGGAAACCAACCACAAGTGACCCCATTTTGGAAAATAGACCCCCCAAGGAACTTATCTAGATGTGTGGTGAGCACTTTGAACCCGAAGTGCTTCACAGAAGTTTATAACGTACAGCCGTTAAAATAAAAAAATCTTTTTTTTTTTTTACAAAAAATGATTTTTTTGCCCCCAATGTTTTATTTTCACAAGGGTAACAGGAGAAATTGGACCCTGAAAGTTGTTGTCCAATTTGTCCTGAGTACGCTGATTTCCCAATATGTGGGAGAAAACTCTGTATTGGGGACACGTCGGGGCTCCGAAGGGAAGTAGTGACGTTTTGGATTGCAGACTTTGATGGAATGGTCTGCGGGCGTCTGTTGCATTTGGAGAGCCCTGATGTGCCTAAACAGTGGAAAACCCCCACAAGTGACCCCATTTTGGAAAATAGACCCCACAAGGAACTTATCTAGATGTGTGGTGAGCACTATGAAGCCCCAAAAGTCTTCGTACAGTCGTATAAACAAAAAAAATATATATTTTTTTTTTACAAAAATGATATTTTTACCCCCAATTTTTTATTTTCCAAGGGTATAGAAGAAATTGGACCCCAAGAGTTATTGTGCAATTTGTCCTGGTACGCTGATACCCCTATGTGGGGGGGTAAACTACTGTTTGGGCGCATGGCAGGCTCAGAAGTGAGGAGCACCGTTTGACTTTTTTTAATGCGAATTGGGGAATT
>JARQOD010000006.1:288613015-288721131 GCA_033576555.1 Oophaga sylvatica
GCGCGGCCCACATAGTATATAGCGCGGCCCACATAGTAAATAGCGCGGCCCACATAGTGTATAGCACGGCCCACATAGTATATAGCGCGGCCCACATAGTATATAGCGCGGCCCACATAGTACATAGCGCGGCCCACATAGTACATAGCGCGGCCCACATAGTGCATAGCGCGGCCCACATAGTACATAGCGCGGCCCACATAGTATATAGCGCGGCCCACATAGTATATAGCGCGGCCCACATAGTATATAGCGCGGCCCACATAGTATATAGCGGGCCCACATAGTAATATGCGCGGCCCACATAGTAATAGCGCGGCCCACATAGTATATAGCGCGGCCCACATAGTATATAGCGCGGCCCACATAGTATATAGCGCGGCCCACATAGTATATAGCGCGGCCCACATAGTACATAGCGCGGCCCACATAGTATATAGCGCGGCCCACATAGTATATAGCGCGGCCCACATAGTATATAGCGCGGCCCACATAGTAATAGCGCGGCCCACATAGTATATAGCGCGGCCCACATAGTGTATAGCGCGGCCCACATAGTATATAGCGCGGCCCACATAGTACATAGCGCGGCCCACATAGTACATAGCGCGGCCCACATAGTAATAGCGTGGCTCACATAGTAATAGCGCGGCCCACATAGTAATAGTGCGGCCCACATAGTATATAGCTTGGCCCACATATACATAGCGGGCCACATAGTACTAGCGCGGCCAACATAGTATATACCGGACTTATATAGCGCGGCCCAAAGTATATAGCGCGGTCCACATAGTACATAGCGCGGCCCTCATAGATATAGCGCGGCCCCATGTATATAGCACGGCCCACATAGTATATAGCGCGGCCCACATAGTAATAGCGCGGCCATATATAGCGCGCCACATAGTACAAGCGCGGCCCACATAGTACTAGCGCGGCCCACATAGTACTTGCGCGGCCACATAGTATATAGCGCGGCCCACATAGTATATAGCGCGCCTTTATAGCGGCCCACATAGTATATAGCGCGGCCCACATAGTATATAGCGCGGCCTATATAGCGGGCCCACATAGTATAGCGCGACACACATAGTATATAGCACGGCCGTCATAGTATGCGGCCATATATAGCAGGCCACATAGTATATAGCGGCCCAATAGTATATGCGCGCCCACATAGTATTAGCGCGCCCACATATAATAGCGCGGCCCACATAGTTATAGCCGGCCCACATAGTATATAGCGCGGCCCACATAGTATAGCGCGGCCCACATAGTACATAGCGCGGCCACATAGTACATACGCGGCCCACATAGTCATAGCGGGCCCACATAGTACATAGCGCGGCCAAAGTGTATAGCCTGCCCACATAGTATATAGCGCGGCCCACATAGTATATAGCGCGCCCACATAGTAATAGCGCGGCCCACAAGTACATAGCGCGGCCCACATAGTACATAGCGCGGCCCACATGTACATAGCGCGGCCCACATAGTACATAGCGGCCCAATAGTATATAGCGCGGCCACATAGTAATAGCGCGGCCTTATATAGCGTGGCCCACATAGTATATAGCGCGGCCCACATAGTATATACGCGCCTTATGCGGGCCCACATAGTATATAGCGCGCCACATAGTAATAGCACGGCCCATAGTATAAGCAGGCCCATATGTATATAGCCGGCCCCAAGTATATAGCGGGCCCATATAGTATATTGCGCGGCCCACATAGTATATAGCGCGGCCCACATAGTATATAGCGCGCCACATAGTATATAGCACGGCCTCATAGTATATAGCGGGCCCATATAGTATATAGCCGGCCCACATAGTAATAGCGGCCACATAGTAATAGCGCGGCCCACATAGTATATAGCGCGGCCCACATAGTATATAGCGCGCCACATAGTATATAGCGCGCCCATAGTAATAGCGCGGCCACATAGTATATAGCGCGGCCACATAGTATAAGCGCGGCCCACATAGTAATATGCGGGCCCACATAGTACATAGCGCGGCCACATAGTAATAGCGGCCCCATAGTATATAGCGGCCACATAGTATATAGCGCGGCCCACATATATATGGCCACATATAGCGGCCCAATAGTAATAGCGGGCCCACATAGTAATAGCGCGGCCCACATAGTATATGCCGCACTATATAGCGCGGCCACATATATAGCGCGGCCACATGTAATAGCGCGGCCCCATAGTATAAGCGGCCCTCATAGTATAGCGGCCACATATAATAGCGCGGCCCACATGTAAACGCCGCCCACAAGTATATAGCGCGCCACATGTAATAGCCGCCCATAGTAATAGCGGCCCACATAGTATAGCGCGCCACATAGTAAATAGAGCGGCCCAATAGTAATAGCGCGGCCACATAGTAATAGCGCGGCCTTTATAGCGGGCCCACATAGTATATAGCGCGCCACATAGTATATAGCCGGCCATAGTAATAGCGGGCCCAATAGTAATAGCGCGGCCCACATATAATAGCGGCCCAAAGTAATACGCGGCCCACATATATATAGCGCGGCCCACATAGTATAGCGCCTATAGTAATAGCGCCCACATAGTAATAGCCGGCACTAGTTATAGCGGGCCAATAGTATATAGCGCGGCCCACATAGTAATAGCGGGCCAATAGTATGCGCGGCCCACATAGTAATAGCGCGCCCAATAGAATAGCGGCCCCATAGTTATAGCGCGCCACATAGTAATAGGCGGCCCACATAGTAATAGCGGCCCATAGTATATAGCGCGGCCCCATAGTATATAGCGCGGCCCACATAGTAATAGCGCGGCCCAATAGTATAGCGCGGCCCACATAGTAATAGCGCGGCCCACATAGTTATAGCGCGGCCCACATAGTTATAGCGCGGCCCACATATAGGCGCCACAATAATAGCGGGCCCACATAGTACATAGCGCGGCCCACATAGTAATAGCGCGGCCCACATAGTATATAGCGCGGCCTTATATAGCGGCCCACATAGTATATAGCGCGCCACATAGTATATAGCCGGCCCCATAGTATATAGCGGGCCCACATAGTATATAGCGGCACATGAGCCCACATAGTAAAGCGCGGCCCACATAGTAATAGCGCGGCCCACATAGTAATAGCCGGCCCACATAGTAATAGCGCGGCCCACATAGTATATACCGCCTTATATAGCGGCCCACATAGTATATAGCGCGGCCACATAGTATATAGCGGCCCATAGTAATAGCGGGCCCACATAGTTTAGCGGCCAAGTATGCGGCGTATAGCGGCCACATATATACCGCCACAGTAATAGCCGCCTATTATACCGCCAGAATAGCGGCCCACATATAATAGCGCGCCACAATAGGCGGCCACAAACCGCCCATATATGCGCCACATATGCGCGCCATATATACCGCCTATAGCGGCCATTATATAGCGCGGCCCCTATACTAGCGCGGCCCACATAGTATATAGCGCGGCCTTATATAGTGGCCCATATATAGCGCCCACATAGTATATAGCCGGCCCATAGTATATAGCAGGGCCACATGTATATAGCGGGCCCAATAGTATAGCGCGGCCCACATAGTATATAGCGGGCCCACATAGTAATGCGCGGCCCACATAGTAATAGCGCGGCCCACATAGTATATAGCGCGGCCCACATAGTATAGCCGCCCACATATAGATATAGCGCCCACATAGATAGCGGCCCACAAGTACAAGCGGCCCACATAGTCATAGCGCGGCCACAATAGTGCCACTATATAGCGCGCCCACATAGTATATAGCGCGGCCCACATAGTAATAGCGCGGCCCCATAGTATAGCGCGGCCCCATAGTAATAGCCGGCCCACATAGTAATAGCGCGGCCCACATAGTATATAGCGCGGCCCACATAGTACATAGCGCGGCCCACATAGTACATAGCGCGGCCCACATAGTACATAGCGCGGCCCA
This sequence comes from Oophaga sylvatica, assembly GCA_033576555.1. Taxonomy (NCBI): domain Eukaryota; kingdom Metazoa; phylum Chordata; class Amphibia; order Anura; family Dendrobatidae; genus Oophaga; species Oophaga sylvatica. The sequence goes on from JARQOD010000006.1 coordinate 288,616,978, forward strand.
CATAGTATATAGCGGGCCTTAGATAGCGCGGCCCACATAGTATATAGCGCGACACACATAGTATATAGCACGGCCCTCATAGTATATAGCAGGGCCCACATAGTATATAGCGCGGCCCACATAGTGTATAGCGCGGCCCATCATAGTATATAGCGCGGCCCACATAGTATATAGCACGGCCCACATAGTACATTGCGCGGCCCACATAGTACATAGCGCGGCCCACATAGTACATAGCGCGGCCCACATAGTATATAGCGTGGCTCACATAGTATATAGCGCGGCCCACATAGTATATAGCGCGGCCCACACAGTATATAGCTCGGCCCACATAGTACATAGCGTGGCCCACATAGTACATAGCGCGGCCCACATAGTATATAGCGCGGACTTATATAGCGCGGCCCACATAGTATATAGCGTGATCCACATAGTACATAGCGCGGCCCTCATAGTATATAGCGCGGCCCATATAGTATATAGCGCGGCCCACATCGTATATAGCGCGACCCTCATAGTATATAGCAGGGCCCACATAGTATATAGCGCGGCCTTATATAGCGCGACCCACATAGTACATAGCGCGTCACACATAGTATATAGCACGGCCCTCATAGTATATAGCGCGGCCCACATAGTATATAGCGCGGCCCACATAGTATATAGTGCGGCCCACATAGTGTATAGCGCGGCCCACATAGTATATAGCGCGGCCCACATAGTATATAGCGCGGCCCACATAGTATATAGTGCGGCCCACATAGTGTATAGCGCGGCCCACATACTATATAGCGCGGCCCACATAGTACATAGCGCGGCCCACATAGTACATAGCGCGGCCCACATAGTACATAGCGCGGCCCACATAGTATATAGCGCGGCTCACATAGTATATAGCTTGGCCCACATAGTACATAGCGTGGCCCACATAGTACATAGCGCGGACTTATATAGCGCGGCCCACATAGTATATAGCGTGGCCCACATAGTATATAGCGCGGCCCACATAGTATAGTATATAGCGCGGCCCACATAGTATATAGCAGGGTCCATATAACACAGCCCTCATCTCTCCTCCCCCCCCAGGAATGGCCCCACAGCCACAGTTCAGTACACACTGACATATTTAAAAAAAAAAACACTCCTTACCTCTCCTTGTGCCCGCGCTGCTCCCGGCTCCTGTCTCCTGCGCGGCCTGTTACACAGTGAGTGCGCGATGATGTCATCGCGCACCCGCTGTGTCAGAGACAGAGCGGGAAATAATGGGAGAGAGAGCGTCAGCTGACGTTCTCTCCTCCATCATTGCTTTGAACTGTACCGGCAGACGCCGGTATAGTTCAAAGCAGCGGCGGGGGAGTCGGCGCTGGGGGTAGGCGGGCCCCCTGCCTCACAGGGGCCGGGTGGCCTCATCATGATAGGTGTGCGTGCGGCGCGCCCCTGCTTCTAGGGGGGGTGCTGCCCCCCTGCCCCACGGTAAGTACGCCCATGAACGACACCATATATAACTAGAGAGGATGGTATGTAATAAGGGACGATGTTATACATAACAAAAGAGGAAACTATATAACTAAGGATGGTGTTATGCATAATAACTGAGTACACTATATACTAAGGGACTGTGCTATACATAATAAGTGAGTACACTATATACTAAGGAGCTGTGGTATGTATAAGGGACTGTGTTAAAGGGAACCTGTCACCTTTTTTGGCCACTATAAGATTCAGCCACTGCCTTTCAGGGCTTATCTACAGCATTCTATAATGCTGTAAATAAGCCCTTGATCCTTCCTGAAAGATAAGAAAAATAAGTTTTAGTATACTCACCTGGGGGGCGGTCCGGTCCTATGGGTGTCACAGGTCTGGGTCCGTCGCCTCCCACTTCTTGCAATGCCACCCTCCTGTTTGCTTCATGGTTCCCTGACATCGCACTCCTGCACAGGCGTACTTATCTGCACTGTTGAGGGCAGAGCAAAGTACTGGAGTGCACAGGTGCCGGGAAAGGTCAGAGAGGCCCAGCGCCTGCTTTCTCCTCCACCACCCCCATCATTGTCTTCTCCGCAATCACCCCCATGATTCCCATCTCCTACACACACACACACACTCATTCCCCTCTCCTACACATACACATACACACAACCTTTCACCTCTCCGCATGCTCTCCCGCAGCAGCACCTTCGTTGGCAGTTTACTCTCTCTGGCACAGCTGTCAGCCGTGGTGCTGAATGATGACGTCGGCCAGCCGCGGCACTGACTGCTGTGAGAGACAGGAAGCGCGGCCAAGACGCAGGGCGGATCGATGCAGCTCCGCTGCCATTTTCTCTTGTAGGCAGCGGAGCTGCAGGGATCTCTCACTGCCCGCCACACATGAGGGCAATCTGGCCAGGGGCTGTCATTATTAGTCGCCCTGCAGGGGCCCCCTGGAGCATCTGGGCCCTGGTGCAGCCGCACAGGCTGCACATGCGGTGTGTCCGCCCATGACTTCCATTATACCTGTTGCTCAAAACAAGCATCAGAGCATCAGGATTTGCCCTGTTCGAGTAACGAGCATCCGAGCATTTTAGCGTTTGCTCATCTCTAGTTAATAAATGGGTCAGTAAAATAAAAACAAAAAAACTAATCGCAATGAAATGCCAACAGAATCCTTTTCACAGTTTAATGGGTAAGAGATTTTGTTTGTTGCATACAAGAAAATGAATGCCACACTGATGGTGAAAACTGAAACATGACTCAAAAATATCTGACAACTGGATCCAGAATGTTGGGGAAAATCAGTTTTTTCTTGTATGTGAAAAAAATAGACATCTGAATGAGGCCTAAGGGTTCGCTCACAAATGCGTATAAAATCAGCGAATACAATGTGAGATAAAAAATTGCATTGCACTCACACCAATGTTATTCATTGAGGCAGTGTTCAACTGTGAGTTTTTTCTCAGCTGTTATTGGGGTGAGGGAAAATTTGCATTGTGCTGCGTATAGCAGCATAAAATGGCCAAGACTCACAAATGCAAGTCAGTAGGAGCGAGACAAAAATTGCATGGCACTTGGACCATGCGTGTGCTGTCTTATTTCAATGCACTCATCTCAAGGGAAATCCAACAATTCATCAGCCAAGTACAGTAAATTCAGTGCCCGAACCATCAGAATAGAATAGACAGAAATATTTCAGTGAGATATTTAATTAGTGCAGTGCTTGTGTACTTTACTGTACATGTATTTAGCTAATGAATCTAAAAATAAATGACAAAAAAGGGGTGAGGTCTCCCTTATTTTTAATAACCAGCTGAGGGAAAGCAGACGACTGTGAGCTGGCGTTATTATTCTGTGAAGGGGCCAGTATCAATGGATCTTCATAGCCTATTAATATCACCTCACAGCTGTCTTCGTAGCCTTTATTAGTTATTAAAAAGGGGTACAAATAAGTGATGTGGGGTCCCCACTATTTTAAATAACCAAAGGCTAAGCAGACAGCTGTGGGCTGATATTAACGGGCTGGAAAGGGGCCATGGATACTGACCCTTTCACAGACTAATAATACTAGCTCTCAGCCGCCCCAGAAATGACGTGTTCATTAGATGCACCAATTCTGCACTTAACCTTGTCTCTTCCAATTGCCCTGGTGTGTTGGCAATCATAGTAATAGTTTTGGGATTGATGTGAGCTGTGTAATGTTGACTGACATCAAGCCCACAGGTTAGTAATATAGAGGTAGAAAGTAAAACTTGGCACTCAACTCAAGAAGAGAAATCCGTGAAGAAAATTTTAATGCAGTTCACATAACATACATAAACGTTTCAGTCTTACAAAGACCTTCATCAGTCTGCTACAGCAGGGTTCCCAAACTCCAGTCCTCAAGGCCCACCAACAGGTCATGTTCTCAGGATTTCCTTAGTATTGCCCAGGTGATAGATGCATCACCTGTTCAAGTCAAAGGAAATCCTGAAAACATGACCTGTTGGTGGGCCTTGAGGACTGGAATTAGGGAACCCTGTGCTACAGTACATAAAACAAGAACAAAAGAAACAAAATGTGTATCTCTCAATCACATATCATCAAAATATAAACAACAAAGAAAAAAGGAAATAAAATACGTCACCTCTTAATAATGAATATATAAAATATATACACACAAGTGCGTGTTAGAGGCAAGGAATAAGGGTAGGATTGAGGAGCAAAGGAAAGGGACCAGGACACTTACCCAACTGCTATTTGGAGGAAAAGGAATATGAAGACTCTGAAGGAAACCCCGGTTCCTCCCATGTCATCAATGTGACGTAACTACACAGGTACCGCTCTCCGGCGCCCCCTTTGTCTCTTAGGTGAGTAAGGGAACTGCACCTAGAGCAAATGGCTGCCGGGGAGGATGTCCTGTTACCCCCTGGGTATTCTAATGATTCATGATCAGAGTAAAAGCATCAGCCCAAAATTAATTTTATGGTTTAATTGCCTTAAGGGCGCTCTAGATAATTACAGAAATATGCAGTAAGCTATACAATTGAATTACAGTGGATTTGCAGTCATAGAAAAATACAACAATAATGTACAAGGCTTAGAGGTATTAAGCTAGAGGTCAATGTTACTAGGCTGTAGGTTGCATGTGGACAGGTACAAATCTTAGTTGCCGGACAGTCCCCAAAACGTGTGCAGCTGCTCCCTTGGCTGATCTGTCCCTTGTTCCTTCTTAGATCATCATCCTTGTTCTTCTGTGAGAATAGCTAGGGTCTGCCATCCACTCACAGTTCTTATACCTTTTAGGTCCCTCAACTCGATGCCAGAGGATGGGCTAATAATCTCCACCCTCAGCTCCCTGCAGAATTTATTCCCAATATCTAAGAAAGGGGATTAACTTTCTCCAGGATGATCGGATCAGGACACGAGAGGTACCAGTGAATGCAGTTTGTTTTGCCTGTCGCGTGGAGATCAAACATGGCCCGTTTGGCCCTCCACGGTGACCCAATCTCTATATCTCAGGTCCCTGAGCTATCACCGACTCGTGAGTCGCACTGTCAGATGCCCGAGGTCCGCAGGATCACACAGATATTTTTTATGAGTCTGCACCTAGAAAGATGTGCTCATAATTCATAATCCTAGAACGGAGTCATAGTGACTGGGAGAGGGAATGGATGTGTTTTCTGTGTCTAGCTGACAGGTATATTCTAATTGAAGCCCCAGGCACCTCCAGGCTCCATGCTACCGTGGCTCCAGACTAAAGCTTTGAAGTCTTGTTTTGGCCTTATCTCATTATCATACTAGCAGACTTTGCTATTCAACATTGAAGCAGTAAATCCTGTTTTGAGCCAGATCTACTTAGCATACTAAAGACCTTGTTATTCACAGTGGAGACTAAACCCTGTTGTCTTATATGCCTACAGGCCATGGGGTTTTGGAGCAGTTAGCTGCCTGTGTCTCTGTGAATTCAGACAAAATGGCAGCTGGGACAGGCCAATATCCAAGATGGTGGCTGTTCCTTCATCACAAAGACAATGATGTAAAGCCAAAGGCCTGTAATTAGAGAGACTATTAGAGTATGTATCAAAAAGCTCTTATAGGTTATAAGGAGTATATCAAAAAGTGATAGCACCTGTGACGTATAATAAACTTTAAATAATGTGGGTTTTTTACCCTGTAATAGGTTAACAACAGCCTAGAAGAAAAAATATGAAAGATATTGGGTAAATCTCAAAATAACCTTTCTAAAGTAAAGGTAATATACTGCCCATCTGTATTAATAAATTGATTAAAGGAAAAAATAGGAAATAACTAGCCTAAGGCTGTACATAGCACAGGAATTGTTGCAATTAAATATTTAGATAGTAAGTGGGATGTATGGCAAAAAACAAGCCCACCTGTATGTAAACAATCATGGGATACTGCATGTGGTTGTTGTCCAGGTATTCAGGCATATTAAAGTTGCTACATTGCATGTAAAAAATAGATAGTTAATACTTGGGCAATGTCAGTATGAAGATCTGGTGTAAATCAAAAGTGTGGCTTACCAATGGTGATATAATGGATAGACGTCCTGTTCCAATGCGGTGGCCACCGCTTGTTGGATGATGGGACGCCCTCACAATGGTGTATAAGTTAGAGAAAGGCGAGACATCCGTCTACGCCAACCAGATATGTGTAACTGGAAGTGATGCCTATTTGTGTTCCACATACCGGAAGCACATGCGTTCCACGTGCTGTATGGCTGGGCAAGGGGAACTGACACAATCTTGCGTCCCACAGCCATTAAGGACATGCGTTCCACGTATTAATCTATTATGGGGACACCCCCATTACTAACCATGTAGTCAAAAGAAATACACAAACAGAAAAAAATATAATTGTAAAAAGCACTCCTCAACACTCTTTTATCCATTTATTGTCATACAAAAGAAAAATCCAAAGTTGTCCACCGTAAAACCATAATAACGACGTCCCACGATGATCCCTGACTCTGCTACATCTGGATGCTGTGGTGAGCGGTGATATAAGTAACATGACTGCTCATCAATGTAGCCGAAACACACAGAGTAGTGTTTGATTCCGGCTGTTGTGACGAATGCTGACGTCAGATTATCACAGTTCATTGACGGGTGAACAGAGGTAACCTTACTGACGTCATTGCTCTTGCTGCGAGCTACTATTAAGGGGACCATAATAGTATGGGGGCTACTACAGAATGACACAGGTACATGTGGCTTGATGATGTTAGCACGCTGCGCAAGCATGTGTCATTTATAAAGTTGCCAACTAAGAAGAAAGAAGCGAGGCAGGGGAATGTAACGAGAGGTGAGTGTATTTTTTTTTCTAATACACTTAGAGGACAATGATTGGAGTGGGGAGATGACAATGATGAGAGTGGGGAGAGGAGAATGATGGGAGTGGAGGAGAAGAAAATGATGGGAGTGGGGAGAGAAAAATGATGAAAGGAGAGAGGACAATGATGAAAGGGAGAGAGGACAATGACGGGAGTGGGTAGATGACACTGATGGGGTGAGGGATAGGACAATGAGGGGAGTGGGGGAGAGGACAATGATGGGAATGGGGAGAGGACAATGATGGGAGTGGAGAGAGAACAATAATGGGAGTGGAGAGAGGACAATGATGGGAGTGGAGAGAGGACAATAATGGGAGTGGAGAGAGGATAATAATGGGAATGAGGGAGAGGACAATAATCGGAGTGGGGGAGAGGACAATGATGGGAGTGGGGGAGAGGACAATGATAGGAGTGAGGAGAAGACAATGATGGGAGTGGGGAGAGGATAATGATGGGAGTGGAGGAGAAGAAAATGATGGGAGTAGGGAGAGGAAAATGATGAAAGGGAGAGAGGACAATGACGGGAGTGGGTATTGGACACTGATGGGCTGAGGGATAGCACAATGATGGGAGTGGGGGAGAGGACAATGATGGGAATGGGGAGAGGACAATGATGGGAGTGGGGAGAGGACAATGATGGGAGTGGGGAGAGGACAATGATGGGAGTGGGGAGAGGACATTGATGGGAGTGGGGAGAGAGGACAATGATGGGGAGGGGAGAGGATAATGATGGCAGTGGGGGAGAGTACAATGATGGGAGCGGGGAGAGGACAATGATGAAAGGGAGAGAGTACAATGATGGGAGTGGAGAGAGAACAATGATGGGAGTGGGGAGAGGACAATGATGAAAGGGAGAGAGGACAATGAGGGAGTGGGGAATTGGAATGGAATTAAAGAGGACTTACAATGGACTTATGAACAGTGGGAGGGGGAAGAGAAAGTTAGATATGGATTTAAAATGAATTGGGTGGTGGTGGAGGGTGCCAAGTCCTTGATAGTGTCCTTCACCATCCTACAATTAATTTTGACGGTATCAGGGGCTTAAACTGTGTTGGGGAGTGGGAGAGGAGGGGGTAAGGTCCCTTTTTTAATTAATTGAAAAGTGGGAGGAGACCCTGTCAGGGACTTGTAATAAATTGGAATATGGCGGAGGATGTTAAGTACCTGATAATGTCTTCTCCCACTCTCAGATTCATTCTGTTGCTATCAAGGACTTATAATGAATGGGGGAGACACAGAACAGGGACTAAGGCTATGTGCACATGTTCAGGATTTGTAGGAGAAAATTCTGCTGCATGTCCTAATGTGGAAACATAGCTAGAATCTGGGATAGATATAGAAATCATATTTCTTAATGAGAGATACTCTCCATAGATCATGAGCAGCAATAAAGAACATTTGGCAGCTTAGATCCCTAAAGTAAAGTCAAAATGTGTGTACTGTAAGTGTGGCCACAAATTCAATCTCAGCGTGCTTATAAAACAGTACAAAAAATCCTTTATTCACAAGAACAAGAACAAGAACAAGGCATATAAATATACATATACGTTACTCCACACATTACGTATAAACCTAAGAAAAACAGGCGGACAACAACACAATCATGGTACAACCATGCAGGCATATGGTAATAAGGCTAGAGAACATCACAATACTGTAGGGGGAGCCAGGTTATAGTCCTGGCTGACAGTGGTTACTCTATCACGCCCTGGTATCCCGCCACATATACACAATGTCCCCTTTGATTTGTACCTTTCGTCCCGTTTTCGGCTCCATTAGGGTTCCTTCAGAGCTGCTGAGGGCTGCTTCCTGACGGTTTCAAACAAAGAGAGACAGAGTCCAGTTCCAACTTAACATAAACGATTTTACTTGGTTCCATTCTCAGTTCGTCCAGTTCAGACACAGTTACATCATAGGGATCATCACAGAGTACATTCCTTTCTTGCCAGGTGCTTTCCCTCACTTCTTCCAGAATGGCCCAGGGTTGCACCGGCTCGTCCGATACCGCAGCGTTCCTTCTGGCCAGCCTAACTATCTTCAGGAGTCCCCCTGTCTGTTTCACCCCAGACAAAAGGGCATCAGCACATGTAGTTAGCTGCCACATACTGGAGCTGCCCTGCATTCTCTCATGATTGTGACCTTCGGCTCTCAGGCCCTGGATGCCTGGGATCCGTGCTTAACATTACGGGGTCCACCTGCCCTGTCCGGGCTCTCAGACCCTACTCACTGTAATGCAGGAAATCTCACAAATTACCTACAGTTGGCCCCTCCTAATTTTACTAGTTGCTATCTTTTTATTATTTAGTACTTGTGTGCCCCCTCTAGTGGGCTAACTTAAGTACTGCACTCTCCCTATATACAATGTACACATAGCTGCACTCAGGTATATACAAATACAGTGCCTTGCGAAAGTATTCGGCTCCCTGGAACTTTTCAACCTTTTCCCACATATCATGCTTCAAACCTAAAGATACCAAATGTTAATCTTTGGTGAAGAATCAACAACAAGTGGGACACAATTGTGAAGTTGAATGAAATTTATTGGTTATTTTAAATTTTTGTGGAAATACAAAAACTGAAAAGTTGGGCATGCAATATTATTCGGCCCATTTACTTTCAATGCAGCAAACTCACTCCAGAAGTTCATTGTGGATCTCTGAATCATCCAATGTTGTCCTAAATGACTAATAATGATAAATATAATCCACCTGTGTCTACTCAAGTCTCCGTATAAATGAACCTGCTCTGTGATAGTCTCAGGGTTCTGTTTGAAGCACAGAGAGCATCATTAAGACCAAGGAACACAATAGGCAGGTCCGTGATACTGTTGTGGAGAAGTTTAAAGCTGGATTTGGATACAAAATGATTTCCAAAACTTTAAACATCCCAAGGAGCACTGTGCAAGCGATCATATTGAAATGGAAGGAGTATCATACCACTGCAAATATACCAAGACCCGGCCATCCCTCTAAACTTTCATCTCAAACAAGGAGAAGACTAATCAGAGATGCAGCCAAGAGGCCATGATCACTCTGGATGAACTGCAGAGATCTACAGCTGAGGTGGGACAGTCTGTCCATAGGACAACAATCAGTCGTACACTGCACAAATCTGGCATTTATGGAAGAGTGGCACGAAGAAAGCCATTTCTCAAAGATATCCATAAAAAGTGTATTTTAAAGTTTGTAACAAGCCTCCTGGGAGACACACCAAACATGTGGAAGAAGGTGCTCTGGTCAGATGAAACCAAAATAGAACTTTTTGGCAACAATGCCAAACGATATGTTTGGTGTAAAGACAACACAGCTCATCACCCTGAACACACCATCCACACTGTCAAACCTTGTGTGTGGCAGCATCATGGTTTGGGCCTGCTCTTCTTCAGCAGGGACAGGGAAGCTGGTTGAAATTGATGGAAAGATGGATGGAGCCAAGTACAGGACCATTCTTGAAGAAAACCTGTTGGAGTCTGCAAAAGACCTGAAACTGGGATGGAGATTTGTCTTCCAACAAGACAATGATCCCAAGCATAAAGCAAAATCTACAATAGAATGGTTCACAAATAAACGTATCCAGATGTTAGAATGGCCAAGTCAAAAGTCCAGACCTGAATCCAATTGAGAATCTGTGGAAAGAGCTGAAAACTGCTGTTCACAAACGATTTCCATCCAACCTCACTGAGCTAGAGCTGTTTGCCAAGGAAGAATGGGCAAGAATTTCAGTCTTTCGATGTACAAAACTGATAGACACATACCCCAAGCGACTTCCAGCTGTAATCGCAGCAAAAGGTGGCGTAACAAAGTATTAAGTTAAAGGGGCCGAATAATTTTGCACGCCCCACTTTTCAGTTTTTGTATTTCCAAAAATTTTAAAATAACCAATAAATTTTGTTCAACTTCAAAATTGTGTCCTACTTGTTGATTATTCACCAAAAATTTACATTTGGTATCTTTATGTTTGAAGCATGATATGTGGGAAAAGGTTGAAAAGTTCCAAGGAGCCGAATACTTTCGCAAGGCACTGTATATACAGTGTAGAACATTTACATTTACCAACGTTTAACCGGGACGTTTGTGGGGCCTAAAACAGTCTTTGCAACCCCTTACAATACGATAGTGACCTTCAAAAAATATTGCACATGTGAGGATCCCTAATCACAAATTAATGGGGAGACAGGTGTTTAAAGGGACAATCAATCTGCAGGTGTGCAGATTGCACTTAATCAAAGGCAGGCACAGGAGTAATCATGCACAACAATTATTGCTGTAATAACAGAGTAATATTTCCTGATGCATCACCAGAGATACCTGTATTGTGAAAAAGGGTGCCTAATAGAGTTGAGCGATACTTTCCGATATCCAAAAGTATCGGTATCGGAATGGTATCGCCGATATCCAAAAAATATCGGCGATACCCGATACCGATACCGGAAATCCAATGTAAGTCTATGGGACAGAAATATCGTAACTAAAAAAACCTCTTTCTTTCCTTGTAAACACTAAATATACACACATAGAATACATATATATATATATATACATGTCATTGTGACATATATATATACATATATTTATAGTTTATACACTTCTACATAGTAAAATAGCCTCTGATTCAATTGCCGGATTTTGTGAAAAGACAGAAGCACCCGACATGAAATGACACTTGGTTTACATAGAGTTAACCATGTCTTTTCATGTAGTTTGATATCTGATTTGCACAAACAATTACATGAGTGGCTGTGTGCAAAATTTCACACCTGTAGGGGTTAATTAAAGGTGTAAATTCGTTGTAAAAAAAACGGACTTTTTTGCTACGAATTTACACCTTTAATTAACCCCTACAGGTGTGAAATGTTGCACACAGCCACTCATGTAATAGTTAGTGAAAACAATAGATCAAACAACTTGAAATGACATGGTTAACTCTATGTAAACCATGTGTCATTTCATGTCGGGTTCTGCATTTTCACAAAAGCCGGCAATTGAATTAGCGGCTATTATACTATGTAGAAGTGTATAATATAAATATATATATATATATATATATATATATATATATATATGTGTCACAAATTCAATGACATGTATATATATATATATGAGGTGTAAAATTGTTGAAAAAAAATGCGTGGGCTCCCGCCCTATTTTCGCAACCAGACAGACAAAGCCAGCGAGTGGGGGCAGATAATAATAGCCCAGAGGGGGACCATTATTTTTGCCCCCCCCGGCTACTAACATCTGCCCCCAGACACCCCAGAAAAGACAAATCTATAATTAGATTCGCCCTTTCTGGCACTTTGCCCGTCTATTCCCATTGCCCTGTAGCGGTGGCGTATGGGTTAATATGGGGTTAAAGCCACCTTGCTATTGAAAGGTGACCTTAAGCCAGGTTAATAATTGAGAGCTGTCAATTAGACAACTATCAATTATTAATCCTATTGCATGAAATAAAAATAAAACACACACACACTTTAATTAAAAATCATTTTAATGAAATAAAGACACATGTTTTTGACCATCTTTTATTTTACTGCAAAAACCATTTCCTGTAATAAAAATAAAATAAAAAAGCAAAATTATTCTTACCTATCCCATGCACAGTCAGGTCCCACGGTGTAATCCTTCAGAAAGGGTTAATGTTTACTGCAGGGACCGCAGCTAATGCTGCAGCCTCACAGTAAACCCCCAAATGAATGAGTTCCTCTCCTGGCTGACAGGAGAGGAAGTGGAAAGCTTAATTGATTGCTTTCCACTTTCACTTCAGGTCAGCCAGGGACACAATCAGTGACGTCAGAGGGAACTGATTAACAAAAATAGGGGTTCCCTTCGAAAAAAAAATGGCGTGGGGTCCCCCCTATTTTTGTTAACCAGCCTGATGAAGCAGACTGCTGAGCAGTGGCGTACCGTGAATGAAGCAGACCATGCAGCTGCTATGGGGCCCGGACAGGTGAGGGGGCCCGCGACGGTCGGGTAGCTGTGCTGACACAGTACTACCAGGGGGTCGGCGGGGGAGGGGGAGCGCAGCTCTTCTATATACTCACCCTTCCGCCGGCGCGGTCTCTGCAGCCCCTGCTCTTCTCCACGGTCTCCGACGCCTGTGTTCAGCGGTCAGGTGGTACCGCTCATTACAGTCATGAATATGCACATATTCATGACTTTAATGAGCTGTCCCGCGTGACCGCTGAACACTGGCGGCGGAGACCGCGGGAGAAGAGCAGGGGCTGCAGAGACCGCGCCGGCGGAAGGGTGAGTATAAGGGATATTTACCTGTCCCGTTCCACCGTTGCTCGCGTCTTCTTGCTGCAATGTTCAGGTCAGAGGGCGCGATGACGTCGTTAGTGCGCGCCGCGCCCTCTGCCTGATCATTCACTGCTGGAGGACCCCGAAGACAGCGGCACTCAGCAGTGGAGAGAGGACAGGTAAATATCTCAGGTGCCGGGGCCCTGAGCGAGCGGTGACATCGGCACCTGGTGTCACCCCCTGCTCAGGACACCGGCACCTGGCCCCCAGCGACGAGAGGTGAGTATGTCTTCTTTTTTTTTTTTGGTTGCAGCAGCTGCGGCAGCATAAGGGCCTACTATGGAGCATCTATGGGGGCACAATCTATGGGGGCACAATCTATGGGGGCATGATCTATGGAGCATCTATGGGGGCACAATCTATGGGGGCATAATACATTTTTTTGTTTAATGTGTCCCTCACTGTGCTGGCACTTTACATTTACAATTGCTCTGGGTTTTTTTTTTTTGGGGGGGGCCCATTCAGAGTTTTGCTATGGGGCCCCATGATTTCTATGTACGCCCCTGCTGCTAAGGCATGGTATTTAAGGCTGTTAAGGAGCCAATATCCATGGACCTTGCCAGCAGCGTCGGACTGGAGTACCTTGGGCCCACCAGAGAAAAATTATTCTTGGGGCCCACCATCATACTTCCCAACCTTTGAAGAAGGGAAAGAGGGACAAAGGCTGTGGCACGCTGTGCCTGCTGCAGCAAATTTTAGGCCATGCCACGTTGCACCACAGACTGTCCAGGAGTTGGTGGATGCTTTAGTCCAGGTGTGGGAGGAGATCCCTCAGGAGACCATCCGTCACGCTCATCAGGAGCATGCCCAGAAGTTGTAGGGAGGTCATACAGCATACCTCCCAAGTTTTGAAGACAGGAAAGAGGGATAAAGGCTGCGGCGCGCATAGCGCGCCGCTGCAAATTTTAGGCCACGCCCCGACCACACCCATTTCACAGCTAATCACACCCATATCCTCGCCCCAAGCGTACCCATTTAGCACTGCTGATCACACTGACTGGTAATGAGAGCACAGTGGCTGGTACTGAGGAAAAGAAAGAAAGAGCAGCGAGAGAGAAAGAACAAACAGAGAAAGAAAGAGAGGAAAGAAAGAAAAGAGAGAGAGAAAGAAAAAACAGAGAGAAAAAAGAACAGAGAGCGAGAAAGAAAGAACAGAGAGCGAGAAAGACTAGAGAGAGAAAGAAAGACTAGATAGAGAGCCAGAGGCGTAGCTAGGGTTTTGGTTTAGTGGGGGCGAAACTTCTGAGTGGGCCCCTAATCAGAGAACCTCAGCAAATGACCGCGCTGTTGCCAAAAATAATCTATATATAAAAAGACCAATATTGATATTACCGCCATATGGTCTGTGGTAAATAATACCAGTCCTACAGAACATATAATAGATTACAGCACAGGTACAGATAATGACTTACCGCTGATGTTCTTTCTAATGGAATTGTTCACTTTTCATGTCTTTTCCATCTGGCCCAGACCGACATGACGACTTCTCCAGCCAGGACTTGACTGCAGAGATTACAACAAAGACACATTTCACTTCTCATCTTTTTAGCACTGTCACGGTCACCAATTGGACTATTCTCAACCTGCACAAACTCCTCATCCTGCTGATACCCCAATACTGAGAACGCTGCTGCCATATGTGTCCCTATTTCTGCACCTGATACCCCAATACTGAGCCGCTGATGCCGTATGTGTCCCTATTACTGCACCTGATACCCCAATACTGAGCTGCTGCTGCCGTATGTGTCCCTGTTACTGCACCTGCTGTGTGGTTCTGTGTGACCTCTAAATTTTAAAGCACCCCTCTAGAATATAGTAATGCCGGGTGCAAGTGCCCTAGAAAACAGTGCCCACATTTTGTCCCCTAGACTGTAATAATGCCCTGTGTGCCCCTTTGACAGTCACAGTAACCCGAGTTCCCCTATAACAATAAGTGTCCACTTTACATTTAATAATGTCCCAAGTCTCCCCCTGTACATCTCCCCTATACACAGAATAATGCCCCCTCACTGGATATATACTGACCCCTTAATGTCCCCAAACTATTTAATGGGTCCAACACTGTATGATGGCCCCTAGATAGCATCCATACAGCATAATACACCAGATAGTCCTCAATATAGTATATTGCACCCCCATAGGCAGCCTCTATATTATAATAAACCCCCATAGGCAGAGTCTATAATATAATGCACCACCATAGGCAGCCGCTATATTATAATGCACCCCCATAGGCAGCCTCTGTAGTATAATGCATCCCCATAGGGAGTCTCTGTAGTATGATGCACCCCAATATGGAGCCTCTGTAGTATAATACACCCCCCATATACAGCCTCTGTAGTATAATGCACCCCCATTAAATAAAAAAAAAAAACAATACTCACCTCCCGGCTCCCGTGCTGCTCACTGTTCTCCCTCTCAGCGTCTGACAGCGGGCGCCGGCAGGTGATGTCATCGCGCCCCTATCAGACGCTGAGAGGGGGATTATGGGAGAGAAGGAGCGCTCGCTCCTTCTCTCTCTATGCGGTCAGCTGTATCGGCTGGATGCCGATACAGCTGACCCTCCGATGATGGGTGGGAGGCCCACTGCTGGCACCGGGCCCCCCCGCCACCTGTTCAGGCCCCATAGCTTCCGGGCGGCAGAGCAGGGAGAGCGATTCTCCCTGCTCTGCCGCAGAATGTAACTGTATCGGCGTGCTGTGCGACCTATCCTTTCAAATCAGGGCCCACCACGCAGGAGCTGGGGCCCACCGGAGGTTTCTCCAGTGTCCCGGTGGCTCAGTCCGACCCTGCTTGCCAGCCTGATAATACCAGGTCACAGCAGTCTGCTTATCTTTGCTGGTTAACAAAAATAGGGGATCCCGTCGAAAAAAATTGGCGTGGGCTCCCCCCTATTTTTGTTAACCAGCCAGATGAAGCAGACTGCTGAGGCCTGGTTTTTCAGGCTGTTAAGGAGCCAAGATCCATGGACCTTGCCAGCCTGATAATACCAGGCCACAGCAGTCTGCTTATCTTTGCTGGTTAACAAAAATAGGGGATCCCGTCGAAAAAAATTGGCGTGGGGTCCCCCCTATTTTTGTTAACCAGCCAGATGAAGCAGACTGCTGAGGCCTGGTTTTTCAGGCTGTTAAGGAGCCAAGATCCATGGACCTTGCCAGCCTGATAATACCAGGCCACAGCAGTCTGCATATCTTGGCTGGTTAACAAAAATAGGGGATCCCCTCGAAAAAAAATTGGCGTGGGGTCCCCCCTATTTTTGTTAACCAGCCAGATGAAGCAGACTGCTGAGGCCTGGTTTTTCAGGCTGGTAAGGATCCAATATCCATGGACCTTGCCAGCCTGATAATACCAGGCCACAGCAGTCTGTTTAGCTTGGCTGGTTAACAAAAATAGGGGATCCCCTCGAAAAAAAAACCAGCCAAGTAAAATGCAGACTGCTGCGGTCTGGTATTAAAAGACTGTCAAGGCCCATGGATTTTGGCCCTCAACAGCCTGATAATACCAGGCTACAGTAGCCCCACATTTGGCGCATCAAAAGATGTGCCAATTGTGGCACTTTACCCGGCTCTTCCCACTTGCCCTGTAGCGGTGGCAAGCGGGGTAATAAGGGGTTAATGTCACCGTTGATTGCACGGTGACAATAAGCCCGGTTAATAATGGAGAGGCGTCAATAAGACACCGATCCATTATTAATCCCAAAGATTTTAAATGTTTAAAAAAAAGACACAGCCAGAAAAAAGTATTTTAATGAAATAAAAGAGACAACACAGTTTTCATTAATTTTATTACTCTCTCATTCCTGTGACGCCATCGATCTCCTGTAAAAAAAGAAAAAAAACAAACCAACAGTATACCACCTGTCCGACACAGTCCATAGTAACGAGTGTCCCACGACGATCCAGCTCTGCTACATCGCAATGCCAGGCAGGGCCTAACATCCCGACGCAGCACAGCTGATTACCTGCTTCCCGGCGGTGACGTCATCGGACTGCTTTACGGCCGCGATTACCCAGCAGTCACTGCAGTTATCGCGAGAAACTGCATGTGACCGCCAGGGAGAAGATGATGGCGGCCATCAAGCAGTCCAGGACGTGACCGCCGGAGATCTTCTGCCGGGTAAGTGCCGCTGACTCCTGACAGACCCGACCGACGGACACTGACAGTGACAGTGACATTCCGATTCCGGTATCCGATATGACGAAAATATCGGTACTCGGAATCGGAAGTCCGATACAGCTAATATCGGCCGATACCCGATATTTGCAGTATCGGAATGCTCAACCCTAGTGCCTAATAAAAACTAGCCAGTGCTCACACAAGATTAAACCAAAACCTCTTACCCATTTCAGAATGCCTGTACGTTGCGCCGAGGCCATGATGCACGTTTCACTTTCGCTTCCTCGGGGGGGGGGGCCAGTGTGTTCTTGTGCTAGGTGAGATGTTTATATATCCCGCTGTATGAAGATATATGCAATCAGAGACTGGAGGAAAAGTGTGTTCCACCATGAACATCGCGCCCATGAGGGCGGGACTTTCGGTGCCGTCTGTCACTTCTGGTGTTGTGGAGCGATGCGTATCAGGAACAGTGTTCCGGTGATGTCAATGGCACGCATTGCCTCGTATGGACACCTTCAGGGGCGGAGGCAACCAGGAAGAGCCGGCAACATGCGCAACTCGTGGTATGAAGGCCTACACTATTGCCAAGTGTATTTAGCAGACATATTGAATGTGGGCACATGTGTGGGCATGGGTATAAGATCAACATGTATACGGTGGCCATATTGAATGTGGCCACATATATGGGCATGGGTAAAAGGATATATATACATATACAGTTATATGAAAAAGTTTGGGCACCCCTATTAAACTTAAGCTTAATGTTTTATAAAAAATGGTGTTTTTGCAACAGCTACAGTCAGGGCCAGAAATATTTGGACAGTGACACAATTTTCGCGAGTTGGGCTCTGCATGCCACCACATTGGATTTGAAATGAAACCTCTACAACAGAATTCAAGTGCAGATTGTAACGTTTAATTTGAAGGGTTGAACAAAAATATGTGTTAGAAAATGTAGGAATTGTACACATTTCTTTACAAACACTCCACATTTTAGGAGGTCAAAAGTAATTGGACAAATAAACATAACCCAAACAAAATATTTTTATTTTCAAAATTTTGTGGCGAATCCTTTGGAGGCAATCACTGCCTTAAGTCTGGAACCCATGGACATCACCAAACGCTGGGTTTCCTCCTTCTTAATGCTTTGCCAGGCCTTTACAGCCGCAGCCTTCAGGTCTTGCTTGTTTGTGGGTCTTTCCCTCTTAAGTCTGGATTTGAGCAAGTGAAATGCATGCTCAATTGGGTTAAGATCTGGTGATTGACTTGGCCATTGAAGAATGTTCCACTTTTTTGCACTCATGAACTCCTGTGTAGCTTTGGCTGTATGCTTGGGGTCATTATCCATCTGTACTATGAAGCGCCGTCCAATCAAGTTTGCAGCATTTGGCTGAATCTGGGCTGAAAGTATATCCCGGTACACTTCAGAATTCATCCGGCTACTCTTGTCTGCTGTTATGTCATCAATAAACACAAGTGACCCAGTGCCATTGAAAGCCATGCATGGCCATGCCATCACGTTGCCTCCACCATGTTTTACAGAGGATGTGGTGTGCCTTGGATCATGTGCCGTTCCCTTTCTTCTCCAAACTTTTGGCTTCCCATCATTCTGGTACAGGTTGATCTTTGTCTCATCTGTCCATAGAATACTTTTCCGGAACTGAGCTGGCTTCTGGAGGTGTTTTTCAGCAAATTTAACTCTGACCTGTCTATTTTTGGAATTGATGAATGGTTTGCATCTAGATGTGAATCCTTTGTATTTACTTTCATGGAGTCTTCTCTTTACTCTTTATTCATCAGAGATTTAACCTGTCAGTTTCCACTGTGAGGAACATAGTAAGGTAATGGAAGAACACAGGGACAGTTCTTGTTCAGGCCAGAAGTAGCAGGCCAAGAAAAACATCAGAAAGGCAGAGAAGACGAATGGTGAGATCAGTCAAGGACAATCCTCAGACCACCTCCAGAGAGCTGCAGCATCAACTTGCTGCAGATGGTGTCACTGTGCATCGGTCAACTATACAACGCACTTTGCACAAGGAGAAGCTGTATGGGAGAGTGATGCGAAAGAAGCCGTTTCTGCAAGCACGCCACAAACAGTGTCGGCTGAGGTATGCAAAAGCACATTTGGAGAAGCCAATTTCTTTTTGGAAGAAGGTCTTGTGGACTGATGAAACCAAGATTGAGTTGTTTGGTCATACAAAAAAGGCGTTATGCATGGAGTCAAAAAAACACAGCATTCCAAGAAAAACACTTGCTACTCACAGTAAAATTTGGTGGAGGTTCCATCATGCTTTGGGGCTGTGTGGCCAATGCCGGCACCGGAAATCTTGTTAAAGTTGAGGGACGCATGGATTCCCCTCAGTATCAGCAGATTCTTGACAATAATGTTCAAGAATCAGTGACAAAGTTGAAGTTACGCAGGGGATGGATCTTTCAGCAAGACAATGATCCAAAACACCGCTCCAAATCTACTCAGGCATTCATGCAGAGGAACAATTACAATGTTCTGGAATGGCCATCCCAGTCCCCAGACATGAATATCATTGAACATCTGTGGGATCATTTGAAGAGGGCTGTCCATGCTCGGCGACCATCAAACTTAACTGAACTGGAATTGTTTTGTAAATGGTCAAAAATACCTTCATCCAGGATCCAGGAACTCATTAAAAGCTACAGGAAGCGACTAGAGGCTGTTATTTTTGCAAAAGGAGGATCTACTAAATATTATTGTCACTTTTCTGGTGAGGTGCCCATACTTATGCACTTGTCAAATTTTGTTTGGATGCAGATTGCACATTTTCTGTTAGTACAATAAACCTCATTTCAAGGCAGAAACATTACTGTGTCCAATAGTTATTAGATATATCAAACTGAAATAGCTGTTGCAAAAACACCAATTTTTATCAAACATTAAGCTTAAGATTAATAGGGGTGCCCAAACTTTTTCATATAACTGTATATAGCACTGAAATATCAGATTTGAACCCAAGTATACACATCCATAAAGTGCCATAAACAATAAAAACCTAAAAATAAACATAAACCCAGACACCACCCGAGAGATGTATTCAGGCCAGCAGTGTAGGAAATCTTCCTTATATTGGTCATCACTGGAAATCAGCACATCTGAGAAGGAAGCACATAGTCCAATAAAATATCATCCTCCAGTACTATAAACTTGAGAAGACACAGAAACAAACAATTAAAATCTAATAAAACACCAGAGCCATTGAATCAGACTGAAAAGTTGAAGAGAGAACACATTATTCCCAACTGGGGTAAGGGCCTTAAGACTGGAAGCTGTCATTGTACCTGTTAGAACCCTCTTGTTAGATTTTGTTTCAGTTTGCTGGTCACATGACCTTTTTTCCCTATTTAGTCTGGCTCCGCCCTTCTGGCCTTGCTGGACTTCATTGTATTATCTACTCTTAAGCTAGCCAGGTGCTTAGGTGCCTTACTCTGTCAGTTTTGCTTGATCTTAGGATCTCTTAGTATTTGTTTTCTGTTTTATATTCCCTGCTACACTTTCTGTTAGGAGGTGTCCACCTTTTCACCCAGTCCTTAGATCTTGTAGGTATTCCTCCCTCGCAACTATAGGTCTTCATTCAGACTAGCTGAGGACTTTAGCGGGTCTGGTCGCAGGATCAGGTCCCCCGTTACATCGTAGGGATCCAGCTCAGTCCTATTGTAGGGACAGAATTCCCACCTTTCCTTAGTGCTTGTAGCAGATCATAACAGTAAGTCCAACCCAAAGAAAAAAAAAAAAAAAAAATCTCTAAGGAAAGATTTTCAGTTTCTATTATGGTGTCGGTTCAGGATTTGGCTCAACACCTGCAGCGACTCTCTCTGGTGGTGGCTGAAATCCAGCAACACGTGAGTAGTTGTTCTGGAGCTGATTTCGTGGAGCCAAAGGTACGTTTGCCTGATTTATTTTTTGGTGAACATCAAGATTTTTTTTCTTTTAAAAATGCTTGCTTGTTGTATTTCCGTTTGAGACCCAGATCCTCTGGTGATGAATCACAGCGCATAGGGTTCATAATGTCACTTTTGCGCAAAGAACCTCAGGACTGGGCCTTTTCTCTGCAGCCTAGTGATCCATGCTTTAGATCAGTGGATAGTTTTTTTTCTGCTTTGGGGTTATTGTATGACGATCCGGATCGTGTTTCATCAGCTGAGACAGAATTGAGACGTTTGAGACAGAGATCAGGTAAGGTGGAAAAATATTGTACTCACTTCCGAAGGTGGTCCGCTCAGGTGGGCTGGAACGATTCAGCTTTGAAAAGTTTATTTCTTGCAGGGTTAAGTGAAAGGGTTAAAGATTTGCTGATTGCTTATCCCATACCTGGTAACTTGCAAGAGGCTATGCAATTAGCCATACGGGTGGATAGGAGACTGCGTGCAAGGGTTAATGAGAGTAAATCTGCCTTGTCAGCTCCAAGTTTGGAGAAGGAATGTACTGACATTGCAGAGCCCATGGAAATTGGAGCAATTACACCTCACTCTCGAGAAAAAGAACGCAGATTTGCTCAAGGTTTGTGTTTCTACTGTGGTAAATCTGAGCATTTCATTAAGAACTGTGCGCTTCGAATGAATAAAGAGAGAAAAAAAAAATGAGGTCAGTTTTGCCCGCATAGCTTGTTTAAACAATAAAGGTGTCTTTCTTTCTGCTACCACTGCTGTTGAGGAGGAATTAATGGAGTTTCGGGTATTTGTGGATTGTGGTTCAACTCTCAATGTGATTGATGGGAAATTTTTGGAAAAACTAAAATTAAAACCCAAACTTCTATCTTCTCCTATTAATGTGGTGTCTGTGGATGGTTCTCACTTGAAAAATGTTACTCACCATATCTGTGAATTTCCTCTTACTATTAATGGTGTTCATCAAGAGAATTTGGATTTGGTAGTTTTGAATAATTTACCTTCTCCGGTGATTTTGGGGTTACCCTGGTTAAAATTGCACAATCCGGTACTGGATTGGTCTACCAATGAAATTAAGTCCTGGAGTCCTAAGTGTTATGACAAGTGTTGTAACGTGCGTATTGCTGCTGTAGTTAAGGGGGAGTTACCTGTACCTATTCAGGATTTTTGGAAAGTTTTTTCTGATAAGGAATCGCAGGTATTGCCTCCTCATAGAGATTATGATTGTGCAATTGAATTTGTCCCTGGAGTGACTCTTCCTAAAAGTCGTTTATTTAATTTGACTATTCCTGAGAGAAAGGCTTTGGAGGAATACATACAGACAAGCTTGGCCGCCGGTCACATTAGGCCTTCCAAATCTCCTGTGGCGGTTGGATTTTTTTTTGTTAAAAAAAAGGACGGCGGTTTACGGCCTTGTCTAGACTTTCGTGAAATTAATAAGATTACTGTACGCAATCCTTACCCACTGCCATTGATTCCTGATTTGTTTAATCAGTTAGTGGGGGCCAAGTGGTTCTCGAAAATTGATCTTCGAGGGGCATACAATTTGTTGCGCATGAAGGAGGGGGATGAATGGAAGACTGCGTTTAACACTCCACTGGGTCATTTTGAGAATCTGGTCATGCCCTTTGGACTTTCCAGTGCTCCGGCATTTTTTCAGAATCTTATTAATGACATCCTTAGACCTTTGATCGGCAGAAGTGTGGTTGTGTATTTGGATGACATTTTGATTTATTCACCGGATTTGGAGTCTCATTGGAGGAGTGTGCGTGAAGTATTACAGTTACTGAGTGATAATTCACTTTTTGCCAAACTAGAAAAATGTGAGTTCGCTGTACAGAGACTTAGTTTTTTGGGCTACATTGTCTCCAGTGAAGGTTTTGAGATGGACCCGGTGAAAGTGCAAGCTGTGCAGGATTGGCCTAGACCTATTGGTGTGAAATCAATACAGAGGTTTTTGGGGTTCGCCAATTATTATAGAAAATTCATAAAAATTTTTTCTGTGATTGCCAAACCTCTGACCGATCTCACCAGGAAAGGTGCTGATGCGGTTCAGTGGACTACTGAGGCCATTGAGGCTTTTGTGTTGCTAAAGGAGAGGTTCAGCTCTGCTCCCATCCTTACGCAGCCTGATGTGACTAAACCATTTTTGGTTGAGGTTGATGCTTCTTCTGTGGGGGTCGGCGCGGTGTTGTCTCAGGCAAAGACGGATGGAGTACATCCCTGTGCTTTTTTTTCAAAGAAATTTTCTGAGTCTGAACTAAATTATGATATCGGTAATCGGGAATTGTTGGCAATTAAACTCGCATTTGAACACTGGCGTCATTTTTTGGAGGGAGCGGAATTTCCCGTTCAAGTCTTCACCGATCATAAAAATCTGATCTACCTTGATGCTGCCAAACGCTTGAATGCCCGTCAGGCTAGGTGGGCACTGTTTTTCTCACGGTTTAATTTTACCATTACTTACATCCCAGGTACTAAAAATGTTAAAGCTGATGCTTTGTCTCGCAGCTTTTCTCCTATGGTGGGTACTGAGGAGGAGGAGGAAAACATCTTGCAAGAGGGGGTTGTTATTGCTGTTTTGGACTCCGTGTTGGAAGATGAGATTCTTAAAGCACAGGAGAATGCCCCATCTAACACGCCGCATGGGAGGTTGTTTGTGCCTGGTACCCTGAGGAGAGATTTGTTTGATGAATGTCATGACTCTCGGTTGGCAGGTCATCCTGGAATCTCTGAGACCAAGAGACTTGTGGGTCACAGTTTTTGGTGGCCAGGATGGCAGAAGGAAGTCATTAAGTGGGTGCGCCAATGCACTGTGTGTGCTAGATCTAAGTCTTCTCATTCTCCTGCTGCGGGGTTGCTTTGCCCTTTGGAGGTCCCTAGTGCACCTTGGACACATTTGGCTATGGACTTTATTACTGACCTTCCCCCCTCTGAGGGTTTCACTGTCATCTGGGTGGTCGTGGACCGTTTTAGCAAGATGTGTCACTTGGTTCCTTTCATCAAACTGCCCTGCGCTAAGACTCTCGCTAAGGCCTTTGTCAAGGAAATAGTCAGACTACATGGTGTTCCTACTGACATTGTTTCTGATAGGGGACCTCAGTTTGTGGCTCGTTTTTGGCGCGCCTTTTGTGACAGGTTGGGAGTTCATTTGTTGTTTTCATCCGGATATCATCCTGAGTCTAATGGCCAGACAGAAAGGAAAAACCAGGATGTTGAGCAGTTCTTGCGTTGTTTTGTGACTGATAATCAAGAGGGTGGTCTGAGTTTCTGCCACTTGCTGAGTTTGCTCTTAACAATCATACATCCGCTTCTGCTGGTTGTTCACCTTTTTTTTGTTGTACTGGGAGACATCCGTCTTTTGGGTCATTTTCCAAGTTGGGATCGGCTGTACCTGAAGAGAATTTTTCTGGTGTTTTGGAGAGAGTTTGGACTGATGTACGTGGTAATCTTCAGGAGGCTAACAATAGATCCAAAGTGTATTTTGATAGAAAACGACAAGAGGTTTTGTTTGCTATTGGTGACATGGTTTGGTTGTCCTCTAAGAATCTGCGCTTGAGGATTCCGTCTAAGAAATTGGGTCCCAAGTTTGTAGGGCCCTTTAAGGTGCTTCAGGTTATTAACCAATCTGCTGTTAAGTTGGAGCTTCCTACCTCCTGGAAGATTAATCCAGTGTTTCATGTTTCTCTCTTGAAAAAAGCTGAGGTCTCAGATGGAGACGTCTCGGCCACTGTTCCCCTGGTGGTGGAGGACGGGCAATATGAGATTTCCCGCATCCTAAATTCTAGACGGTATAGAGGGAGTTTGCAGTACCTCGTCGCTTGGAAGGGTTATGGACCCGAGGATAACTCATGGGTGAGGGCGGATGATGTTTCTGCATCTAGACTTGTCAGAGCGTTTCACAAGAGGTTTCCGGATAAGTCTAAGTCCTAGGGGATCCGGAGGATCCTCTTAGAAGGGAGGGTACTGTTAGAACCCTCTTGTTAGATTTTGTTTCAGTTTGCTGGTCACATGACCTTTTTTCCCTATTTAGTCTGGCTCCGCCCTTCTGGCTTTGCTGGACTTCATTGTATTATCTACTCTTAAGCTAGCCAGGTGCTTAGGTGCCTTACTCTGTCAGTTTTGCTTGATCTTAGGATCTCTTAGTATTTGTTTTCTGTTTTATATTCCCTGCTACACTTTCTGTTAGGAGGTGTCCACCTTTTCACCCAGTCCTTAGATCTTGTAGGGATTCCTCCCTCGCAACTATAGGTCTTCGTTCAGACTAGCTGAGGACTTTAGCGGGTCTGGTCGCAGGATCAGGTCCCCCGTTACATCGTAGGGATCCAGCTCAGTCCTATTGTAGGGACAGAATTCCCACCTTTCCTTAGTGCTTGTAGCAGATCATAACAGTACCCAATTTGACTATCTATCTACATTCAAGTTGAGACAGCCTGCGCTTAAGGTCACCACCCCTGATTCCACCATGGACACTATCAATGCCCTGTACCCTAAATAGGTCAGGGTTGCAGGCATGTCTCAACTTGAAATGGTGAGGAACTATTTTTAGGGACGCCATGTCATCAACAGTTAGGGGAGCACTAATGTCCCTAACGTTCTCTCGTGCGCACCCGCAATTAGTGGGACATGAGGCTCAAATAAATTAGGCCGCAAGGGCATGTAACATAATAGATTACAAAGTCACTGGTGCAGGAAATATGCTCCCTAATTTGAAATGTCTGTCTCCCATCTGATGAACAAAAGATAGCAGTTGTCATGGTGTGACACGACCCAACTGATGGTCAGTCAGCTAACGGCACAACACACAATGGAGATGGAATGGGGTAGGAAGGCCCTACCAGTAGGTAATGAGGGATGTTCACCACCTGAGCTCAAACCTGAGCCTGTCCCTGCACTCACTTAACACCTTATGCGGGTCCTTCCCCCCGCCGCCATCAGGATACCCCGTCCCTAGTTGTCACCTAACTCTGCCCTGGCTAGTGCACTGGCCAGCAAGGAGCACTAGCCTCACCTCTGCAGATAATAAACACAGGGGGAAGTGACAGACACCAAAGGGACAATGTAACAAAAACACCACACTTAGCTTTCTTTGCTGCAAAGCACCACACAGAAAATTAAAGGCACCAGATAAGCAACTCAGCAGAAGCACCACTGCACCCAGAGACCTCCTAACTCCAGCTTGGTCACTGTAGATTGCTCTAACACCGACAGTCAGCTGATGCATCAGGTGACCTTTTAAAGGATGGTGGGAATGGTCACCACCCACATCAGCTGACCCAGCAGCAATGCAATTACACCACCTTGTCAGCAGGGAAAAACTGACATTTAGCCCCCGTTGGCCTGAAAGGAAAAAAGGTTTAACTCAATGGAACCAGATCTGCCACAAATCCAAAAATGGATTGTGACATTACAACCTGTTGTGAACGCTCTGGATCTGACTTCTGAGTTTGGGCTCCCTCTGGTGGCTGCTGATAGTAATGAAGCTGCTTTGGCTAACAGAGATTCATCAGCTGGGAATGATGATTGGCAATCTGGTGATGATGACTGGGGAGATTTAAGTGAGAAACCTTCCCATGATCCTTGCCGGTGATTAGTTGCTTCCTGGTCTCTTTTGGAGGTCAGCCTGCTTTCTGCTTTGTCCTGCAACTTTCAGATAAGTTATTTTCTGTTTATTTCTGTGGCATTTGCCTTTGTCTATCTCAGCTTTCTGCCCTTTTGGGTTTGTGCAGCCAGGTTCCCCTGCCGGGGGCCTGCGCTGGACACTGTTTCTCTTTTGCCACTGTTTATGTATTTTCAGTTCTTTGTTATTTCAGCATCCGCTGATTTGCTACTAGTTCACACCAGAGACAGTTTTTGTATTTTCAGTTCCCTGTTGTTTCAGTGTCTGCTGATTTGCTACCATTACACACCAGAGTCTGATCTAGCGGGGGGAGAGATGGTGTGGTCTCAGTATTTTTGCATATCAGATTGGTTGGAGGTTTTCTTAGAGTTTTTGCTGGATTGCAGACAGTATTCTGTCCTGTCTTGTTCTAGCTAGTCAGTTTGGGCCCCAACATTTGCTTACTCTATTTTCTGCCTGCGTTTGTATTTCATCTTGTCTCACCACCAATATATGTTTGGGGGAACCTATTCCTTTGGGGTCTAGTCCGGGCCAGTTTGCTTTCCTCTTTCTCTCTTTACGTTTAGTTAACTCTCCGGCTGTGTCGAGGCGTCTAGGGCACCATAGGCACGTCCCACGGCTACTTATAGTTGTGCTGGCAGTTTAGGGCTCTGCAATCCGCTAGTTACCAACCTCTCTGGGTGTCTGGTTGCTTAGCCTATTTTTGCTGCTGTCCTCCTCAGCTACCAAATCATAACAACAACAACCCTTTCAATGAGGTGCCTCTGGACCCTCAACACCGGATCTCACCAGAAAACGACATAGGGTGAGGACACCTCGATCCACCAGAGTTCACCTCTGCATTCACCTGACCCTCAGGTTTATGGGGAACGCAGCCCGATGGAGGTGATAACGTAGGCTCCGGAGGCACCACAAATTTCAAAGAGCGCCGACCTGTGGAATGTGTTGTGTACATGCATTACTGGGGGTAACTCCAGCTGGAAAGTCCCCGGGCCAAGAATGGCCGACACCCGATACGGCCCGATCACCCTAGAACTCCAGGTCCCAGTAGCACACTTCCACCTGATGTTTTTGGTGGACACCCACAGATATTCGTTCACACACAGGTCCGGACCTGAACATTTATTGCCACGCAAGCGTTTGTCACAAGATGGTGTACTCTATGAAGAACTGACAACAGAGGCGTCCCCCTGTGTCACCACACTCACACCCCCACTATGCACAGAGAGAACCACCACCCTTCCCTGACCCCTCCTCCTAAGAGGACTCTGACACTCAGGGTTAACTTGTGGTGAGGGTTGAGTCTTGCCCCCACTCCCTGGCAGCACCTCTGCTGCCCCCACCGGAGAAGAAGGGGTAGGTTGTAAAAGGACGGCAGAGATCATAGCTCCCGGGGAACAGTCCTTACACGACTAGTCCCAGCTGACGACTTCCCTGGACCGCCAATATATGACCGGGTTGTGTTTTTTCAACCAAGGGAGTCCTAAAACAATGGGAGTTGGCATTCTCCCCAGGACGAAGCACGACAGGGACTCATCATGATGTGTCCCTATATGCAGGTGTATATTATCTATGACTTGGGTCACCCTCCCCTGGCTGAGTGTTACAGAGTCAATGGCCTGAACACTTAGGGATCTCGCTAGCGTCCTACTCATCAGGCCATGGGTCTGGACAAAGTGAGCATCCACCAAATTGACTCCCGCTCCACTGTCCACAAGCACCGGTATAGTGTCAGTCACCCCACCAATCACTACTTCAGCAGGGATGGTGCACTGAGACAAGAAGAAGGAGGAAATATACAAACCCTGGTCGCCTCCCACCACACGACCATGGTGCAGGTACTTTGGCGCGAGCTGGGCATACATTGATAAAATGACCTGTCTGCCCAAAGTAAAAACATGCCCCCACACCACGGCGAACCGCAGGAAACCCCGTTTGAGAAGCAACTCCTCCCAACTGCATGGGTTTCTCCATCAGCACCGACGTGTCCTCCTCCCTAGTGAGGACAACAGGGGGCAGATTTGGTGTATGCCTCTCCCTGAGGCATCTATCCACCCAGATAGCAAAGGATATGGCGGCCTCCAGCAACTTGGGAGCAGTGTACTGCACCATAGTATCCTGCAACCTAGGAGACAGACCCTGACAAAAATGGCTCCTAAGGGCAGGGTCATTCCACTGCATGTCAGTGGCCCACCTCCTAAACTCTGAGCAGTACTCCTCTGCTGGCCAGCCCCATCTTGATTTTCCGGACACAAGACTCAGCCAGGGAGACGCCATCAGGATCCCTGTACATCAGCGCCAAGGCTGCAAAAAACACATCCACCGACCGTAGAGATGGTGAATCGGTCGGCAGGGAGAAGGCCCAGGATTGGGGTCACCCTTAAGAAGGGATACAATGATTCCCACCCGTTGTTCCTCACTCCTGATGACCGAGGGCAAAGCCTAAAGTACAACTTGCAGGCTTCTTTAAACACCAAAAACTTATCTCTCCCTCCAGAAAACCGGTCAGGGAGAGATATTTTGGGTTCCGGTAGAGCCTGCAACTGAGCCAAGGCCCAGATCCCGTCAACTGCTGAAGTTGCTGTGTCACCTGACCCCGCAGCTCCTTAAGCTCATCAGTGAGGGTCTAGATCAGTTGGTCAAAGGCCTGCAATTGAGCCATGGCTCACCAGAAATAATGTGACGGTCTGTGTTAATGTCACGGAGTGACTGTCATGGTGTGACACGATCTTACAGATGGTCAGTCAGCTAACAGCACAACACACAACAGAGATGGAATAGGGGGGAGGAACGCCCTGCCAATAGGGAATGAGCAATGGTTGTCTCCACTGAACCTGGAGCCAGGGAAGGCCATGTGTGATAATGGTGCAAACCTGGTGGAGGCCCTATGCTGGGGAAAACTCACACACGTACCTTGCATGGGTCATGTCCTCAAGCTGGTGCCACTATCTTAGCCTAGATGCATTGCTGCAGAAAGCACAGTCGCTGTGTGCTCACTTCTGCTGTTCGTACCTCTCATGTCATTGACTTGCATCGTACAAAGTTTCTTTGGCCTACTGGTTAACCGTTTGATTTGCGATGTGTCGACACGATGGAATTCCATTCTGCACATGTTGCAGCGACTGTGGCAGCAGAGACGAGTCCTGATTCAGTATGTCCTTTTGCATACCTTGGGCCAACGCAGTACGGACGTGGTGCAAATCACGCTTGTGGAGTGGGCACAGATGAAGGACATCTGCATCCTTCTGCACAGTTTCAAAATGGCTATTAAGATGGTTAGAGCTGACGATGCCATAATCAGCATCACTATTCCGGTCATCTACATGCTTGAGCTCACTTTGAATAATCTGTGGGAGGAGGTGGTGCCAGAGGAAGAGGAGGATGCAGAAGGGATAACAATATCTTTAAGTTCCGGACTGTCTTCGCACACGCGGGTGCCATGGGAGGGTGTATTACAGCGATCAAGGGGGGCTCATGGTACCAAACAAACTGTGAAGGTGCAGAAGCTGAGTAACAAATGGAGGAGGATGAGGAGGAAGAGGTGATGAGCGCTCAGGCTGAAGAGGATAATGATCGCAGTCATAGACTGCCAACCCTGGGAACGTCAAGGCGTCAACAGAAAAACATTAGCAGCAGCAGTGTAAGTGGCATAAGCAATTTCTGTGAGTCATTTTGCACATTTTTTAGACCAGAACGTGCAACAGCAGAACAGAGTACAAGCCTGACATGTTGTGAAAGACTGGAGCGGATGGTGCAGGAGTATCTCGAGTTTTATATCAGTGCCATCAGGGGGAATTTGGACCCTTTTGCATTTTGGTCTTTAAAAATGGAAGAGTGTCCTGAGCTCGCCTGTCACATCTTGGAGGTTTTGTTATGCCCAGCAGCCAGCGTTCTCTCAGAACGTGTCTTCAATGCTACTGGTGGTGTCCTGACGGATAAGCGCATACGACTGGCCCCTGAAAGTGTAGACTGCCTAACTTTCATCAAAATGAACATGTGATGGATCTCCAATTACTTTTACAACTCAGTCGCAGACTGGGCAAACTAGGAATGGTGTTGTTTTTAGTGTCATTGATCTTGCATTATTTCAGTCTGTTACACGTTTGTCATGGCTTCTGTGCCTGCTTTTACTATTGCTGCTGATGTTACAAACAATTTTTTGAAATGTGGAGACTCAAAGTTGGGTCTCCATCTGTTGGGTTGCCTGTAGTGGAAGGGGTGTCAGAGACCTATTATACTGTTTCTACTTTGGGGAAATTGATGTCACTTTAGTGATGTGTGACAACAATTTTTTGAAATATGGAGATTCCAAGTTGGGTCTCCATCTCTTGAGTTGTCTGTTATGGAAGGGATGTCAGAGGCACATTGTACTGTTCCTACTCTGTGGAAATTGATGGCACTTTAGTGATTTGTGGCAATTTTATTAAATATTTGCACTCCAAGTTGGGTCTCTTTTATTTGTGTTGCCTGTAGCAGTAGGGCTCCCAGACTTGCATTCCTGCACTTACTTTCAACTACCTGTGTTACTATCCTTACATTTTCTACCAATAGTAGTTTACAAAACTTTTTTTTATTTTTGCCACCTGAGTGTGTCTGTAGAAAAAATATGTTTGAGCTGTTGCATGAGGTATCATGTCTCCCAGCAAAGAAGGCTTACTCTGTTCCCTCACCCACCTCGTCTTAATTGAAACTTCAATTCAAAACTCTAAATGCTGGCCCAGACCCTGATATCTCATGCATAACCCATGGCTAACTGCTTCTGTGCCATTATAAAATGTTCTACTGTGGATCAATTGATCAGTCAACTACCTGTGTTACGATCCTTACATTTTTATATGATTAGTGCTCTACCAAGCTGATATTTGGGCCATCTGAGTGTAGCTGAGCAAAACAGCAGTTTGAGCTGTTGCATGAGGTATTAGGGCTCCCAACAAAGCAGGCTTACACTGGTCTCTCACCCACCTCGTCTTAATTGAAACTGAAATTCAAAGCTCCAAATGCTGGCATAGACCCTGTTACCTCATGCATGTTTCATGGCTGACTGCTGCTGTGCCATTATCAAATTTCTACCTGGGTCAATTGATGACACTTTTCCTGGTGACTGCCCCTAATTTTTCGAAATGTTTGCACTCCAATTCGAGTCTCCTTCATGTGTGTTGCTTTAATTTGGCAGACCTCTCAATCACCAGGCCTACACCTGCTATTGATCAATATTTCAGCTAGAAATGCTGGGCCAAGTTCTGTCCCATGCATCCATGCTTCCCAATTATACTAGTTGTACTCATTGTCAATTAATGCCACTTTTCCTGGTATCTGCCCACAATTTGAGTTATTTGGGAAGCTTTTTGTCCCACCTTAAGGTGTTGATTATAAGTTTGGTTTTGCCTCCCATTGAATTCAATGGGGTTCTGGTACACTAGACAAACCATTTGGCGAACATGTTCGGTGAACATCGGACGTTCACTAAACTGAACAGAACCTTGAAAGGTTCACTTATCTCTAGTCTCTACCAGTTCTGGAGGCTAGAATATTTGTCCATTCATTTTTGAAAACTAGCTGTAGCTTAGTGACATTTAATGGAGAGTGTCTGTGAACAGCAATTTTCATGTCTTGTCACAGATTTTCAATGGGATTTAGGTCTAGACTTTGACTGGGCCATTCAAACACATGAATACGCTTTGATCTAAACCATTGCAGCTTTGGCAGTATGTTTAGAGTCCTCCTACTGATACTTAAATGAACACCCAAGTCTCACTCAAGTCCTTTGCAGCCTCTAACAGGTTTTCCTCCATTATTGCCATGCATTTAGCTCCATCTATCTTCCCATCAACTCTGACAGCTTCCCTGTCCTTGCTAAGAGAAAAGCATCCCCACAGCATGATGCAGCTACCACCATGTTTGATGGCGGGGATGGTATTTCAGGGTTATGTGCAGTGTTAATTTTCTGCCACACAGTGTTTTGCACTGTTACCAAAAAGTTCTATTTTGGTCTAACCTAACCAGGGCATCGTCTTGCTAGCTGTGTCCCAAGGAGTGTTCCTTGGTTTTCATGATGCTGTGTTATGTTTCGGTAGCTGAGGAGAAATAGCAAAAAATAGCCAAAGTAGCAATACACCAGAGAGGCTGGAAACTACTAGGTTGCAGAACCCTAAACTAACCGCAACACTAGAAGTAGCCGTGGAGCGTACCTACGGTGATCCTAGATGCCTCGTCACAGCCGGAGAGATAGCTACACCTAAAGACAGAAAGATGAAAACTAACTGCCCCGTAGCAGAACCCCAAAGAAATAGGAGGCCCCCAAACAAGTAATGGCGGTTAGACAAGAAGAAAATACGAACACAGACAGAAAATAGAATGAGCAAACGCTGGGGCCCAATTCTGTCTAGATAGAAAGTATAGGAAAGAATTCTGACTGCAACCCAAAAAACCCTGACAAAAATACCAACACTTCTGATTAACAAAAAACCTGAGATCACACAATCTCTGCCACCTAAATCAGATCTCTTGTGTAACACACAGCTACTCAGCAAATAAAAAGCTAGACATGAGCAGAGCAAAATTACAAACACAAACTGAGCACAAATGCAGCGCCAGGCCCCAAAAGGGGACCAGGCTGAAGTCCGCTGCAAGCCAGCAAACCAGCAAGGAAAATCCAACCAGAGGGAAAAAAACACAGCAAGTCATTTATCTGAATGATAGCAGGAATCCAAGCTGAGATCCAACAAAGACCTGGAAGAACAATTGATTACCGGCAAGGCTGCTGGGAGTTCAGGTCACTTATATCAGACCATTCAGACCCAGCTGAAAGCCATTCAGCAATTGGTTCATTACCCTCAGCAACCACCGGAGGGAGCCCCAGCTCCGAAGTCGCCTCCAACGTGTTCACAACAATGCTGTTTGACCCCTAATGTTCTCAAACAAAACTCTGATGCCTTCATTGAACAGTTGTAGTTATAGTGACAATAAATTACATACAGGTGGATAATTTACTAATTATGTGACTTCTGCAGGCAATTGGTCACTCAGGTCACATTAGGTATCAGAATACAAGGGGCTGAATACAAATGTAAGTCACAATTTTTTAGATTTATATTGTTAAAATATTTAGAAACCCATCTATCATTTATTATATTGTAATTGCAAAACAAATTTGTATCAATCTCCAGTCATCATCATCAAATCTAGGATCATGGCATCTCCAATTCTAGTCTGTATTTAAAGAACAAGTTTCCAGAGCATTTTCAGTGCTGTGTGGGTAGGGGCTTACTAACTAGCTTATTTCAATAGCTAAGCCCATTCCTTTCTCTGTCATTACTCATAGACAAAGAAAGGTGCGGACTATACCTTTGAAATAAGCCAGTCAGCCAGCCTCCTTCACACACAGTACTGATGATATATTGAAACAGGAAAGTCTTTCTCATGTCAAGCACAAGCTAGAAATAGAGCAATCAGAATCAGGAACCAATGCTTAGAACTGAGAATTAGAACATATTTCTAAATACAACAACTATAAGTTGTATATATTTATATTTCAAACACGTATAAAGTAAATTTTTTTCTTAAAGTAGATCTGTCAACAAGATTTTATCCCCCAGTCTAATAATATGTTCATGTAGCTCTTCCAAAGATAAATATAGCTATACCGTTACATGGCTAGTCCGTTCCTCCATTACTGAGAAATCAGTGTTTGAATTCGTATGCAAATAAGACTGAATAACTAGTTCTAGATCTGAAGCCTCTGTCACTCCAGCTCTACTTCCCACTTACTTCAGGCAAAGTAACCGTCAGTCAAGCAGGAGGAGGTGGCCGGCCCTGAGCGGGGACTTGAACTGGAGCAAAAGTGCCTTCACTTCAGATCTTAAAATATATATTCAGCCTCATTTGCATATCAATTAAAATTAAAGTCTTTAAAAGAGCTATATGCATGTATAAATAGCCTGGGATGTGAAATCATGGTGACAGATTCCCTTTAAGTGGGCAACTTCTTAATTTTTTCTTGGAGAAATTCAGAAGCAGAAGCTATAGTGGACATAAACTCACTAAAACTGGACAATGAGAAAAGAAAGAAAAGTCACTGATCAGATCGTCTGATTTCTTCTGCATTCTGCAAATAATAAGGTCATAAATTTAGTTAACTCTCTACACATAGCACTGATTATTCACAACTGGCATGTATCACTTTCCTGTGTATCATTGTATCTTGTATTTAGCTCAACTCCATTCATGACCTCCATTATAATGTTAATTTAACACCTAGCAACAATATGATCAGTGATCTTCTGCATTGCAAATGATAGCCATACAGTAGTGAGTGTATTTATATACAGTAATTGAATACCTAGATAAATGACAATCAATGGATTCATTGAAAAAGGCTTAAGGTACTGCCACACTAAACAATCCCGCTAGCGATCACAATAACGACGCATACTAATGCGATCGCTAGCGGGATTGTTTCTATATCGCTAAATGCTCCCGCATTTAGCGATATAGTTAACGACGCTATCGCCGTTAGCGATCTTCTTAACGACTTTAGCGGTACAAAAGTACCGCTAAATCGCTAAGAAAAGGTGCCACACTAGCGATATATACTTACCCAGCGGGAGCGCCGACGAGAAAATAGGGTCCAGAACGATTCCAGCGACGAGCGAGATCACAGCAGGAAGCTCGTCGCTGGAAGCTGCCGCACTGAACAACATCGCTAACGGGATCGCTAAATAGTGACGTTTTTTAGCGATCCCGTTAGCGATATTGTTTAGTGTGGCATACCCTTAAGTCATTAGAGCTTGTGAAAGTGTCAGATCCATTTTAAGCTGGTAGTATTGATATCATCTCTGCACAGTATTTGTACTACCTCATTTTATCCCAAGTGGGAAGTGAAACCTAACTTATGTTTACTCTGCACTTGTCAGATATATTTTTAGTCATTGCCTCTTTATGCGCAATGCTATTTGGATGATGCTTCCTATACACTGTGTGCTGTTAATTCCCTAATATCCTATATTCAACTGGGGAGATAGGTATCTGCACTTGGACTCTTTTAAAATATCCAACAAGACCTACGGGTTTGCTCACACTGGCAAGTATCCATCATATATAACTTGGATGAGTGTTATACAATGTTTCATCGGATAGCACTCGGCCCAATGTTATACCATGGAGCAGTGCCGAATGGACTTTTTTTTGTCCCATGTCAAGTTGGCATATATCGAATGGTACACACTCACACAAGTCTATCGGTGAGAGCAAAACATTGTACTGCACTCGAATGTAAACTGAGTGCAGTCCAATATACGTGGACTCACACAATGGTGCAGACGGAGAAATTAAGTTTTCCATCTTCTCCACACCTGTGATTCGGTTCTCGCATGCAAGAGAATGGGATCACGTTAAAATGACACTCGGGTCAGGTTTGCAGCAGAGTTTGAGTCAAGAGTAATGTGCATATAGCATCCTAGTCTCTCGCAGGAGAGAATAATAGGATGCTATATGCCGGTGTGAGCGAACTCTAAACTTAGAGACACAAAAAACATTTGCAGGGGTAAACATTTTAAATTTTTCCACTTGATCGTGGCTGAACTTAACAGGCATTGTATGACCTGGCATACAAAATCATGCTGCACCTTTGACTTACTTGTTCCTGCGTTTTCTGCACTGTGAGGGGCCTCCCTTAGTACTGCAAGGTCACTTTTGGCCGCATCCAAATAAATGGAGACACAGTCCGGTTGCAACTGAAAACGCATAACTTTACTCTCAGATCTTCACAGCACACTCAGATACATTCCATCATTAACAGCAGTTTCCTCGTTACACGTTACTGCAGCTTTCCCTTCTCTTTCTCCCTGTCACACGGCTCGAGATCGGGTCGTACCTCACTGTACATTTTCTCGGCGTCCTCACCATGTAGATTCACTGCCTTCAGGGGGTCCCTAAACTGTCTCGCCCCGGCATTAAGGGAGTCCGCCCATGCGAGTAACTTCCACATCCTGAGTGACCCGCCCATCTGTCCTGCTGTGTTCTGCTCTGCAGTCCTTCTTCTGGGAACCGGGTTCCCTCACCACTACTGCTGTAGCTTCCCTAGTTTTCTGTCTCTGGATGGCTGGGCTTGTACTTCAAACGTTATGGGGCCACTGCTTTGTCCCCAGGGCATTAGGCCTTCTGGATTGTGGGGGGCTCCCTGGCCCTAACAAAGCTGCTTCAGCTCCCTAGCATGACTGACTGAAAACCAGGAAATTCCCTATCTTACCCACAGCAGGCCCCTCCTACTCTAAACATGCCTGACTTGTATATTAATCTAAGAACTGTATGTACGGAAATGCCCACCATCTTGTGGCCAAATTAGGGTACTACGGTCTCCCTATAAACCACAGTGCACAACCTGTGTACATAGCAACAACAAGATATAAGACAGTATACATAAAGACATAGCAGAACATATATATACACTATAGATTTAATTTCTAAGGCAATACACCGTTAGGTGTAGCAATACCCTTCATATGAGTGGTAATACATTTACTCATGTAGCAATACCACTTATATCAAAAAACATATGCAGAATTTACATTACATTAAAGCATGTGGTACCAGGACCACCTGAGAAGGAAAGGGAAAACAGTAACATTCTTCCATTCCCTTACATTCCCCCTCTCGCTAAAATTGGTCGTCCCTGACCAAGTACCGAAATAACTTTATTTTACAAGAAATACTCCACATAGAGAGGTAACATGAGGTAGTCCATATGCTACTAAAATTGGCTCAACGCGAGACTAGTCCATAAAATTTCGCACCACAGGCCATGTAATAAGAACATAATCCTGGCTCACAGTCCTCCAGGTGAGGTCCACCAAAAGTAGTCCTATTTGGTGCAAAAAAAAACAATTTTACAGCATGCCCCATTAGTGGGTAGTCCTTGGGAATGGGATCCCCCTTCCCTTGACGAGAGTATGGTCCGCTTCAATAGGACCCAAAAACGTTTACAGGCATAGACAGTCTTTTAAGAAGTGGAAAAAACAAACACAGTACCCATTAGGCCATCCGGCCGCATTACCCCCTCCATCTTGGGGTGCTTCAGGGCTTCATTGCCCGCTCGGACGCGGAACAGTCCCGTTACAAACAGTTTAGCATGGCGCAATGTGAGTGACATTTTTCTGGGCAGACAAGTTCGAGCAATTTAGCGGCGTGCATCCCGTGCCGCTGTAAACGTAGCAGAATCCCATGCCCAATTCTGGACAGGGGACTACTCTGCAGTCGGTGGTTGCCACGACACCAAAGCAGTGGCCTGGGGGGCAGATAAAGGCTGAGCTCAGTCCGGGCCCTCTGTGGAAGGGTGCAAATGAAAAGGCACCCAGGGACGTGACGGAGTGGGAAATAGGCCGGGCTTCAGAGGGTTGGGGTTGGGGAGCAGATCCCCTGCCGCAATGCATGGGCAAATGATGGCCTCCGAGACGGGGTCCCGTGACAAGGACCATCCCCCGGGGTTAGGGGCTGAGGTGCACTCACATGCTCAGACAAAGAAGACTAGGCTGCGGCTGTCCCAGGAACACTGGACCCTTCAGCGGGGACGCCTGCGCAGTCGGCTGGTAGAGCTCCGACTCGTTCTCGGTTTCTGGCAACGGTTCCTCCAGGGCAGGCGCCAGTTCGGGTCTCCACTGCCTAACAATAAAGGCTCCGGTCTACAGGGTTCCCCTGCCTGACGTCGGGCCAATGGTTCTGCCTCCAAAGAACGTTGAGACGATGGCTCCGCTGATTGTTTCCGCTGCAGAGGACGTCGGAGAACCAACTCCACACTCAAGGGCTTCAGTCTTCGGGATGTTGGCGACTCTGGCAGCCGCAGACTCTCAGCTGAAGAACTCTCCGGGTGCAAGCAAGTGGGATGCGCTGCGATTTCTTCCCACTGTCTGGTGGGCCGGGTTCTTTCGGCTTCCTTCTGTCGCCATCTCTTTTCCATGCGGCCTAGGCTGCTGCAGCTGCACTTGGAATTTTCTTCTGAGTTCCACCTATTTCCAGGGGGGTCCTCCTCTGACAACTTCACCCATCTGTTGTTAGTCAGTGGAAGGAGGCGAGGTTTTCTCTTCTTCATCTGCACCCAACATGGGCAGACTGGGGCATAATGACAGGCAGGTTTTGGTACCAAGGTGTAACAGCAACGCCCACGAAGGCCGCTGTTATGGATCTGCAACTAAGGAATAGGACAGGAGGGGAAGACGCTGACCCTGCACTAAGACTAGACTGAATCACTAAAATGGGGCGGGAGACCTATTCCTTGAGAATAGACCCACCGACGTTTCCTAGTCTACACTCGAGCGAAGACCTAAAGGTGGGGGGAAGGGTATCCCTGAAAGATCTAGGGACTGGGAACAAAAAAACAGGTAACCTCCTAGCAGGGAAATTGAGGAAGCTGCAGAAACAAAAGGAATAAACAAAAGACTAAGCAAGCAGAACTAGAGTTCCCAGAACTGCACAAAGTTAAACACAAAAAGCTCCTAGCCAGAACTCTAGCGGATTAACACTGATGTCCAGCAAGTACTGGGAGGCAGGTGCAGAGTAATAAAGGGTGATATAATCACCTGACAAACGACAAGGCCAGCACCAGGGGAAAAAGAACAGCAGCCAGAAAACCACAACAAGATGGAGGATGGTCAAACTAAATAGATTCTAACAGTACCTCCCCTTTTGCGAGGATCCTCTGGATCCTCTTGGCCGAGCCTTATTCGGAAATCTCCTGTGAAAAGGCTTAATCACCCTTGAGGCCAAGACATCCTCAGCTTTCACCCAGGAATTATCCTCGGGACCAAAGCCCTTCCAGGACACGAGATACTGCAACCTTCCTCTGTGCCACCTGGAATCCAATATGCATGAAATCTAAAACTCGCCGTCCTCATCAATTGGAGGAACAGTCGGCATCGCCCCCTTATCTGGCGTGCCAACTTTCTTCACTAAAGATACATGAAAAACTGAATTAATTCTCCAGGACGAGGGTATGTCTAATCTCACCGCTGCTGAGTTGACAATCTGAACCACTTTGAAGGGTCCTACAAATTTAGGCCCCAGTTTTTTAGAATGATCTTCAAACGCAGATTCCTAGAGGACAACTAGACCATGTCCCCAACTGCGAACAACGCCTCCCTTCTTTTCTTGTCAAAATATTTCTTAGACCTCCTATTCGCCTCTTTCAGATTATGGCGTACATTGGTCCAAACTCTTTCCAAACTACCAGGAAAACTCTCCTTCTCAGGCAAAGCCGCCCCAATCTTTGAAAATGGACCGAAAGATGGATGTCTACCTGTACAGCAAAAAAAGGAGAACATCCAGCCGAGGCAGACGTATGATTATTAAGAGCAAACTCGGCTAGTGGTAGATATTCTGACCACATCTCCTGATTGTCTGCTACAAAATATCTCAAAAACTGCTCAACGTCCTGGTTCTTCCTTTCGATCTATCTATTGGACTCAGGTTGATAACCTGACGAAAATGACAAATGAACCTTTAATCTGTCACAAAAAGCACGCCAGAAGCGAGCCACAAACTGTGGTCCTCTGTCGGAAACAATGTCCATGGGAACAACATGGAACCTGACAATCTCTTTCACAAATGCCTTAGCTAGAGTCTTGGCGCAGGGTAATTTATTGAATGGGACCAGATGACATATCTTACTAAACCGGTCCACAACAACCCAAATGACAGAAAAACCTTCAGAAACTGGCAGATCGGTGATAAAATCCATAGCAAGATGCGTCCATGGCGAGCTAGGAACCTCCAAAGGGCACAGCAATCCTACAGCCGGGGCATGAGAGGCGTTCGACCTAGCGCACACCGTACACTGATGCACCCACTTGATGATTTTTCTATGCCACCCTGGCCACCAGAAACTCCGACCGATCAACTTTCTAGTTTCCGAAATCCCTGGATGACCCACCAACCGAGACTCATGACTAGGGTTGAGCATTCCGATACTGCAAATATCGGGTATCGGCCGATATTGGCTGTATCGGAATTCCGATTCCGAGTTCCGATATTTTCGTCATATCGGATACCGGAATCGGGATTGTCACTGTCACTGTCAGTGTCCGTCGGTCGGGTCTGTCAGGAGTCAGCGGCACTTACCTGGCAGAAGATCTCCGGCGGTCACGTCCTGCACTGCTTCATGGCCGCCATCATCTTTCCCCGGCGGTCACATGCAGTTTCTCGCGATTACTGCTGTGACTGCTGGGTAATCCCGGCCGCAAAGCAGTCAGTCCGATGACGTCACCGCCGGGGAAGCAGGTAATCAGCTGTGCTGCGTCGGGATGACAGGCTCTGCCTGTCATTGCGATGTAGCAGAGCTGGATCGTCGTGGGACTGTCGTTACTATGGACTGCGTCGGACAGGTGGTATACTGTTGGTTTGTTTTTTTTCTTTTTTTACAGGAGATCGATGGCGTCGCAGGAATGAGTGTATAATAAAATTAATGAAAACTGTGTTGTCTCTTTTATTT
Source organism: Oophaga sylvatica (assembly GCA_033576555.1). Taxonomy (NCBI): domain Eukaryota; kingdom Metazoa; phylum Chordata; class Amphibia; order Anura; family Dendrobatidae; genus Oophaga; species Oophaga sylvatica. The sequence goes on from JARQOD010000006.1 coordinate 288,658,209, forward strand.
CATTAAAAGACTTTTTTCTTGCTTTGTCTTTTTTTTATACATTTAATAACTTTGGGATTAATAATGGATTGGTGTCTTATTGACACCTCTCCATTATTAACCGGGCTTATTGTCACCATGCAATCAACGGTGACATTAACCCCTTATTACCCCACTTGCCACCGCTACAGGGCAGTGGGAAGAGCCGGGTAAAGTGCCACAATTGGCACATCTTTTGATGCGCCAAATGTGGGGCTGCTGTAGCCTGGTATTATCAGGCTGTTGAGGGCCAAAATCCATGGGCCTTGACAGTCTTTTAATACCAGGCCGCAGCAGCTGCATTTTACTTGGCTGGTTAACAAAAATAGGGGGACCCCTACGCCGTTTTTTTTTTCGAGGGGATCCCCTATTTTTGTTAACCAGCCAAGCTAAGCAGACTGCTGTGGCCTGGTATTATCAGGCTTGCAAGGTCCATGGATATTGGATCTTTACCAGCCTGAAAATCCAGGCCTCAGCGGTCTGCTTCATCTGGCTGGTTAAAAAAAATAGGGGGGACCCCATGCCAATTTTTTTCGAGGGGATCCCCTATTTTTGTTAATCAGCCAAGATATGCAGACTGCTGTGGCCTGGTATTATCAGGCTGGCAAGGTCCATGGATCTTGGCTCCTTAACAGCCTGAAAATCCAGGCCTCAGCGGTCTGCTTCATCTGGCTGGTTAACAAAAATAGGGGGGACCCCACGCCAATTTTTTTCGAGGGGATCCCCTATTTTTGTTAATCAGCCAAGATATGCAGACTGCTGTGGCCTGGTATTATCAGGCTGGCAAGGTCCATGGATCTTGGCTCCTTAACAGCCTGAAAATTCAGGCCTCAGCGGTCTGCTTCATCTGGCTGGTTAACAAAAATAGGGGGGACCCCACGCCATTTTTTTTCGAAGGGAACCCTATTTTTGTTAATCAGTTCCCTCTGACGTCACTGATGGTGTCCCTGGCTGACCTGAAGTGAAAGTGGAAAGCAATCAATTAAGCTTTCCACTTCCTCTCCTGTCAGCCAGGAGAGGAGCTCATTCATTTGGGGGTTTACTGTGAGGCTGCAGCATTAGCTGCGGTCCCTGCAGTAAACATTAACCCTTTCTGAAGGATTACACCGTGGGACCTGACTGTGCATGGGATAGGTAAGAATAATTTTGCTTTATTATTTTATTTTTATTACAGGAAATGGTTTTAGCAGGTAAATAAAATATGGTCAAAAACTGTGTGATTATTTCATTAAACTTCTTTTTTATTAAAGTGTGTGTGTTTGATTTTTCTTTCATACAATAGGATTAATAATTGATAGTTGTCTAATTGACAGCTCTCAATTATTAACCTGGCTTAAAGTGACCTTTCAATTGCAAGGTCATTTTAACCCCTTATTAACCCATTCGCCACCGCTACAGGGCAATGGGAATAGACGGGCAAAGTGCCAGAAAGGGCAAATCTAATTAGAGATTTGCCCTTTCTGGGGTGTCTGGGGGCAGATTTTAGTAGCCGGGGGGGCCAAAAATAATGGTCCCTCTCTGGGCTATTATTATCTGCCCCCACTCACTGGCTTTGTCTGTCTGGTTGCGAAAATAGGGCGGGAGCCCACGCATTTTTTTTCAGCAATTTTACACCTCATATATATATATACATGTCATTGAGTTTGTGACACATATATATATATATTTATAGTTCATACACTTCTACATAGTATAATAGCCGCTAATTCAATTGCCGGCTTTTGTGAAAATGCAGAACCCGACATGAAATGACACTTGGTTTACATAGAGTTAACCATGTCTTTTCATGTAGTTTGATATCTGATTTGCACAAACAATTACATGAGTGTAAGTGTGCAAAATTTCACACCTGTAGGGGTTAATTAAAGGTGTAAATTCGTAGCAAAAAAGTCCGGTTTTTTTACAACGAATTTACACCTTTAATTAACCCCTACAGGTGTGAAATTTTGCACACATAGACTGATGTAATTGTGCAAATCAGATTGCAAACGACATGAAAAGACATGGTTAACCCTATGTACACCAAGTGTCATTTCATGTCGGGTGCTTCTGTCTTTTCACAGAAGCCGGCTTTACCCGGCAATTGAATCAGAGGATATTTTACTATGTAGAAGTGTATAAACTATACATATATGTATATATATATGTCACAATGACATGTATATATATATATATATATATGTATTCTATGTGTGTATATTTAGTGTTTACAAGGAAATAAAGGTTTTTTTTAGTTGCGATATTTTGTTCCCATAGACTTACATGGGACTTCCGGTATCGGTATCGGGTATCGCCGATATTTTAATGGTATCGGCGATACCATTCCGATTCCGATACTTTTGGATATCGGAAAGTATCGCTCAACTCTACTCATGACATTCAGCAAACAAAGCTCTCCTCAAGGCTTTGGGCACAAATAATTTACCATACGGAGTGTTTGTTGGTGCAGAATTCTGGGCTTCTAGAATGCTATTCTCCAACTCAGAACCCAATGATGCCACCACCACCCATCTCTGTAAAATGCATTCCTCCTTCTCAGTATTAACTGCTGGAGAGAAACTACGAGACATAGCATCCGCTTTAACATTCTTTGTGCCAGGGATATATGTTACGGAGAAATGGAACCAGGCAAAAAACAGTGCTCACCTAGCTTGACGGGCATTCAAACGTTTAGCAGAATCCAGACATATCAGATTTTTATGATCAGTAAAAACCTGTATCGGATGTCTAGCCCCCTCCAAAAAATGTCGCCAATGTTCAAACGCGAGTTTAATAGCCAGCAACTCTCTGTTCCCAACATCATAGTTGAGCTCAGTCTCCCAAAATTTTTTAGAAAAGAAAGCACAGGGATGCACCCCATCCTCTCCCTCATAGGACAGAACTGCCCCCACCCCTACTGTTGAGGCATCAACCTCTACCAGAAAAGGCTTGGTCTCATCTGTCTGGATTAAAACAGGAGCAGAGCTAAACTTCTCCTTGAGATGCTTAAAAGACTTAACTGCCTCAGTGGACCATCGGACAGTATTAGAACCCTTCTTGGTGAGATCAGTTAAAGGTTTAGCGATAACAGAAAAATTCTTTATGAATTTTCTATAATAATTGGCAAACCCTAAAAATCTGTGATCAGACTTTAAACACTCAGGCCTAGGCCAATCCAATACTGCCTGAACCTTCACCGGGTCCATCTCAAACCCATCACTGGAGACCAAGTACCCCAAAAAACTAATTTTCTGTACCGCAAACTCGCACTTCTCCAATTTAGCAAAGAGGTTGTTTTCAATCAAAATCTGTAGAACTTCGCGGACTCTCTGCCAGTGCGACTCCAGATCAGTTGAATAGATCAAAATATCGTCCAAATAAACAATAACACTCCTACTGATCAACCCCCTCAGAATGTCATTAATGAAATTTTGAAAAAAACGCAGGCGCATTAGTAAGGCCAAAAGGCATAACCAGACACTCAAAATGACCCTCCGGGGTGTTAAAGGCTGTCTTTCATTCATTGCCCTCCTTCACCCACAGCAAATTATATGCCCCACAAAGGTCAATTTTAGAGAACCACTTCGCTCCGGTTAGTTGGTTAAACAAATCTGGAATTAGCGGCAATGGGTTAGGATTGTGCACAGAGATCTTATTAATCTCCCAAAAATCCAGACACGGTCTAAGACCCCCATCCTTCTTTTTGACAAAAAAAATCCTACAGCCACAGGAATCTTAGAGGGTGTTATATGACCTGCAGCCAAACTAGTCTGTAGGTATTCCTTTAAGGCCTCTGACTCGCACCACAATTATGGTTACCAGGGCTATGGGGTACTCGGAGCCGAGCCCAATGATTTCTATGGGAGTTGTCACTGGCAGCGGGACTCGGTCCGTGGCCCTGGCAGTCATGCGATGGGGGATATTTACAGGGGAATATAAGGATAGGTAGTTCGTGACGCCACCTGTGGTATCTGGTCAATTGGACCAGCGCTGCTGTAAGGATCTTCACAGGGGATGTTATGGGGCAGCTGGGTGGTAAGTCTCCCGCAGGTGAGACTGGTCCCTGGAAGTCTATGGTGATGATGCAGGGTGTAGTTAAGAATTCAGTCACACACAATACGGCTTCTTTTCATACCTTTACTGGTAGATGGTTCAAGCAGGTCCCGGGGAGCTGGTCGGGGTGGAGAATGCACATTTGGGCAACCGCTGAGCAGGTTAGAGGCCTCCTTAACTTCAATATGTATGTGAGTCCAACTTGCATGAAGCGAAGTTAACTCTGCAATCTACAGCTTTTCTCAATAGCTGCCAAGCCCGGCCGACATTGTGGTGGAGCCTTCTATGTCTCTGACTAGCAGATGTTGAGAGAACTAAGTCCTTACTTTTGTCGTGCACTTGACTCAAAGTCCCCGTTCTCCCTGACTCCGGTTACGTATCGACGCTTAGGGCTGCTCTCTGCGACCTGTAGTCCAGATGCCTCCGGTTTTCTTGTTACTATGCTTGAAACACTAGCAACGCTTCGGACCCCGGTGTCCGGTGATTTAGTGCAGGTAATCCAATACCCAAGGCACTTCTCTATCTTCTCCACTGCGCCCTTCTCCACTGCGCCCTCTTAACATAAGCACTTGTAGCTTTCGATGGTGAGGTCAGCTTTCTCTAGGGCTCGCTGAGCAGCCCTCAGTATCCTCTAAGTCCAGACTGGACTGACACTGAACTGAACTGTCCGAAGACAGGAAACAGATTCCACTACTCTCCCTCCTAGGTTGGCTGACTAATCTCCAGCTCTGCTACTGTCACTCCCTTTTATACCCCTGATGGGTGTGTCTAAAAGTGTGAGTGAAGTGAATGGATATCAAGCGTTGCGGTTACCTTCCTGTGCATTCTCCTGGATTTTATGTGTGCCTGACATAGCTGGGCCACACATCCCCCCTTGGTTAAACACAGCACTCCCGGGCTGTAAAAGAGAAAAAGAAAACATTTTTGTTTTTGCATATAACAACAACATTTTAACTCTTCCCATCCGGGAGGTAAGACTTCTTGAACGTTACAATTTGTACATTAGAAAAATACAAAAGTATCAAAAGTATTAAAACATTCTCATAATACAAGACAAATTCTTGTGGAGGACCCGCACCAAAAACCTCCCACGTGGGTCCTGGGTGGGCTGCAGGACTTCTGACTGCAGACCTCACTCTAGGCCACACCATACGGGTTTTTCTTCAGAGGTGATAGTAATGGTTTCGTGTAAAACCAAGATAAGGCACCGTAGTGCAACTATTTACATTGAAAGTTTTTGGGCTGGCACAGTCCACAGCCTCTCAGTCCTTTGGCATGGTTAAACAGATATATACACTTCCAGTATTCACATTATAATTTAACTGGCTTTACCCAAACGGGGTATTTTAGGCAAACTATGCAATCATCATATTTACTTTTTAACTTTCTAAACTCTTTACCCAGTCGGGTATTCTATTTAAATATGTAAACATCATCATACATATTAGTAATAAAGTGCAATTTTCAAAATTCTCAAACTTTTTACATCTCTTGAGTTGCAGTAAACCCCTGTCTGGGTCCTACTGGCCTTCATTCTTCTTACAAACTTCGATAACGTCTTCCACTCCTGGGGCTGGAACGACGCGATGTTCCTTAGTACGCATTACAAACAAGTCATGGCCTGCTATCAGCGTTTGAGTGGCCACAGTTCTCATTCTAACGGTGGACCCAACGGGTACTTCTTTTCTATAGGACGCCGATTGCGTCGCTGCAGGGGCCACAGTAACTTGCGATGCTGGTTGCGTTGCTGAGATAGTCGCAGGGGGCGATGCAAAGTGGGTCGCAGATTGCGATGCAGAGTAGGTCGCCGATTGCGATGCAGGGGGCGACGTCGGTCGAGATGAGTATGCAGGGGGCGATGCCGGGGCACGGCCTGGTACGGTGAGAGCTTGGGACTGAGACGCTTCGTCGGGGACGGGGTCACTGACGATGGAGACGTTCAGGGCATACCACCCCTTCAAACCCCAGTGACGTGTGTAACTCACTATGTCCCCATTTATCAGGTCCCTCCCAGGATGACTGATGGGCAGGTGGGACTCTACGTCCCGGCGGCTCACAAAGACCCCCGGATAGAGGCCCGGCTCGCGGATAAAGCCCCAGCCCTTGCGGAGCTGAAACTCGGTGACGCACCCCTGCCGTCGCGGTTCCCGTCGGGTACCTTTATCTCTGCGGACGGTTTCTTTGTCAGCAATGAACTTCTCATGCTGTTGTTGTCGGGACCGCTGTATGTTTCGTTCTTCCTCCTGCTGCTGTCTCACTCTCTCGCAGTGCTGCCAGGCATTTCCGGTTTGGAAGTCGTAAGTCACGTCGTCCAGACGCTCCATCTCATCCCAGTCGATTTCCGGCAATGATGGCTGGGACCCCTCCGGTGATATTACCGGGGAACCGTACTCTGCTGCGGCCTCCTGGCCTGGCTGGCACTCCGGACCGGGCAGAACCTCCTCAGCCTCCTTCTCCTCCACCTCCGCATCGGTGGGATCAGGTACAGCACTTTTGGGGGCAGCCTCCAGTCTCTCTTTAGCCTTCCTCAGCAGGGAACTTGGGAATTCAGGAGACGGCGTTATGCTTGTGGGAGAGAGCACTGCGTCCCACAGCAGCCGCTGTGTCTGGGCACGCCAGAGTCTCTCCGTCTCCTGCAAATCTGCATGACGCTGGATCATTCTTTTAAGCGCCGCATTTTCCTTCTGCAGCTCCAGCATAGCGGGGTCAGTGTCCCGATCTGGGGACAGCTCCGGCACAGGCAGTAAATCTTCCGGTAAGCAGGGCTTGTATGCCTCCGGTCCTCTGCACAGATTCTCCTGTCCTTACGCCATCTCGTCCCAGGCCAGACTGTAGTTTTCATCAGGAACAGTCCGGTCTCTTCCGTGGAGGCGGGATTTGCGTCTCCTCCTCTTCGCATAGAGGATGAAGAGGAGGCGGATTTCTTTAGCAGTGGGACAGGACCGCACATTATAGTAGCATTTGGAGAGGGCGGCCATAACTTTCGCGCCACAGGGAGGGTACACGCCCACGAATGCACGCCCACCTTCCTCACCAGCGCCTCAGGGCGCCAACTTGGCGGTAAAATGGCGGTATTTGGCACCAAATGCAGCAAACAGTCTTTTTCCACCAAACAGTTCAATATAGGCACACAGGACTCACAATTGCAAGTTTCGCATCTTGTTCGTGACGCCAAGTTAGATGACTCGCACCACACTGAGGTGGATACCAGGGCTATGGGGTACTCGGAGCCGAGCCCAATGATTTCTATGGGAGATGTCACTGGCAGCGGGACTCGGTCCGTGGCCCTGGCGGTCATGCAATGGGGGATATTTACAGGGGATTATAAGGATAGGTAGTTTGTGACGCCACCTGTGGTATCTGGTCAATTGGACCAGCGCTGCTGTAAGGATCTTCACAGGGGATGTTATGGGGCAGCTGGGTGGTAAGTCTCCCGCAGGTGAGACTGGTCCCTGGAAGTCTATGGTGATGATGCAGGGTGTAGTTAAGAATTCAGTCACACACAATGCAGCTTCTTTTCATACCTTTACTGGTAGATGGTTCAAGCAGGTCCCGGGGAGCTGGTCGGGGTGGAGAATGCACATTTGGGCAACCGCTGAGCAGGTTAGAGGCCTCCTTAACTTCAATATGTATGTGAGTCCAACTTGCATGAAGCGAAGTTAACTCTGCAATCTACAGCTTTTCTCAATAGCTGCCAAGCCCGGCCGACATTGTGGTGGAGCCTTCTATGTCTCTGACTAGCAGATGTTGAGAGAACTAAGTCCTTACTTTTGTCGTGCACTTGACTCAAAGTCCCCATTCTCCCTGACTCCGGTTACGTATCGACGATTAGGGCTGCTCTCTGCGACCTGTAGTCCAGATGCCTCCGGTTTTCTTGTTACTATGCTTGAAACACTAGCAACGCTTCGGACCCCGGTGTCCGGTGATTTAGTGCAGGTAATCCAATACCCAAGGCACTTCTCTATCTTCTCCACTGCGCCCTTCGCCCTGCTTCCCGCTCTTAACATAAGCACTTGTAGCTTTCGATGGTGAGGTCAGCTTTCTCTAGGGCTCGCTGAGCAGCCCTCAGTATCCTCTAAGTCCAGACTGGACTGACGCTGAACTGAACTGTCCGAAGACAGGAAACAGATTCCACTACTCTCCCTCCTAGGTTGGCTGACTAATCTCCAGCTCTGCTACTGTCACTCCCTTTTATACCCCTGATGGGTGTGTCTAAAAGAGTGAGTGAAGTGAATGGATATCAAGCGTTGCGGTTACCTTCCTGTGCATTCTCTGGATTTTATGTGTGCCTGACATAGCTGGGCCACACACCTCCCTCTCGGGAATCGTCAGATTAAATAAACGACTCTTAGGGAGTGTAGCACTTGGGATGAACTCAATAGCGCAATCATAATCTCTATGGGGTGGTAGAGCTTGCGACTCAACTTCTGAAAATACCTACCAGAAATCCTGAATGGCTTCAGGTAGCTCCCTCTTCACAACAGCAGCAATGTGAACATTGCAACATTTACCATAACACCCCTGACCCCAGGACCTTATAATACCAGACGACCAGTTCAGCAAAGGTTTGTGCATTTTTAACCAGGGTAAACCCAGGACGACAGGAACAGTCAATTTATCAAGTACAAACAAGTCTATACACTCCTGATGTTCCATATTGACAATAAGTGGGAACAAAGTGACCTTTTGAGAAACGCAGCCATGCTCCAGGGGAGTGTTATCAATCGCCACAACAGGAAAAGGAGATGGCAATGGTTCAGAATCAAATTTATATTTGTCTCGAAATTGTTGATCAATCAAATTCAGTGCAGAACCACAATCCACCATGACCCGAAAATCAATGGAATGACCACGATAGGTGGAATTACCAGAAAAAAAACTCCTGCAGACCGTAAAAATGCAATGCGAACAGGAGTGTTGCTCCTACTGACCTTTTTTTCTTTTCTTTCCTTATGTGAACCTCGCATTGCTTAAGAAAATAGTCAGCCTTACCACAATACAAGCATAGCCCCTCAGAGAACCTCCTCTCCCTCTCCTGGGAACGAGAGGACATCGCCCCAAGTTGCATCGGTTCACCACTGTTGACGGGGCTATCCTGAGAGACTGGGTCCGGCATTGTGAGAGCCTTCTCTTCATTCTGCCTGTATCTCAATCTATCCACACGGATAGCTAACTGCATAGCAGTTTCCAAAGTAACAGGTGCAGGATTTGCAATGAGCAAATCTTTAACCCTTTCACTCAAACCTGCTAAAAACTGACTCTTGACTGCTGGGTCATTCCACCTGACCTCTGCAGACCATCGTCTGAACAGGGTACAATACCACTCAGCATCACCAGAACCCTGTTTAAGCCGTCTGAGCTCTGCCTCAGCTGAGGTGACTCAATCAGGATCATCATATAACAACCCCATAGCAGTAAAAATGCTTCTACTGACGTCAAACAAGGATCATCAGGTGGTAACGAAAATGCCCAGATTTGGGGATCACTTCGCAACAAAGATATAATAATCCTCACACGCTGTAATTCACTCCCTGAGGATCCAGGTCTAAGCCGGAAATATAGTAAACATGCATTTTTAAATGTAAAAAAATCCTGCCTTTTACCAGAAAAAAACTCAGGCAGTCCTACCTTAGGTTCTTTGCAGCGTACTCCAGGACAATTACTCATGTGCTGTTGCAGGCTGGCTACCTTCAAAGTTAACCCTTGCAAGTGTTCAGTAAGTTCTTGGACGCTGTTCATATTGAAGGACTCCGGGAATTTTTTTTTTTATATGTGCGGGCTGGACATACTGTTACGGATCTGCAACTAAGGAATAGGACAGGAGGGGAAGACGCTGACACTGCACTAAGACTAGACTGAATCCCTACAATGGGGCGGGCGACCTATTCCTTGAGAATAGACCCACTGACGTTTCCTAGTCTAGACTCGAGCGAATACCTAAAGGTAGGGGGAAGAGTATCCCTGAAAGATCTAGGGACTGGGAACAAAAAAACAGGAACCTCCTAGCAGGGAAATTGAGGGAGCTGCAGAGACAAAAGGAATAAACAAAAGACTAAGCAAGAAGAACTAGAGTTCCCAGAACTGCACAAAGTTAAACACAAAAAGCTATCAAAGCTCCTAGCCAGAACTCTAGCGGATTAACACTGATGTCCAGCAAAGACTGGGATGCAGGTGCAGAGTTATAAAGGGTGATACAATCACCTGACCAATGACAAGGCGAGCACCAGGGGAAAAAGACCAGCAGCCAGAAAACCACAACAAGATGGCGGATGGTCAAACTAAATAGATTCTAACAGCTGCGGTCCTTGTTGTTTTCTTCAGCGATGCCATTGCCCGCCATTTCCACATCCGCCATCTTGTTCTCTGTCTCATCAGGTTTTTGTACAGATTCTGTCAAGTCCAGGTTACAAGTCACATCCAGTAGTTCATCACATTTTTCTTCTCCAGCCTTGCTGGGTACAGTAGTCACTTTCTCATCACTTTCGACTTCACTTTTCTTCAGGGCATCCCCGCCATGCGAGGTAGTCGCATCCTGCCGACTACGTCAAGTGTAAAGGTTGGCCAGGGCAGTAGTCGTGGCTGAGCTTAACAGGCTTTGTATTCCCTGGCCTGCCTCTACATAAAAATCATGCTGCACCTTTGACTTACTTGTTCCTGCGTTTTCTGCACTGTGAGGGGCCTCCCTCAGTACTGCAAGGTCACTTTTTTCCGCATCCAAATAAACGGAGACACAGTCCGGTTGCAACTGAAAACGCATAAGTTTACTCTCAGATCTTCGCAGCACACTCAGATACATTCCATCACCAACAGCAGTTTCCTCATTACACGTTACTGCAGCTTTCCCTTCTCTTCTCTCCCTGTCACACGGCTCGAGATCGGGTCGTACCTCACTGTACATTTTCTCGGCGTCCTCACCATGTAGATTCACTGCCTTTAGGGGGTCTCTAAACTGTCTCGTCCTGGCATTAAGGGAGTCCGCCCATGCGAGTAACTTCCACATCCTGAGTGACCCGCCCGTCTGTCCTGCTGTGTTCTGTTCTGCAGTCCTTCTTCTGGGAACCGGGTTCCCTCACCACTACTGCTGTAGCTTCCCTAGTTTTCTATCTCTGGATGGCTGGGCTTGTACTTTAAATGTTACGGGGCCACTCCGTTGTCCCCAGGGCATTAGGCCTTCTGGACGAAGGGGGGGTCCCTGGCCCTAACAGAGCTGCTTCAGCTCTCTAGCCTGACTGACTGTAAACCAGGAAATTCCCTATCTTTCCCACAGCAGGCCCCTCCTACTCTAAACATGCCCTGACTTGTATATTAATCTAAGAACTGTATGTACTGAAATGCCCACCATCTTTTGGCAAAATAAGGGAACTACGCTCTCCCTATAAACCACAGTGCACAACCTATGTACATAGCAGCAACAAGATATAAGACAGTACATTACATTAAAACATGTGGTACCTGGACCACCTGAGAAAGGGAAAACAGTAACATACTTCCACCCCCTTACACCCTGGGTCACGTAGTGACTAGGGATGGTGGGCGTCTACCTAATCCCCTTTCTCACATAACGAGATCCCTAGCGAGATCGCTGCTAAGTCACAAGTTTTGTGACGCAACAGCGATCTCCCCAGCAACATCGCTGTGTGTGACACGCATCGATGATCAGCCCCCCTGCTGGGTATCGCTGATCGTCGCTGAATGTCCTGGACATTTTTTTGATCGTTGGTCTCCCGCTGGCCAGCGCGCATCGCTGCGTGTGGAAGGCGAGAGACCAGCGATCAGTGAACTGGAGCTGGTAACCAAGGTACACATTGGGTTTCTAAGCGCCGCTCAGTGCCTAGAAACCTGATGTGTACGTTAGATACCAGCGCGCTGGTGCAGGGGCGCTGGTAACCAAGGTACACATCGGGTTTCTAAGTGCCTAGAATCCCTATGTGTACCTTGGTTACCAGCTCCCTGCACCAGTGCGCTGGTATCTAAGGTACACTGCGGGTAACTAAGCGACGTGCATTGCTTGTTACCCGCATAGTCGCTGTCCTGATTGCTGCTGAGAGTTGCCTGTTTGGCAGCTCACCAGCGATCATGTAGCGACACACAGCGATCCTGACAAGTTCATATCGTTGTCGGGATCGCTGGTGTGTCGCTATGTGTGATGGGGCCCTTAAAGGGTATGCCACACTAAACAACATTGCTAATGGGATCGCTAAAAAACGTCACTATTTAGCGATCCCGTTAGCGATGTTGTTGTGTGCGGCATGCAGCAACGACGTGGCCCCTGCTGTGATCTCGTCCGTCGTCCTGATCGTTCCGGACCCTATTCTGATCGTCGGCGTCCCGCTGGGTAAGTATATATCGCTGAGTGTGGCACCTTTTTTAGCGATTTAGCGGTACTTTTGTACCGCTAAAGTCGTTAAGGAGATCGCTAACCGCGATAGCGTCCTTAACGACATCGCTAAATGTGGCCGACACTAGCGATATTGTAAACGATCCCGCTAGCGATCTCATTAGTATGCGACGCTAACGAGATCGTTAGCGGGATCGTGTAGTGTGGCAGTACCGTCTATCCCTGACTGCTGGATTACCCGGAAGGTGGACACACCAGGGCAATGCTCCTTTCTTAATCCTTAACTGTTTCCTCCCCCAAACAGGGAGGTGTGAGGCTGAAGTGTATAGGATTACACTAGCAAGAGTAGACAGACAGGAATGAAGGAAAACTACAATCATGCAAATATATTCACAAAACTACAGAGTAAAACATAGGGGAAGGATAGGTAGGACAAACAAAATAGTAGAGGACAAGCATGCAAACCAACTCCACGCACAAATCTCCTGAATAACTCTCCAACCGCCTACTCCAAACCCTGATTTTCTCCTCCAACACCTAACCAGGAAGCAGAACTATCAATGGCAATAGATGGAACTCACTGTCTTAAAATTCCAATGCTGTATTCGGACATCTTAAAATAGCAGAGACAGGAGAGTTTTTTTGCTGGATACAAAATCAGGATGACAGCTGTCCCCTCAGGGACCTGTAGAAGCGCACACTTGCACAAAACAGCTGTTATGATGCCTCCCATGTAGTGTGATACCACCACTGTTTCCCTCCAAAATAAAAAAAAAACAACTATTAAAATATCCCTATTCCCCTGCTTTGCTCAGTGTGTGAACTGAGGCTCCGCTCAGGGGGGCGCGATCTAGTGACGTCATCATTACAACTGCTGCATTGAGACTCGGTTGTCTCCTTTTCCACCACTGTATTCAACTACATCTGCATCCTAAGGATATAAATACCTTGGAAATTGAGTCGCCAGATTGTGATATGCAGCTATTATATTTGCAAACAGAAGTATTTTAATAATATTTTATAAGCTAAGCTTTATAAGCTATGTCACAAAGACTCTTTTACTCAAAACCCTTCCAAAGAAATGTCCTAGAAATGTTCAGAAGAAATGTTTCCAGCTCCTTCTTTCTCCTTTGTGCTGGAAAAATGGTAAAGATTGTGAGAGAAAACACAAATGATAGTAAGATACAGGTGGTTAACCACAAATGCCATAATGCCTTGCATGAGCCTCTTCTTGATTAGTCCTATCTCAGCTACCTCACTGCTTTGTACAGTCTCCTCTCTTTTTCATTTCTAACAATCTCACTGCACATCCTCCACTTTCTGGGCAGTGGAAACCAGTGGCGTAACTAGAGTAAGATTTAGACCGCCCCCACCCCCCATTTTTCACACAGGTCCCTGTAGGTTTGGATTTCTTTTTACCTTAATAATAAAGTCTTTCATTTGAAAAGTGCATTTTGTGTTTACTTGTGTTATCTTTGTCTAATATTTAAATTTGTTTGGTGATCTGAAATATTTAAGTGTGACAAACATGGAAAAGAATGGGAAATCAGGAAGGGGGCAAATACATTTTCACACAACTGTTTATGCCCTCCATCCTGGTGTTTATGTCTCTCCTTCTGGCTCCATCTTGGTATATATTCCCCATCCTGGAATATGTCTCTTATCCTGGGCCCCATTGTGGTAAATGTCCCCCATTCTGCCACTGTTCGTTAATGTATAGAAAAAATAAACCATTATATTCACCAGGGGTGAACATAGATGTCATGGGGCCCCATAGCAAAAGTATAATGCACTTCCCATAGTCCTCCATATGGTATAATGCACCCCCTATAGTCCTCCCTATAGTATAATGCACCACTATAGTTCTCCATGTATTATAATGTACAGCCCATAGTCATATACGTGGTATAATGCACAGCAGTTGTTACTCCCCGGTGGAAACCATACTGTGCTACAGCTGCAGAATCAATGAAACATTAGATCTCGTTCCACAATTACTTTTACTATGCATTTGTTTCCTGCCCTAAAATTTTTCAAATAGGACACAAATAGAACCATTTATAATGGAAAGCAGCAGAGGCTGCAGATCGAATCATACAGTATTACGGAAATATCTCTGGATAGATAGATATTTCTTTAAAAATTCCAATTGGAAAAAACTATTTCTATAGAGAGAATTATTGTAGTGGCACTTTAATTCATGGGACGATTATACAGTATTCATTAATATATTCAAATGTAAACATATACATCTGTAAGGCTATGTATAGAGACTTCTTTAATACAACTACATGTGTGCTTGTCGATCTTGTTCAAGTTTCTAGGAAAGATAAAAATGTAAAGTTCATAAATAGGAGGAGTTTGGTTGTGCGCCAGATCAAACAACCTGACAACACGATCTGCTGAGAGGGGTCCATTCAGTGCGATGAGCTAAACAAGAAAGAAGCTTTTTCTGACTGGGGATATGGTATTCAAAGCAGCTGTGAACCTAACAAGCAGGTTGCTTCACTACTGCTCTGGCTAACTGCATCTGTAAACCTAATCAGAAAAGGGAGAGCAGAATCTGAGAGCATGAAAGGAACATCAAGTATCAGCTATGGACTCTCTTACGGTTCACACTTTAAAAAGACTGAGTTATTTTTACATGGTTAGGTAAACCCCATATAGAGGATCAACAATGCATCTGGATGCTGTAGAAGCGGTCTCCAAGCTGTAGATACAATGACATGGTGACGATGGACGAGACCTTAGCAACATGGAATACTTGGAAATGTCTTCGTGTAGTTGGCAAAACTGCTAATATTAGTGAGGGATTACAGGAATAGAATATAAAAGCTGGTAGGCAGCTTTGTGACCTCAAGTACAACTTCATTCTAAAACCCTTTTTTAACTTTCATTTTTCTTGAAATAAAAGCAGATTTATTGTACCATTTATTAATTAATATTATTTCAGGATATTATTAAAAAGTTTGTCCTCTATATTGATATTGACCTTTCCTGGACACATCATCAAAATCAGATTGGTCGGGGTCCGACAACCATTAACTCCACCAATCAGTTGTTATTAGTTCCGTTGGTGGGATGTAACCAGTGTACGGAGAAAGAGGAGTAGAGCAGGACAGCACAAATCCATACACTACATAGTAGACACTCCTGGGTGCTGCAGATCAGCTCCTATTCAATTGAATGTCTTTTTCTTTTGATCTTTTATGTATGCTCTTTCAAAAGCAAGCAATTTTGAACTAAATCATAATAAAATTGTGTAGTATGATAAATATACAGTGGTGTGAAATAAAGTAACATACAGTGGTGTGAAAAAGTGTTTGCCCCTACCTGATTTCTTAATCTTTTGCATGTTTGTCACACTCAAATGTTTCAGATCACCAAACAAATTTAAATATTAGATAAAGATAGCACAAGTAAACACAAAATGCAGTTTTGAAATGCTCTTTATTATTAAGGGAAATAGAAAACCAAAACTACAAGTCCCTGTGTGAAAAAGTGATTGCCCCCTAAACCTAATAACTGGTTGGGTCACCCTTAGCAGCAACAACTGCAATCAAGTGTTTTCAATAATCGGCAATGAGACTTTTACAATGATCTGGAGGAATTTTGTCCAACTCCTCTTTGCAGAATTGTAATTCAACCACATTGGCAGGAACCGCCCATTTAAGCTCATGGTACTGCATCTTAATCAGATTAAGATCAGGACTTTGACTAGGCCACTCTAAAGTCTTAATTTTTTTTTTCTCAAGCCATTCAGAGGTGGACTTGCTGGTGTGTTTTGAATAATTGTCCTGATGCATAACCCAAATGCACTTCAGCTTGAGATCATGAACTGATGGCTGGAGATTTTGGTAGACAGCAGAATTCACGGTTCCGTTAACCACAGCAAGTCTTCCAGGTCTTGAAGCAGCAAAACAGCCACAGACTATTACACTACCACCACCATATTTTACTGTTGGTATGATGTTCCTTTTCTGAAATGCTGTGTTACATCTATGCCTGATGTAATGGGTAGAGTTGAGCGAAACAGGTCGGTCAGATTCAAAAGTCGCCGACTTTCGCCAAAGTCGGGTTTCGCAGAGTGAAACCCGACCATAGCGTGAGGTCGGCCATGCGATCGTCGACCCGAGCTCCAAAGTCAGTTTTCCCAGAATGCTTGCAGGCGCCTTTTCTCAGCCAATGAGCAAGGACATGGGCAGCGGCCTCCACCATCTTAGAGATGGGCATTGCAGTGATTGGCTTGCTTTGGTGGGCATCATAGTGTCCATAAAAGTCCTGAGTGCCGACCGCCATTTTACTTCTGCCGATCTTAACAGTAGGGAGAGGTTGCTGACGCTGTTTATCAGTAGGGAGAGAGTTAGGGCTGGAAGCAGAAGTTCTTATGTGCTTGTGCTGATAACAATTGTGCTGTACAGTTGGTGTGCATTGAAGGGGGAGGTTTTTCTTGTGTGCAGCAGCGCTGGTAATTAAGTTCCCTGACAGTGACAGAGAGGATTTTTTTGTGTGCAGCAGCAGTGGTTAATAGGCTCCCTGCTAGCTGTATTGCTGTGTGTGCACTGCGCAAAACTGCGGTGCAGACTGCTTTTTCCAGCATTAATACTTTTATTCTTTTTTTTCTGCACACTTACCACGCGTCATTTTTTCCACACAGTATAAACTGTACGCTCCTCAAACACTTCCGTGTACCCCGGCTGGTATCACGACAAATACTGCAAAACTATCTGTGTGTGACTCCAAAAACATATACAGAGATTTACAATTACCCCTAATAGAGTTGAGCGATACTTTCGATATCCTAAAGTATCGGAATCGGAATGGTATCGCCGATATCACTAAAATATCGGCGATACCCGATACCGATCCCGGAAGTCCCATGTAAGTCTATGGGAACAAAATACGCAATAAAAAAACCCATTCTTTCCTTGTGAACATTTAAATTTATACACACATAGAATACATATATATATATAAAACACATGTCATTGTGACATATATATATATAACATATATGTATAGTTTATACACTTCTACATAGTAAATATCCTCTGATTAAAATTGCCGGGTAAAGCTGGCTTCAGTGAAAAGACAGAAGCACCCGACATGAAATGACACTTGGTTACATAGGGTTAACCATGTCTTTTCATGTCGTTTGCTATCTGATTTGCACAAACAATTAAATCAGTCTTTTGTGTGCAAAATTTCAACCTGTAGGGGTTAATTAAGGTGTAAATTCGTTGTAAAAAAACCTGACTTTTTTGCTACGAATTTACACCTTTAATTAACCCTACAGGTGTGAAATTTTGCACACATAGTCTGATTTAATTGTTTGTGCAAATTAGATAGCAAAGACATGAAAAGACAGGGTTTAAACCCCTATGAAACCCCAAAGGTTTTCATTCATGTCGGGTCATAGGTCTTTAGGTGTTCGGTCTGGATGCCGAACTTTAACTGTTCGGGTTCGCCCATCTCTACTTGCAAAATCACCAATCTATAGCACTAGCTTCTCCAAGAGCAGTTCTCCTAATCACGCTCTGACTATCCTGAGCTATGTGCTTGTTCAAGTGCCATTATCTCATATGTACCGTAAATCAGTGATAGCAGTGTACATTAAAAAAACAAATCACTAATAGCTGAATGTGTTACAACCCAGAACTTTATAGTTCTACTAATACTATAAACTCAGCCTATCCTATCAGAAACAAAGAAGTAAAGAGCAACTTAGCTCTGACCTGCTCCAGAGACAAATTGAGAATATTTCTTTAATTGTAACCACAACAATACCAGCACATTAAAAAGTTGTTGTTGTCCAATGTCCATATAGTACTATATTATGCTAAACAGTGGCCGGGAGACCCATACCATGCCACAATAGTCCCATAGTTTGTTTTCATGGGGACAGTGCGATTCTGTGCCTGCACACAGCCATATATTTGCATAAAGTACCATATTCTACCTGCAAAGAACCAAATTGTGTGTTTGCAGTCCTACAATGAGCCTATATTGCACCCAATAAACTACACATTAGACCAAATTAGAGTAATACTTGCCCATGTACATAGATGCCAGAGAGAACCACGTTTGTAAGTTACTGTGTATAACAACGCACATTATTCCATATTGTGCCCTGTTAAATTGATCCGATTCCAAACTGAAGGTGGTTTTCCAATCCTTAAAGAAAACTTCAAACTTGCCCCAAATAGTAAAACATAATCTAATTAATATCAGTTTTACCCTTAACCCTCCTGTGCTGCTGCCACAGGACCAACCGTGTGTTGCTTTCCATTGCGCTTGACAGCAGTGATTGGCTGCCTGAGTGACATGGCATTCAATCGACCTCAAAGCATGGTTAACAACTCCTGAAGGTTCTCAGCTCCCAAAACTTTCATGAATGGCTAATCTCTAAATCCCACCCTTGCCCACTCAAATTGTATAAATATAGACATGCGGACCCTCGATTTTACCTGATCCGTAGACCATATTGTTTTATATCCATTCAGGATTTTAGGAACACTCTGGCACAACAAGATACTTCTCTTTTATATCCTAAATATGCATGCATGCTAATATTCTGTTACTTTTGATGATGCCAAACCCTATATAGATTTGTATAATCATTGGGTCACATGGCAAAACAAAAATTAGGACAAAGTCAAGTTTGACACCAAATCAGACAAATTCACATTTAGGAGAATCAAAGAACAATCAGACTAATGATCTGTTGAGACTGGGTACACCTTTAGAATACATATAGCCAGTGGCACAACATAAATCTTTTACACTTCAATGCAAAGTCAATAACATGGCCCTCTATAATTGAAATAAAAATGTTTGCGCACATAAAAACTACAAGACACAAAAGGATCTGTAGAAAAATGGGAATATGCATGTGTCAAATGGAAAACAATACATAAATTCAGACGCACTCTGTAGAACAGTTTGAGATGCAGATGTAATAATACATAATAAATAAATATTGCACTAAGACCCGTGAGAAAAAGGTGATGAGAAAAGCCTGTAGTCTATTATGTAGTAAAACCCCAAACCAAAGGACTAAATAGTCATAATAGCATAAGGTATTTATTCATATGGGTATTAATATGGACAAACCCTGAAAAAGTAAAAGAGGTCCTCTTTTAACGTGGAGCAGAAAAACGCTGCAGAAATCCTAAAAAACCTTTTATGCAGAAAGGTCAGAAGAAATTGACACTGTCCCGCCGGTGACAGCTCAGATGAATGAGTATTAGTGGTGCACTGTGGAAAAATAGTCCTGTTTGCACAGGTTTTACTGACAACCCCGATGGGTTACTTGCAGTAGAAAGTCTGACTTCAGCCCCCTATGGCCGCAGACGAAACTTACATCCGTTGATGAAAGCCGGTGATCTCTGGCCTCCGTGGCCAGATCAGGAACGCCGGCTGATGATGTTGAATCCCACTAGGAAGAAGGATGTGGGCAGGCCCTGTTGGAAACTGCCTGCCTCAAGCACGTAGTACACAAAATCGCAATACTAACTGCCCCTCAGAGTGAGCAGAGTAGCGTTCTGTCCCAACTGATTCAAAAAGCACAGTGACGCTAAAATGGCTGCGCGGCCTTTTATAGTGCATTCTGACTAGTGTTGAGCATTCCGATACCGCAAGTATCGGGTATCGGCCGATATTCGCGTTTGGGAATTCCGATACTTAATTCCGAAAACTTTTTCAATATCGTATCCCGGGAATCGGAAGTTCCCATAATTCTTTGAGAGGCAATGTGATGTTAGTCAGCCAATGAGAATCTTATGAAGTGTGGGCACATCCTGTAATGCGCGGTCATCTTAACTAAATGGCATGGCTGTGATTGGCTGCTGAAATGATGTCAGAATGCACTATAAAAGGCGCCGCAGCCATTTTAGCGTTCACTGTGCTGTGAACTCAGTTAGGGACAGAACGCTACTCTGCTCACTCTGAGGGACAGTTAGATATTGCGTTTTTGTGTACTACGGGGCTTGAGGCAGGCTAGTTTACCAACAGGTCCTGCCCCACATCCTTCTTCCTAGTGAGGATCAACATCATCAGCCGGCGTTCCTGATCTGGCCACGGAGGCCAGAGATCACCGGCTTTCATCAACGGATGTAAGTTTCGTCTGCGGGCCATAGGAGGCTGAAGTCAGACTTTCTACTGCAAGTGACCCATCGGGGTTGTCGGGTTAAAACCTGGGGCAAACAGGACTATTTTCTCCACAGTGCACCACTAATACTCTTCATCTGAGCTGTCACCGGCGGGACAGTGTCAATTTCTTCTGACCTTTCTGCATAAAGGTTTTTAGGATTTCTGCAGCGTTTTTTGCTCCATCGTTAAAAGAGGACCTCTTTTACTTTTTCGGGGTTTTTGTCCATATTATACCCATAGAATAAATACCTTATGCGTTATGACTATTTAGTCCTTTGGTTTGGGGTTTCTACATAATAGACTACAGGCTTTTCTCATCACCTTTTCTCACGGGTCTTAGTGCAATATTTATTTATTACTGTATTATTACATTGCATCTCAAACTGTTCTACAGAGTGCGTCTGAATTTATGTATTGTTTTCCATTTGACACATGCATTTTCCTATTTTTCTACAGATCCTTTTGTGTCTTGTAGTTTTTATGTGCGCAAACTATTTTTATTTTTTAATTATAGAGGGCCATGTTATTGACTTTGCATTGACGTGTAAAGATTTATGTTGTGCCACTGGCTATATTATTCTAAAGGTGTACCCAGTCCCCAACAGATCATTATTGATTGTTCTTTGATTCTCCTAAATGTGAATTTGTCTTTATTTTGGTGTCAAACTTGAATTTGTCCCTATTTTTGTTTTGCCATGTGACCCAATGATTATACAAATCTATATAGGGTTTGGCATCATCAAAAGAACAGAATATTAGCAGCATGCATATTTAGGATATAAAAGAGAAGTATCTTGTTGTGCCAGAGTGTTCCTAACTCCTGAATGGGGTATAAAACAATTGGTCTACGGATCAGGTTAAAATCGAGGGTCCGCATGTCTATATTTTATTTCAATTTAGTGGGCAAGGGTGGGATTTAGAGATTAGCCCATTCATGAAAGTTTTGGAGCTGAGAACCTTCAGGAGTTGTTAACCCTGCTTTGAGGTCGATTGAATGCCATGTCACTCAGGCAGCCAATCACTGCTGTCAAGCGCAATGGAAAGCAAAAACGGTTGGTCCTGTGGCCAGCAGCACAGGAGGGGTAAGGGTAAAAAATGAATATATTAATTATGTTTTACTATTTGGAGCAAGTTTGAAGTTTTCTTTAAGGATTGGAAAATCACCTTTAGTTAGGAATCGGATCAATCAAACAGGGCACAATTTTGGAATAATGTGCGTTGTTATACACAGTAACTTACAAACTGGTTCTCTCTGCATCTATGTACATGGGCAAGTATTACTCTAAATTTTGGGGCTAATGTGTAGTTTATTGGGTGCAATATAGGCTCATTGTAGGACGCAAACACACAATTTGGTTCTTTGCAGGTAGAATATGGTACTTTATGCAAAGTATATGGCTGTGTGGGAGGCACGAATCGCACTGTCCTATGAAAACAAAAATATGGACTATTGTGCATGGTATGGCGGTCTCTGCCACTGTTTGCATAATATAACTAAAATGGGGCATTGGACAACAACAACTTTTTAATGTGCTGGTATTGTTTGGTTACAATTAAAGAAATATTTTTCAATTTGTCTCTGGAGCAGGTCAGAGCTATGTTGCTCTTTACTTCTTTGTTTCTGATAGGATAGGCTGAGTTATAGTATTAGTAGAACTATAAAGTTCTGCTGTAACACATTCAGCTATTAGTGATTTGTTTTATAAAAGTACACTGCTACACTGTATTTACGGTACATATAGAGATAATGGCACTTGAACAAGCACATAGCTCAGGATAGTCAAGCTGTGATTAGGAGAACTGCTCTTGGAGAAGGGTAGTGTATAGATTGGTGATTTTGCAAGTAGAGATGGGCGAACCGAACAGTAAAGTTCGGCATCCAGACCGAACACCTATGACCTATGACCCGACATGAAATGACACTTTGGGGTACATAGGGTTAACCATGTCTTTTCATGTCCTTTGCTATCTAATTTGCACAAAAAATTAAATCAGACTATTTTGTGCAAAATTTCCCCACCTGTAGGGGTTAAAATTTAAAAGGGGTAAATTCGTAGCAAAAAAGTCAGGTTTTTTTACAACGAATTTACACCTTTAATTAACCCCCACAGGTGTGAAATTTTTCACACATAGAAATGAATTTAATTGTTGTGCAAAACAGATAGCAAACGACATGAAAAGACTGTTAACCCTATGTACACCAAGTGTCCCTTTCATGTCGGGGTTCTGTCTTTTCACTGAAGCCAGCTTTACCCGGCAATTGAATCAGAGGATATTTTTCTATGTAGAAGTGTATAAACTATACATATATGTATATATATATATGTCACAATGACATGTGTATATATATATATATGTATTCTATGTGTGTATATTTAGTGTTCACAAGAAAGAATGGGGTTTTTTAGTTGCGTATTTTGTTCCCATAGACTTACATGGGACTTCCGGTATCGGTATCGGTATCGCCCATATTTTAGTTTATATCGGCGATACCATTCCGATTCCGATACTTTAGGGTATCGGAAAGTATCGCTCAACTCTAATTCTGACAATCATTTCAGCAGGGCCCAATCACAGCCCGCCATTAGTTAAGATGACCGCAGCATTACAGGATGTCCCCCACTTCATAAGATTCTTTATTGGCTGATAAACATCACATTGCCTCTCAAAGAATTATGGGAACTTCCGATTCCGGTATAAAATATTGAAAAAGTATCGGGAATTAAGTTTTCGGAATTCCGATAACGCGAATATCGGCCGATACCCGATACTTGCGGTATCGGAATGCTCAAACACTACCCTAGACTGTATACAGCTGTACGCTTGTGATACAGTACCCTTTTTTTGCTTTTTATATTCTGGTCTAATCCATACTGAGCCTGTGAGCGTCTATGTCTCACTCAGGAAATATATACGGAGATTTCAATTACCCCTACACTGTATACACCTGGTATCTTCTGATACATTACCCTTTTTCTGCTTTTTTATTTGATCTAATCCATTACTGAGCCTGTGAGCGTCTTTTGTGCTACTCCGGAGATATATACGGAGATTTAAAATTACCCCAACATTGTTAAAGCTGGGACGCTTCTGTACAGTACACTTTTTCTGCTTTTATAAATTTTGGTATAATCCATACGAGCCTGTGAGCAAACTGTGTGTTATTCTAGAAATATATACGGAGATTTAAATTACCACAACACTGTATACAGTTGTAAAATTTCTGATACAGTAACCTTTTTCTGCTTTTTATATTCTGGCTAATCCAAACTGAGCCTTGAGCGTCTGGGGTCTGACTCCGGAAATATATAAAGAGATTTACAATTACCCTACACTGTATACACCTGGTATCTTCTGGTACATTACCCTTTTTCTGCTTTTTATATTCTGGTCTAATCCATACAGGCCTGTGTGCTCTGTGTCTGACTCCGGAAATTTATATGGAGATTTTACAATTATCCCGAGACTGTTTACAGCTGTACGCTTGTGATACAGTACCCTTTTTCTGCTTTTTATATTTTGGTCTAATCCATACTGAGCTTGAGAGCGTCTGTGTATGACTCCAGAAATATATGCGGAGATTTAAAATTTTCCCCTTCAAAGTTAAAAGCTGTACGCTTCTGATACAGTACCATATATCTGCTTTTTTTTTTGGGTTACATTTTCACAAACATGAGGAAGTATGGTGGAAGAGGCTGCGGACGTGAGGTGTGGGGGGCCAGCCTGGTACTCATGGTGGTAGTGGTGGCATTGCCTGGTAGGGCAAAAGCACAGTTGGCACCTAAGGCAGGAGGTGTTGAGCTTGAGTCATCATCTGGCTCCAGAAGGCCTGGAAGGCTCCCTTTTCTGGGAGTAGGTAAACCGCTTTTAAAGCCTGAGCATCAGGAAACAGGTTTTGACTTACATTGCCAAAAACAGCTTCCATCTCTATCGCCTCTCTTCTGAAGTTTCAAAAAATGCAAGCACTGAGTCGTCAGTGCAGGCTCCTGGTCAGAACAACACCTTTCCTTGTGTCCCCCCCCCCACCAAAAGTGAAGGCCACCAAATTCAGATTACTCCATGGAGCTCTTTTCACATACCATTTCCTGAATTATCAAGTCAAAAACCGAATTTTCCCCAGTCCAAGATGAAATCTGACATGGAGTGCACTGATGCACATCACTGCTAAAATTATTCTGCTGGTACATTTACCCAGAGCAAATACATTGCCCTCGCAGTCTACTAAGCCAGAAACTGACCCTGATGAAACTCAGGTGCCCCTTCCCACATAATATACCACCTTACACGGTGGCACAGAGTAAGGTGCAGATGAAATTGAAGAGGAGGTAATGGATGACCCAATTGTTGACATGGATTAGCACCCATTGGGGGAAAAAGGTGCCCCTGGCCCAATTTGCTCAGAAGAGGAGAAGATCCTCAGCAGGCATCGACATCGCAGCAGCTGTTATCTGGGGAGGCCCGTAGCAGTCCAAAACGTTGTTTAAAAAAAAACAAAAAGAGTTGCAGGGCAGCTTGGCCAGATGGTCAAATTAGCACAGCGTGCAAGCCCTGAAAAATGTATCACAAGTAGGAAGAGTGCCAGTGTGCACTTTTTTACCCAAAATCCTATTGATGGGGCAAACGTTATCTGTAAGAAGTGCGGAAGGACATTTAGCGAGGAAAAAATCTCCGAAATTTTTAATACCAGTTGCATGCTTAGACTATTAATCACCATGCACTTACAAGCTGGATGGACAACAAAACATCAGGGAGCACATCTGCACCTGCTCCTACTGAAGGTAGCCAGCAATGCTACATCACTTACCCACTGTAAGCCCACCGTTGGCACACCACCAGCAAGAAATATTGAGGTGTCGTCACAAGGCTAAAGCAGTCAGGGAATCACAAGGGTTTTTGCAACAAAAACTGAATCTAGGCCATCAGCACCCCCACACCATCAAACCATCACCAACCCCCCTCAGTCCGTCATGTCCCCCATTCCCCCATATGCAGCTCTCAAGTCCCGCTCACCCTAGCAGACTCTCTGATAGGACAAGAAAGTACTCATCCTCTCATCTGCGTTCACTGGGTTTGAAACGCTACATTGCCAAACGATCTCATTAGAGATGATTTCCCTTCCGTTTGGTTGAAAGCGCGCATTCTGAGAGCTCATGGCCTGCGCTGTCCCACACTATGACCTACCCAGTCGGCATTTCTTTTCTAGAAAAGCCATCCCTGCCCTCCACCTGCATGGAAAACCGCATTGTCCATCCCTCAAACAATCAGTGAGTGGAAAGGTGCACCCACAACAGATGCATGGGCCAGTAGGCATGGCCAGGGCTTTTATGTGTCCATCACTGCACACTGGGTTAATGTGGTGGATGCAGGGTCAACAGGGGACAGCGGCAGTGGGACAGTGTTGCCTAGCCCATGGTATAGGCAACAGTTGGCTGTAGGCGTTCGACCCTCCTCCTCCTCCAGAAGCGAAAGCTCGTCGACAAAGCGCAGTTGCACTAGCACTCCATCCGCAGCTGTCAGTGTTGCACATAGTGGTGTCCCACTATTGAACAGCTAGTGGTAGGTGTCAGCAGACTGTTTTAAAGATGATGTCTTTGGGCGACAACAGACACTGCGGAGGTACTGGCCGACTACTTGCAGCGAGAAACTGAGTCATGGCTGGGCAGTCTACATCTTGCGCCAGGCAAGGTAGTCAGTGATAACGGCCGTAATTTTGTGGTGGCCATAGCCCTGGCAAAACTCAGACACATACCTTGCCTGGCTCACACCTTGAACCTGGTGGTGCAGTGCTTCCTAAGTAATTATCCGGAGTTAACAGCCGTGCTCCATAAGGTGCGAAGACTGTGCTCGCACATCCATCGCTCGTCCGTAGACTTCAGTCGTATGCAGAGGCTGCAGCGATCACTCCACCTCCCCAAGCACCGCCTAATCATAGACGTTGCAACAAGGTGG
The DNA here is from genome assembly GCA_033576555.1 of Oophaga sylvatica. Taxonomy (NCBI): domain Eukaryota; kingdom Metazoa; phylum Chordata; class Amphibia; order Anura; family Dendrobatidae; genus Oophaga; species Oophaga sylvatica. Next base: position 288,684,697 of record JARQOD010000006.1, read on the forward strand.
AACTCCACCATGCACATGGTTGAGAGGCTGTGTGTACAGAGGCAGGCTGTAATGCATTTAAGGGAGGATACACGGGCAGGCAGTTTGAAGGCAGACATCGAGTTGTCGGGTGTGCAGTGGTCAAAGCTGAAAGACCTCTGTAAATTCCTTCAGTGTTTTGAGGAATGCACATGGCTGGTAAGCGCAGACGATGCCATCATAAGCATGAGCATCCCACTTATGCGTCTGCTCATGCAAACTTTGACGCACATTAAGGATCAGGCGTCTGCAGTGGAGGAGGAGGAGGAGGAGGAGGGAAGCCTTGATGACAGTCAGGCATTGTCTGCTCAGGGAACTGTCCTGGACGAGGTGGAGGAAGAAGAGGAGGAGGAGGAGGATGAGGAGGATTTTTTTTTGGTGAGGAGGATGCTTCTCAGGGGGCAAGAGAAAATGTTGGCTTGCCAAGGTCAGGTACAGGGTTTGTGCGTGACTGGAGGGATGTGGATTTGGCAGAAAGTGCTCCTCCACCCACCACTGGCAGTGCATCATTGACACTTGGAACATTGGCCTACATGTGTGATTATGTCTTGCAGATCCTAAAAAGGGACCCCCGCTTTGCCAAAATTATGAAGGATGACGACCACTGGTTGTCCAGCATCCTCAAACCACGCTATAAAGGCAAATTACAGAACATCATGCCACAGGAGAACCTAGAGCTAATATTGGTGAACAAACAAGCAACTCTGGTTCACCGTTTGTTAGAGGCATTCCCAGCACACAGCATCGGAGCAGGTTCTACCACGAGCCGCACTGGGCCAAATGGAAGATGTGTTCGTGGTGCACTCAGCCAAAATGGCGTTGGAGACAGGGGTTTCATGACCATGTTGTGGACTGATTTCTTGAGTACCGCTCACACGACTGGTAATACTGAAACGACTGCAACAGACAGGAGACAGCAGTTGTCAACTATGGTTCAAAATTACCTCTCCTCCCTTATCGATGTTCTCCCTCACAGTTCATTCCCCTTTGACTACTGGGCCTGTAAACTGGACACCTGGCCTGAATTGGCATAATATGCCTTACAGGAGCTCGCTTGCCCTGCTGGTAGTGTGCTATCAGAAAGAGTCTTCAGTGCTGCTGGATGAATCCTGTCAGAAAGAAGGTCCCGGCTGTCGACCCAAAATGTTGGTGATCTCACCTTCATTAAAATGAACCGTGCCTGGGTTTCAAAGGATTTTGTACCACCTCCCCTGATGACACATAGGTTGCCAGCAAAATGGCTCGCTTTGTCCTTCTCTTCCTACGACTTCTCCAATTCCTCCACTTGCAGCTGCTGAACGTCCAGCCTACACCTCAACATATGCCAGTTTTTCCACCTCCCTAACTGGGCTGTACCCCCCAGGGCCGGCGTCAGCACCTGGCGCACGCGGGCAAGTGCCTGTGCCCTGAGCAGGTAGGGGGGCCCACTTGTGGGCGACGGCACTGGCACAGGGCCCCTCATAGTACGCCGGTGTCTCTGCCGGGCCCCAGCACTTGCAATACTTACCTCTCCCTGCTCCACTGCTGTGACGTTTTTCCGTGTTTCCTGACAGTGACATTCAGGTCAGAGAGAGCGATGACGTCACGTCTGAACGCCATCTGCCTGAACAGTCCAAGTGCAGAGAGCTGGAAGATGGCGACCCTGAGGAGTCCAGAGTAGAGCAGTGCCCAGCGAGGAGAGGTATTTTATTTTTTTAATGTTTGGAGCAATATATGGAGAGCATTATACACTGGAGAATTATATATGGGGCCCATCATACACTTGAGCATCATAGATAGGGCCCATCATACACTGGAGCATTATAAATGGGGCCCATTATTTATCCAGCATTATATAGGCCCATGGGGCCCATCATACACTGGAGCATTATAAATGGGGCCCATCATACACTAGAGCATCATATACGGGGCCCATTATACACTGGAGCATTATAAATGGGGCCCATTTTATATAGAGCATTATATTGGCCCATCATACACTGGAGCATCATCCTTGAGGTCCATCATATACTGCAGCATCATATGGGGCCCATTATATATGGATCATTATATAGGCCCATCATACACTGGAGCATCATCCATGGGGCCCATCATACACTGGAGCATTATAAATGTGGCCATCGTACACTGGAGCATCATATACTGGGCACATTATACACTGGAGCATCATCCATGGGACCCATCATACACTGGAGGACGATATACGGGGCCCATTATACACTGGAGCATCATCCATGGGGCCCATCATATACTGAAGCATCATATGGGGCCCATTATATATGGAGCATTATACAGGCCCATTATACACTGGAGCATCATCCATGGGGCCCATCATACACTGGAGCATCATATGGGGCCCATTATATATGGAGCATTATGTAGGCTCATCATACACTGGAGCATCATCCATGGGGCCCATCATACACTGGAGCATCATATGGGGCCCATTATATATGGAGCATTATATGGAGCCCATTCTGTATGGAGAAATATATGGGGCCCATCATATTCTGTATGGAGCTTTATATGCGACTCATTATACTGTATGGAGCAATATCTGGGGCTCATTATACTCTATGGGGACCGTCCTATACTGTATGGCACATTATTTGGGGACCATCATATACTGTAGCATTATGCGGAGCTCATCATATACTGTATGGAACATTATATGGGACCAATTATTCTGTATGGAACAATATATGGGGCTCATTATTCTGTATGGCGCACTATGTGGTGGCCATAATACTGTATGGAAGAATATACTGTCCGGTTTTTGAGCTATTGTAGAATTTAAAATAGATATCAGTCATGTAATGTAAGAAGTGAAGTATTTGTCATTGTTCTATACCTATATTTCTGTGCCGTATCGGAGCATCATGAATTGTGGTATGTGTTAAAGGGGCCACTGACACTCTTTCGCCCTGGGCGCACGAAAACCGGGAGCCAGCCCTACCCCCCACAACTTTAGCCAAATAACCCCCAGTTTTCAATGCGTAACTATTATTATAAAGTAAATTAAGGTTGACAAGCTTAAGCAATAAGAATTGATGTCGTTGACATTGAAATGGGCACTGTAGGTGTGTTTACTGTCCTCCACTCCCTGCCGACTTTGCTTCCGCATTGACTTCCATTGGGTTTCGTGTTTCAGTCGGATCTCCGACTTTTCCTGATAAACGGCCGATTTCGTTCGACTCGACTTTTGAGAAAGTCGGGTTTCACGAAACCCGACTCGACCCTCCCGGAGGCCAAGTCGCTCATCTCTAGTAATGGGACATAAACCATCCAGAGTTCAACTTTTGTCTTGTCAGTCCACAGAGTATTCTTCCAAAAATCTTAGGAATCATCAAGATGTTTTCTGGCAAAACTGAGATTAGCCTTTATGTTCTTATTGCTCAGCAGTGGTTTTATGTCTTGGAAGTCTGCCATGTAGGCCATTTTTGCCCAGTCTCTTTCTTATGGTGAAGTCATGAACATTGACCGTAACTGAGGCAAGTGAGGCCTGCAGTTCTCTGCATGTTGTTGTGGGGTCTTTTGTGACCTCTTGGATGAGTCGCCCCTGTGCTCTTGGGGTAATTTTGGTTGTCTTGTCACTCCTGGGAAGGTTCACTACTGTTACATGTTTTCGCCATTTCTGGATAATGGCTCTCACTGTGGTTTTCTAGAGCCCCAAAGCTTTAGAAATGGCTTTGTAACCTTTTCCAGACTAATAGATCTCATTTATTTTTTTTCATTTGTTCCTGAATTTCTTTAGATGGCGGCATGATGTCTAGCTTTCAAATATCTTTTGACCTACTTCACTCTGTCAGGCAGGTCCTATTTAAGTGAATTCTTGATTGAACACAGGTGTGGCAGTAATTAGGCCTGGGTGTGGGTAGTGAAATTAAACCCAGCTTCCCAAAGATGTGATAAAGCATAGTTAATTTATTTTTTAAGAGTGGTGGGGGAAATCACTTTTTCATGTAACGGGTCTGGGAGGCGGAACCTCTGAGCTACTATACAAAGGGGCGGTCCTTGTAAGGGATGGGTGGCGACCAGGGTGGACGGGCAGGTAGTCACAGCAGATAACCTGGGTAGTCTCTGGATGAACGGGGAGGAGGTCACAGCAAGTGACCGGGGCAGTCTCTGGATGAGCGGGCAGGAGGTCACGGCAAGTGACCGGGGCAGTCTCTGGATGAGCGGGCAGGAGGTCACGGCAAGTGACCGGGGCAGTCTCTGGATGAGCGGGCAGGAGGTCACGGCAAGTGACCGGGGCAGTCTCTGGAAGAAGGTAGATACGACCTGTGATGGCTGAGCCTCCCGGTAGGCTAGCAGGAAGATGGCAGATGAGTGCTCCCAGGTGAGTGGGCGAGAGTCACTGGAATAGCAGAAGATCACAGCACGTGACGGCAGAGCCTCCAGGTAGGCTAGCAGGCAGGTAACAGATGAGCGCTCCCAGGTGAGCGGGTGAGAGTCACTGGAATAGCAGAAGATCAAAGCACGTGACGGCGGAGCCTCCAGGTAGGCTAGCAGGCAGGTAACAGACAGCAACCTGGCAGGAATCAGACAGGTCTCTGGCAATGACCCTGAGGACTGAAGCAGAGTAGTGGACAGTGCAACAACATTGCTCGGGCACCTCCATTTTGGAGGAGGTGCCTTATGTAAGGTGAAGTCCTCCGGCCATTGGCCGGGGACTCCTTAGGACGACGTGCGCGGCCCCTTTAAGAGGGGGGTAGCGCACGCGCGCGCACCCTAAGCACAGTGGCAGGAAAGGAGCACGCGCCGCCAGCAGAGCGGAAGGAGGACGCCGGAGCCGGAGCAGAGGGGTGAGGGGAACAGCGTCCCTGCCTGGCAGAGGGCAGGGACACCGGCGCTACAGTACCCCCCCTTTAGGTCCCTCCTTTTGGTCCCCCCTTTTTTAGGCCAGAGAAAAATTTAGCTAAGAGGAGAGGGGCATGGATGTTTTCCTGCGGCTCCCACGTTCTCTCCTCAGGACCAAACCCCTTCCAATCCACCAAAAAATAGGTCTTCCCTCTTACCCTTTTGGTGGCCAGAATATTCTCTACCTCAAATTCGTTTTCAGCTGAAACCGGAGCAGGAGGCGTGCCTGTAGACTTGGAAAAAGAGTTAAGTACCACCGGTTTAAGGAGAGATACATGGAAGGAGTTAGGAATCCGCAAGTTGGCCGGGAGTTTCAATTTATAGGCCACCGGGTTGATCTGACTGAGGACCTCCAGAGGACCGATGAACCGAGGACCTAACTTATAGGAAGGAATCTTGAGCCGAACATACTTGGACGAGAGCCAGACCTTATCCCCAGGACGGAATTGAGGAGGATCCAGACGTTTTTTGTCAGCATGTCTTTTCATACGCTCGGATGACAGAAGAAGTGCGGACCGGGTACTCTCCCATATGGCGGAAAATTTGTTAACAAGGGATTCTGCAGCCCGATTGTCCACTGAGGTGGAGACGGGAAAAGGGATCCGAGGATGCTGACCGAAAACTACAAAAAACGGGGATTTGGAGGAAGATTCGCTCTCGTGATTGTTGTAAGAAAATTCGGCCCATGGCAGGAGATCCACCAAGTCAGAATGGTGGGCATTAACAAAGTGCCGGAGGTAACTGGTCAGGATCTGGTTGATCCGCTCCACTTGACCATTGGACTGTGGGTGTAAGCGGAGGAGAAGTCCAGGGTGACGTCTAATAACTTACAAGTAGCTCTCCAGAAACGTGAGGTGAACTGTACCCCTCGATCCGACACGATGTGACGGGGCAGGCCATGAAGTCGGAAAATGTGGTGGATAAAGTCTTTAGCCAGCTCGGGTGCAGACGGAAGGCCTGGCAGGGGAATAAAGTGAGCCAGCTTGGAAAAGCGGTCAGCGACCACCCAAATGACCGTATAACCAGCAGAGACAGGGAGATCCGTAATGAAGTCCATGGCTATATGCTGCCAGGGGGCAGTGGGTACAGGAAGCGGAAGAAGGCGACCGGCAGGCAGGTGTCTCGGAACTTTGTTACGGCCACAGGAGGCACAGGTAGCAACAAAGTCTATTACGTCCTTGTGCAGGGTAGGCCACCAGTAATGCCGAGAAATAAGTTGGAGGGTCTTTCTCTGACCGGCGTGGCCAGCTAATTTAGACGAATGACCCCAGTGTAGGATTCTCTCCCGATCGGTTACCGATACGAACGTCTTACCGGGAGGGAGACGGTTTAGACTCACGGGCGCCACTTGCATGACTCTGGCAGGATCGATGATATGTTTAGGTTCCTCCTCGAGATCCGACACCAGGAAGGATCGGGACAAGGCGTCCGCCTTGATGTTTTTGTCAGCCGGGCGAAAATGTAGAACAAAATCAAAGCGAGCAAAAAACAAGGACCACCGGGCTTGGCGCGGGTTAAGCCTCTGGGCATGCTGGAGGTAAGCCAAGTTTTTGTGGTCAGTGTAAATAATTACCGGATGAAGAGCCCCCTCGAGTAGGTAACGCCACTCCTCCAATGCCAGTTTGATGGCCAATAACTCTCGGTCTCCTATGGAATAATTGCGCTCAGAAGAGGAGAAGAGTTTGGAGAAGAAGCCGCAAGTTACCATCCTCCCGGAAGATGATTTCTGAGTAAGTACCGCTCCGGCTCCAGAGGAGGAAGCGTCAACCTCCAGGAAGAACTGTTTGTTGCCATCCGGGCGATGAAGCACCGAGGCGGAAGAGAAAGCCTGTTTTAAGGAAAGAAAGGCCTCCTCTGCTTCGGACGTCCACTCCTTGGAGTTAGTGCCCTTACGGGTGAGCGCGGAAATTGGGGCAGTCCGGGAAGAGAAGTGCGGTATGAAGAGACGGTAATAGTTAGCAAAGCCCAGAAACCGCTGAATGGCCTTCAATCCCTCCGGTCGGGGCCATTTCTTGATGGCAGACAGTTTCTCTGGATCCATTCGTAGACCGGTCTGAGAGATAATGTAGCCCAAAAACGGAAGCGAGGTTTGCTCAAAGAGGCACTTCTCGTATTTAGCGAAGAGGTGATTCTGCCTGAGCCTGAGCAGAACCTGACGAACGTCCCTCCGGTGAGTCTGGAGATCCGGAGAGAAGACCAAGATGTCGTCCAGGTACACCACTACGCAGGAATAGAGAAGATCCCGGAAGATGTCATTGACCAATTCTTGAAAGACGGCGGGAGCATTACAGAGGCCAAAGGGCATCACTAGATATTCATAGTGGCCGTCCCGGGTGTTGAAGGCCGTCTTCCATTCATCCCCTTGACGGATACGGACCAGATTGTACGCCCCACGGAGGTCCAGTTTGGTGAAGATTCTAGCCCCCCGCAAACGATCAAATAATTCTGGAATGAGCGGAAGGGGATACTTATTCTTCACCGTGATCTGGTTAAGTCCTCTATAATCTATACAGGGACGGAGAGAGCCGTCCTTCTTTTTTACGAAAAAGAAGCCTGCTCCCGCCGGAGAGGTGGATTTCCGGATGAATCCCCTGGCCAAATTCTCCTCGATATATTCGGACATCGACCGGGTCTCAGCAGCGGACAATGGGTAAATACGCCCACGGGGAGGCGTAGTACCAGGTAACAGGTCGATAGGACAGTCGTATGGTCTGTGAGGAGGTAATGTCTCTGCCTCTCTTTTATTAAAGACATCAGCAAATGACCAATAGGGAATCGGAAGTCCAGGTAGATTAGTTGGGGTAGGAGAAGGACAGACGGGATGTACAGGAACCAAACACATCTTATGACAATCCTGTCCCCAGCGAAGAACCTCTCCGGTCTGCCAGTCGAGCACGGGTCCATGTCTCTGGAGCCAAGGTAGACCTAATAAGAGGGCGTGAGAGAGTCCAGGCAGAACATAAAAAGAGATGCTCTCAGAATGCAGCATTCCCACTTGCAGAGTTATGGGTTCGGTGATGAGTTGGATGGGGCGTGGTAAAAGACCCCCGTCCACAGCAGCGACTGATAATGGTACAACCAGAGGTTTGGTGGGAATGTGGTATTTTTCTACCAGGGACAGTGACATAAGATTCCCGGCTGCTCCAGAGTCAAGTTGGGCTAATTCAAAATAACGATTCTCCCCACAGAGAATTGAGACAGACAGCAGCAGAGATTAGAGGCATTCTCCTTGTCTAGGTCGACCTCTCTGAGCGAACCTAGACACAGGTGTTTCCCGACCTCTCCGGACAGGTACGAATCCGGTGCTCCTTACTGCCACAGTAGAAGCAACTCCCCTCGGCACGGCGTAAGTCCTGACGGGTTTTGACCATCTTGGTCTGGTCGACCTGCATAGGCTCAGGAGAGTGTAATTGGGGAGAAACGGAGGGAGTGACGGGTTTCTGAAACGTAGGAGCTAGACGTGGAAACCTCCTCTCACGGGTGACCTCTTTGGCCCGCTCCTGGAACCGTAGGTCAATCCGGGTGGCGAGAGTTATAAGGTCATCGAGAGTGGTAGGAATGTCCCGACCGGCGAGTTCATCTTTAATACGGCCGGACAAACCCTCCCAGAAAACAGATACCAGAGCGTCGTTGTCCCAGGCCAGCTCCGAGGCAAGGGTACGAAACCGTATGGCATATTGGCCCACGGTGAAATTTCCCTGATGGAGGCGTAGCAGAGATGATGCGGATGAGATCTTTCGTCCGGGTTCGTCAAAGACTTTCCGAAAAGCCGCGAGAAAGGCAGACAGGTCGGACACCAGAAGGTCTCCTCTCTCCCAAAGAGGATTCAGCCAGGCCAGGGCCTCCCCGGTGAGATGGGACATGATGAAGGCAATTTTTGCCCGGTCGGAGTTAAACTGGTGGGAGAGGAGTTCAAAGTGCAGAGTGCACTGATTAATAAAGCCCCGAGCCTGAGCGGGGTCGCCTCCGAAGCGAGGAGGTGCGGAGAGCCGGGGTCCGTGACAGGAGCCCATGGAATTGGGGAGCAGGGGAGCTGCCGGATTGCGAGTCATGGCACCAGCAGTGGTTGCTGGTGGAGCTGTCAGAGTGTCCAGGCGAGAATTGACATTCTGCAGGTGACCCAGGATGGACTCCTGTTGGGACCTCTGACGGGACAGTTCATGACACAGGTCCGAGATGGAGGGAGCTTGGGCGCCACCGGGTTCCATGGCCCGAGCAAACTGTAACGGGTCTGGGAGGCGGAACCTCTGAGCTACTATACAAAGGGGCGGTCCTTGTAAGGGAGTGGGTGGCGACCAGGGTGGACGGGCAGGTAGTCACAGCAGATAACCGGGGTAGTCTCTGGATGAACGGGCAGGAGGTCACAGCAAGTGACCGGGGCAGTCTCTGGATGAGCGGGCAGGAGGTCACGGCAAGTGACCGGGGCAGTCTCTGGATGAGCGGGCAGGAGGTCACGGCAAGTGACCGGGGCAGTCTCTGGATGAGCGGGCAGGAGGTCACGGCAAGTGACCGGGCAGTCTCTGGAAGAAGGTAGATACGACCTGTGATGGCTGAGCCTCCCGGTAGGCTAGCAGGAAGATGGCAGATGAGTGCTCCCAGGTGAGTGGGCGAGAGTCACTGGAATAGCAGAAGATCACAGCACGTGACGGCAGAGCCTCCAGGTAGGCTAGCAGGCAGGTAACAGATGAGCGCTCCCAGGTGAGCGGGCGAGAGTCACTGGAATAGCAGAAGGTCACAGCACGTGGCGGCGGAGCCTCCAGGTAGGCTAGCAGGCAGGTAACAGATGAGCGCTCCCAGGTGAGCGGGCGAGAGTCACTGGAATAGCAGAAGATCACAGCACGTGACGGCGGAGCCTCCAGGTAGGCTAGCAGGCAGGTAACAGACAGCAACCTGGCAGGAATCAGACAGGTCTCTGGCAATGACCCTGAGGACTGAAGCAGAGTAGTGAACAGTGCAACAACATTGCTCGGGCACCTCCATTTTGGAGGAGGTGCCTTATGTAAGGTGAAGTCCTCCGGCCATTGGCGACGTGCGCGGCCCCTTTAAGAGGGGGGGTAGCGCACGCGCGCGCCCTAAGCACAGTGGCAGGAAAGGAGCGCGCGCCGCCAGCAGAGCGGAAGGAGGACGCCGGAGCCGGAGCAGAGGGGTGAGGGGAACAGCGTCCCTGCCTGGCAGAGTGCAGGGACGCCGGCGCTACATTTCACACAGGACCCTGTAGGTTTAGATTTTTTTTTCCCTTAATAACAAAGTCATTCATTTAAAAAGGCATCTTCTGTTTACTTGTGTTATGTTTGTCTAATATTTAAATTTGTTTGATGAGCTGAAACATTTATGTGTGACAAACATGGAAAAGAATAAGAAATCAGGAAGGGGCAAACACTTTTTCCCACCACTGTATGTTACATTATTTCAAAATCTCTGGTAGCAGCCTTGTGAAATATATGCAAAAATCATTACAAGTAGACATAGTATCAGAATGAGCCTTTCACCAACCGAGCTGCAGCTCATTTCTCTTTCAAGAGGTTGTTCCCACTTAGGGTATAAATCTGCAGTCACTCTTGACTAAAAAAAACACAAAAGTTGAGCTTAACTTGAGTTGGTACACATGCAACAAATAGAAGCATGTACACATTGGCCACAGGACAACAAACCTAAAAAAGAAAAAAGTAAACAAAACCCTGCTGTAACTAAGTAAATAAAAAGCAAGTGCATTTAAATAACACAGAGTTATTAGTGATACTGTTTTTGATCAAAAATAGCATAAAAGCTAATCCACCACATCAAGGCAACTCTGACGGGACAGTCCTAGCACTGTCTAATATTAAAAACCTTACCATTGGTCAAGATTGACATCAGCGTGTGAATAAGGGCAGACAAAAGGACTGGGCCCCACCAGCGAAACCCCAGACTGGGGGAAGCCTTATATACAATTTACAGCTCAGGAGAGGGAGGCCACACCTCAGCTTGCACAGAATGCAACAATACAGAGAAGAAAACACAAAAAAATAGCTTAACTTGAGTTGGTACACATGCAACAAATAGAAGCATGTTCACATTGGCCACAGGACACACAAAACTAAAAAAAGGAAAAAGTAAGCAAAAATCCTTTTTTATGGAAACCAATGGTTTGCCAGACGACATTCTTTACTGCTTCCCATGAGAGTAAGGCTAAGTGCACACGATCAGGAATAATTGCGTTTTTTTTTGCGGTTTTTTCCGCGGTTTTCCGCTGTAAAAACGCGATAAAAACGCAAGCATTAAGCATCCTAATACATGTTAATTGATTCCGCATGTTTTGGCCACATGTTGCGTTTTTTTTCCGCGAAAAAAACGCTTTGCGGAAAAAATAGCAACATGTTCATTAATTTTGCGGAATGTAAGCGGTTCATGTGCGGTGGTACCCAGGGTCTGGAGGAGAGGAGACTCTCCTCCAGGCCCTGGGTACCATATCCCTGGTAAAACAATAATTAAAATAAAAAATAATGATATTCTCACCTTCCGGCGGCCCCCGCAGCCTTCCCGCGGCCCCCGCAGCCTTCCCGCCTTCAGCGACGCTCCCGGCAACTTCCGGTCCCAAGAGTCCTTTGCGAGAATCACCCAGATGGCATAGCGGTCTCGCGAGATGCTACGTCATCGGTGTGATTTGTCGCAAAGCATCCTTGGGACCGGAGTTGCCGGGAGCGTCGCTGAAGGCGGGAAGGCTGCGGGGGCCGCGGGAAGGCTGCGGGGGCCGCCGGAAGGTGAGAATATCATTATTTATTATTTTTTTTATTATTTTTACATTAGATCTTTTACTATTGATGCGACATAGGCGGCATCAATAGTAAAAAGTTGGTCACACTTGTCAAACACTATGTTTGACTCGTGTGACCAACCTGTCAATCAGTTTTCCAAGCGATGCTACAGATCGCTAGGAAAACGCTAGCATTCTGCAAGCTAATTACGCTTGCAAAACGCTATTATTCTGGCGGGAATCAGCATAAAAAAACGTGCGTATTTCCTGCGGGAGAAGTGCGGGATTGCCGCGGAAATTTCCGCGGCAATTCCGCAACGTGTGAACTTAGCCTAAGACATTCAGACAAAGATTTTTTCAATGTGACATTTTGCTTTTCAACAGATCAGCTCTAGATCATGTTTCAGTTCCCTGTTTATTACCAAGTGTCTTGGTGTCATATCCTGGCCTTAAAAGAACTGTTTACTGTCCTAGACTGCCAGTGATTCCTCATCACTTTGTAATCTAACCCTAGCAAAATAGGAATAGATAAGGGCCTATAACTGCAGAGTTAAAACAAACTAGAGCACATGATATGCCACTCATTTCTTTAATGACAGACAATTATACAGATTTTCTTTTCGAGTCTGAATATTTTCTGTAAATCATGTTGTGCAGCATGAAAGCGTGACACTGACAATGTTCTCCTCTTCACCCATCGTGGCATACTTGGAGAGACTGCCTATATGCATAAGTGTTATGTTTCGGTAGCTGAGGGGAAATTGCAAAAATAGCAAAAGTAGTAATACACCAGAGAGGCTGAAAACTATTGGATTGTAGTATCCTAAACTAACACACACACTAGAAGTAGCCGTGGAGCGTACCTACGGTGATCCTAGACGCCTCGTCACAGTCGGAGAGATAACTACACCTAAAGGCAGAAAGATGAAAGCTATCTGCCCCGGAGCAGATTCCCCAAAGAAATAGGAAGCCCCCAAACATGTAATGGCGGTTAGACAAGAAGAAAATACGGACACAGACAGAAAATAGAATGAGCAAACGATGGGGCCCAATCTGTCTAGATAGAAAAGTATAGGAAAGAATTCTGACTGCAACCCAAAAAAACCCTGACAAAAATACCAACACTTCTGATTAACAAAAAACCTGAGATCACACGATCTCTACCACCTAAATCAGATCTCTGGTGTAACACACAGCAATTCAGCAGAAAAGTGACAAAGAAACAGAGAAAAAGTGCAAATACAAAATGAGCACAATTGCAGTGCCAGACCCCAAAAGGGGACCAGGCTGCAATTCCCTACAAGCAGCGAAACAGGCAAGGAAAATCCAACAAGAGGAAAAAAAACAGTAAATCACTTATCTGAAAGAGAGCAGGAATGCAAGCTGAGCTCCAAGCAAAACCAGGAAGAACAATTGATTACCGGCAAGGCTGATGGGAACTCAGGTCACTTATATCAGACCATTCAGAGCCAGCTGAAGGCCATTCAGCAATTAGTTCATAACCCTCAGCAACCACCAGAGGGAGCCCCAGCTCAGAAGTCGCCTCCAGAGTATTCACAACACATAAGACTTGGTTCACACAAACAGGGTGTGTTCACACAGTTTTTATTTACACGAGTTTTGATTGCAGAGTTGGAGAGTTTCTGTTCCAAAAACTCAGTGTGAACACATCCATACAGTGTTCACCTCTGAGCACTATGTCAGGGCTCTTACCAGAATCAGAGGCATATCTGAGGGGGGCAGCCAGGGCATGTGCTGTCTGATGTGTCTCACCCGGCGGCTGCATTCTGCCCCCCACCCCTGGACTGGGAGTCGGCAGTTCTCTGAGCCGGCTGTCAAGCTTACAGCTGGCAGAGAGAAACTGCAGCGCGCTGATTCCCAGAGATCAATTGTACTCGCTTTAGCAGACATGAGTACAATTGAAGATCTGCCAGCTGGATCAGAGCGACACCAGCAGTGTGATCATGTTATGTGATCACACTGGTGACGTCACTCACTGACGCTGCGGAGGCGCACACTGTTGATAATTGCTCCACAGTCGAGCTGAAGACACCGAGAATATGAGGAGGTGTATTTACTGCTTGGAGGGGTATTTCATTCCTGGAGGTGTATTTACTGTGTGGAGGGGGTATTTACTGGGTGTGGGTGGTGTTTACTGGGGGAGTGCATTTACTGTGTGTGTGGGGGGGTATTTACCGTGTGTGGGTATTTACTGGGTGTGGGTGGTGTTTACTGGGGGTGGTGCATTTACTGTGTGTTTGTGGTTGCATTTAGTGTGTGGAGGTATTTACTGTGTGTGTGGGGGGTATCTACTGTTTGAGGGAAAGTATTTACTGTGTGTAGAGGGTATTTACTGTGTGTGCGGGGATATGTGTGTGTGTGTGTGGGGGGAGTATTTACTGTAACAGGGTTGGGTGAGATTTTATTTAACAGGGATGATTTGAGGACAAGTTTGGGGAGCAAGGAAGGGACAGATGCAGACACAATATGGCGAGTGGGAGAAATTTGAAGACAAGATATGAGGAGGAAGCTATGAGAACACAGTATGGGGAGTGAGGGTGATGATGGGTGCGGATACAGTATGGGGAGTTGGAGGTAGGTATGAGTAGGCAGTATGGAAAGTGAGAGGGTAAATGTATAGAGGAGGGAGAGGGAAACGTGTGAGGAGACTATTGAGGAGAACAGTGCAAGGAGCAGTATGGGGGAAAAAAGTGTGACAGAGCACAGAGAAGAGACTGAGTAGTGTGGGGGGTGTAGTATGGGGGAACAGTGTTAGGGCACAGTCATGAGACGTCAGTATACCAAGGAGGGGGGAGTGTGATGAGGGATCACAGTTTAGAGACTGGGCCCTATAGGGGGGACTCAGTGTGAGAGAACAGTGTGATGAGATGGGCCTAGTATGGAAAGGAGGGGCATTGTGGAAAACATGTACCATAAGAGGGACAGTGTGGGGTCATATTTTGTGCAGGGAATATAGTGAGGGGCAATTATTTATTCAGGGACTCAGAGTAGGGCAGATATTTTTATTTGGAGCATTATAATGACACTGTTATCTTAAGGGCGTCATGTGCTGCAGAAGAGCAGAGAAGATGGAAGTTTGCAGAGACGGCTGTGAATGAGAAAACTCATGGAGTTTGGATAAGATAAAGAAGGAAAGAAAGAGAATGACTCCAGAGACGACGTCTTCTATAAGGTACCTGGATGTAAATGTTTTTTGTGATACTAATTCTCATATTTTTATTTGTTAGGAATTTTAACCCCTCTCTGCCATCAGACGTACTATTCCGTCCATGTGACCCTGGACCTAATTCCCATGGACGGAAAAGTACGTCATGGGCGATCAGCTGCGCTCCCGGGGGGAGCGCAGCTGATCGCCGCCGGGTGTCAGCTGATTATCACAGCTGACACCCGTGACTGTGTGTCAGGAGCGGTCACGGACCGCTCCCGGCACATTAACCCTTGGCACACCGCGATCAAACATGATCGCGGTGTACCCGGGGCACAGGGGAGGATCGCGCAGGCAGGGGGCTCCCTGCGCGCTCCCCTGAGACCCTCAGAGCAGCGCGATGTGTCGCGCTGTTCCGAGGGTCCGTCCTCCCTCCAGGTCCCCGGATCCAAGATGGCGCCGGGGTCCTGCAGGGAGGCGGCTTCCTCAGTGCCTGCTGAGAGCAGGCGCTGGGGAAGCCTGCAGCGATGCCAGAGCGATCGCTGGTGTGACAGAGTGCTGTGCACACTGTCACACCAGCGATCTGATAAAATACTGTGATGTCCCACCCCGGGACAAAGTAAAAAAGTAAAAAAATTAAAAATAAAAAGTGTAAAAAAAAATCATAAAAAAAAAAAAAAATATTCCCCAATAAATTCATTTTTTCCTGTAAATAAAAAAAACAAAACAATAAAAGTACACATATTTGGTATCGCCGCGTCCGTAACGACCCCCCCTATAAAACTGTCCCACTAGTTAACCCCTTTAGTGAACCCCTAAAAAAAAAAAAAAAAACGAAGCAAAAAATCAATGCTTTATCATCATACCGCCGAACAATAAGTGAAATAACACGCGATCAAAAAGACCGATATAAATAAACATGGTACCACTGAAAACGTCATCTTGTCCCGCAAAAAACGAGCCATTACACAGCATCATGAGCGAAAAAATAAAAAAGTTATAGCTCGCAGAATAAAGCGATGCAAAAATAATGATTTTTTTATATAAAATTGTTTTCATTCTATAAAAGCGCCAAAACCTAAAAAAATGATATAAATGAGGTATCGCCATAATCGTACTGACCCGAAGAATAAAACTGCTTTATCAATTTTACCACACGCGGAACGGTATAAACGCCTCCCCCAAAAGAAATTCATGAATTGCTGATTTTTGTTCATTCTAACCACCCAAAAATCGAAATAAAAAGCGATCAAAAAATGGCACGTGCTCAAACAATGGTACAAATAAAAACGTCAACTCGTCCCGCAAAAAATAAGACCTCACATGACTCTGTGGGCCAAAATATGCAAAAATTATAGCTCTCAAAATGTGGTGATGAAAAAAACTATTTTTTGCAATAAAAAGCGTCTTTTAGCGTGACAGCTGCCAATCACAAAAACCCGCTATAAATAGTAAATCAAACCCCCTTTATCACCCCCTTAGTTAGGGAAAAATAATAAAATTAAAAAAATTTATTTATTTCCATTTTCCCGTTAGGGTTAGGGTTGCGGCTAAAGTTAGGGTTAGGGTTGGCGCTAACGTTAGTATTAGGGTTAGGGTTGGCGCTAACGTTAGGATTAGGGTTGGGATTAGGGTTATGGGTGTGTTAGGGTTAGGTTTGTGGTTAGGGTTGGGACTAGGGTTATTGGTGTTTGGGGTTAGGGTTGGAGTTAGAATTGGGGGTTTCTGCTGTTTAGGCACATCAGGGGCTCTCGAAATGTGACATGGCGTCTGATCTCAATTCCAGCCAATTCTGCAGTTGAAAAAGTCAAATGGTGCTCCTTCACTTCTGAGCTCTGCCATGCGCCCAAACAGTAGTTTACCCCCACATATGGGGTATCAGCATACTCTGGACCCCAAGAGTTATTGTGCAATTTGGCCTATTTCTCCTGTTACCCTTGGGAAAATAAAAAACTGGGGGCGACAAAATCATTTTTGTAAAAAAAAAAAATGATTTTTTTTGTTTTTACGGCTGTATGTTATAAAACTTCTGTGAAGTACTTGGGGCTTCATAGCGCTCACCACACTTCTAGATAAGTTCCTTGTGGGGTCTATTTTCCAAAATAGGGTCACTTGTGGGGGGTTTCCACTGTTTAGGCGCATCAGGGGCTCTCCAAATGCGACATGACGCCCCCAGACCATTCCATCAAAGTCTGCAATCCAAAACGTCACTACTTCCCTTCCGAGCCCCGACGTGTGCCCATACAGTAGTTTTCTCCCACATATTGGGTATCAGCGTACTCAGGACAATTTGGACAACAACTTTTGGGGTCCAATTTCTCCTGTTACCCTTGTGAAAATAAAATATTGGGGGCGAAAAAATCATTTTTGTAAAAAAAAAAAGGATTTTTTATTTTTACGGCTGTACGTTATAAACTTCTGTGAAGCACTTCGGGGTTCAAAGTGCTCACCACACATCTAGATAAGTTCCTTGTGGGGTCTATTTTCCAAAATGGGGTCACTTGTGGGGGTTTCCACTGTTTAGGCGCATCAGGGGTTCTCCAAATGCGACATGACGCCCCCAGACCATTCCATCAAAGTCTGCAATCCAAAACGTCACTACTTCCCTTCCGAGCCCCGACGTGCGCCCATACAGTAGTTTACTTCCACATATTGGGTATCAGCGTACTCAGGACAAATTGGACAACAACTTTTGGTGTCCAATTTCTCCTGTTACCCTTGTGAAAATAAAATATTGGGGGCGAAAAAATCATTTTTGTAAAAAAAAAAAGGATTTTTTATTTTTTAACGGCTGTACGTTATAAACTTCTGTGAAGCACTTCGGGGTTCAAAGTGCTCACCACACATCTAGATAAGTTCCTTGTGGGGTCTATTTTCCAAAATGGGGTCACTGTGGGGGGTTTCCACTGTTTAGGCGCAACCGGGGGCTCTCCAAATGCGACATGACGAACCCAGACCATTCCATCAAAGTCTGCAATCCAAAACGTCACTACTTCCCTTCCGAGCCCCGACGTGCGCCCATACAGTAGTTTACTCCCACATATTGGGTATCAACGTACTCAGGACAAATTGGACAACAACTTTTGGGGTCCAATTTCTCCTGTTACCCTTGTGAAAATAAAATATTGGGGGCGAAAAAATCATTTTTGTAAAAAAAAAAAGGATTTTTTATTTTTACGGCTGTACGTTATAAACTTCTGTGAAGCACTTCGGGGTTCAAAGTGCTCACCACACATCTAGATAAGTTCCTTGTGGGGTCTATTTTCCAAAATGGGGTCACTTGTGGGGGTTTCCACTGTTTAGGCGCATCAGGGGCTCTCCAAATGCGACATGACTCCCCCAGACCATTCCATCAAAGTCTGCAATCCAAAACGTCACTACTTCCCTTCCGAGCCCCGACGTGCGCCCATACAGTAGTTTACTCCCACATATTGGGTATCAGCATACTCAGGACAAATTGGACAACTTTTGGGGTCCAATTTCTCCTGCTACCCTTGTGAAAATAAAATATTGGGGGCTAAAAAATCATTTTTGTAAAAAAAAAAAAGAATTTTTTTATTTTACGGCTGTACGTTATAAACTTCTGTGAAACACTTTGGGGTTCAAAGTGCTCACCACACATCTAGATAAGTTCCTTGAGGGTCTAGTTTCCAAAATGGTGTCATTTGTGGGGGTTTCCACTGTTTAGGCAGATCAGGAGCTCTCCAAACACGACATGGCATCCAGCCAATTCTGCGTTGAAAAAGTCAAACGGCGCTCCTTCCCTTCCAAACTCTGCCATGCACCCAAACAGTGGTTTACCCCCACATATGGGGTATCAGCGCACTCAGGACAAATTGCACAATAACTTTTGGAGTCTTGTTTCCCTTGGGAAAATAAAAATTGGGGTGAAAAGATCAATTTTGTGGAAAAAATATAATTTTTTAATTTTACGGCTCTACGTTATAAACTTGTGTGAAGCACTTGGGGGTTCAAATTGCTCACCAAAGATCTAGATAAGTTCCTTAGGGGGTCTAGTTTCCCAAATGGGGTCACTTGTGGGGGGTTTCCACTGTTTAGGCACATCAGGGGCTCTCCAAATGCAACATGGCGTCCAATCTCAATTCCAGCCAATTTTGGTTGGAAAAAGTCAAATAGTGCTCCTTCCATTCCGAGCTCTGCCATGCGCCCAAACAGTGGTTCCCCCCCACATATGGGGTATCAGCGTACTCAGGACAAATTGGACAACAAATTTTGTGGTCCAATTTCTCCTGTTACCTATGGGAAAATAAAAAATTAGTGACTAAGAGATAATTTTTGTGGGAAAAAAATAGGATTTTTTATTTTCATGCCCGGGCATTATAAACTTGTGTGAAGCACTTGGGGGTTCAAAGTGCTCACCAAAGATCTAGATAAGTTCCTTAGGGGGTCTAGCTTCCAAAATGGGGTCACTTGTGGGGGTTTCCACTGTTTAGGCTCATCTGGGGCACTACAAACGGAACATGACCCCCATCAATGTTTGCATTCCAAAGCGTTACTGCTTCTTTTCCAAGCCCTGCCGTGCGCCCAAACAGTTTCCCCCCCCACATATGGGGTATCAGCTACTCAGGACAAATTGGACAACAAGTTTTGGGGTCCAATTTCCTTGGGAAAAATCAAAAATTTGGGACTAAAAAATCATTTTTGTGGAAAATTGTTTTGTTTTTTTTTCACACCCAGGCATTATAAACTTTTGTGAAACACTTGGGGGTTCAAAGTGCTCACAACAGATCTAGATAAGTTCCTTAGGGGGTCTAGTTTCCAAAATGGTGTCACTTGTGGGGGGTTTCCACTGTTTAGGCGTATCAGGGGCTCTCCAAACACGACATGGCGTCCAATCTCAATTCCAGCCAATTTTAGTTTGAAAAAGTCAAACGGCGCTCCTTCCCTTACGAGCTCTGCCGTGTGCCCAAACAGTGGTTTTCCCCCACATATGGGGTATTGGCGTACTCAGGAGAAATTGCACAACAACTTTATCTGTCCATTTTCTCCTTTTACCCTTGTGAAAATAAAAAAAAGTTTGTAAAAGATCATTTTTGTGGCTAAAAAGTTAAATATTAATTTTTTCCATCCACGTTGCTTCAGCTCCTGTGAAGCACCTGAAGGGTTAATAAACTTCTTGAATGTAGTTTTGAGTACCTTGAGGGGTGCAGTTTTTATAATGGTGTCACTTTTGGGTATTTTCTGCCATATAGACCCGTTAAAGTGACTTCAAATGTGAGGTGATCCCTAAAAAAATGGCTTTGTAAATTTTGTTGTAAAAATGAGAAATCGCTGGTCAACTTTTAACCCTTCTAATTTCCTAACAAAGAAAAATTTTGGTTCCAAAATTGTGCTGATGTAAAGTAGACATGTGGGAAATGTTATTTCTTAACTATTTTGTGTGACATATTTCTCTGTTTTAAGGGAAAAAAAATTCAAAGTTTGAAAATTGCAAAATGTTTAAAATTTTCGCCATATTTGCGTTTTTTTCAAAAATAAACGCAAGTTATATCGAAGAAATTTTACCACTAACATGAAGTACAATATGTAACGAGAAAACAATCTCAGAATCGCGAAGATCCGTTGAAGCGTTCCAGAGTTATAACCTCATAAAGAGACAGTGGTCAGAATTGTAAAAATTGGCCCGGTCATTAACGTGCAAACCACCCTTGGGGGTGAAGGGGTTAAAGGGGTTGTCCAGGTTTGTGATGAGTCTGCAGTCATTCTTTGTGACTGTAGACTTCTGAATTCTCTCAGTGTACACTGCACACTGACAGGATTCTCTGGTGCCGGTGATTTGCATACATGTGGTCATGTGCTGACTAGACATGCGTGGCCTCACTCAATGAAAATGAATTGAGAGAGGCCGGACACGTCTAGTCGGAATGTGGCCAGAAGTATACAAATCACATACTTGTACAAGGGAGAATCCTAAAAGTGTGCAGTGCATGCACTGTGAGAATTCAGAAGCCTGCAGCCATATATAGTGACTGCAGAATTTCATCTCAAACCTAGATACACCCTTTAATTATAAAATGAAGCCCTTTAGCCAATCCTAAAAGTGTGTAATATACTCAATATCAGAAATTAAGGTCTACTTACTGGTTCCAGCAGTCATTACATGGCCGCTTCACTCGTATGCGATTTTCATACTTACACTGTTCCGTGACAACGAGCTTCTCTTCTGCTTCTATCAGTATTTCACTGAACATTGAATTAGGCTGAGCAGGTCATTGGCACATGACTAAGTGTGCAAATCGTGTATGTGCTTGGGAGGGGGGGTGCAAAACTGAATTCTTGCCCCGGGTGCCAGAAAACCGGAATTTTCAAAAAACAGGATTCCGACAGAACCCAACACCGTGGACACTATCTGACCTCTGTCCTGACAATATTTGTCTTTTTCATCATGCACAGAAACATGGTTTGAGCACACATTGCTTTTATTTATATGGGGCTATCCCTGAAAAATAGGATTCTGACGGGAACCCCAACAGAGCCATTTACTTAAATTAAGCTGAAGGAGTAACTTTGGATATTATCTGGCCTCTAGCCTGGAAGCATTAGTCTCTTTCAGACATACAGCTCTGGCAAAAATTAAGAGACCACTGCAAAATTTTCAGTTCGTCTGATTTTTCTCTTTGTAGGTATATTTTTGAGTAAAATGTAAATTGCTTTTTTTATTCTATAAACTACTGAGAACATGTCTCCAAATTTCCAAGCAATAAATTTTGTATTTATTTTCAGGAAATGAGAAATGGTCAAAATAGCAAAAAAATGCAGTGCTTGCAGACCTCAAATTATGCTAAGAAAACAAGTTCATAATCATTTAGAAACAACAATACTAATGTTTTAACTCAGGAAGAGTTCAGAAATCAATATTTTGTGGAATAACCATGATTTTTAATCACAGCTTTCATGCGTCTTGGCATGCTTTCCACCAGTCTTTCATACTGCTTTTGGGTGACCTTATGCCACTCCTGGTACAAAAATTTAAGTAGTTCTTCTTTGTTTGATGGCTTGTGACTAACCATCTTCCTCTTGATTACATTCCAGAGGTTTTCAATGGGGTTCAGGTCTGGAGATTGGGCTGGCCATGACAGGGATTTGATGTGGTTGTTCTTCATCCACACTTTGATTGACCTTGCTGTGTGGCATGGCGCATTGTCCTGCTGGAAAAAACAGATCTCACAGTTGGTGAACATTGCCTGAGCAGAAGGAATCAACTGTTTTTCCAGGATAACCTTGTATGCGGCTTGATTCATATGTCATTCGCAAAGATTATCCTGCCCAATTACAGCCTTGCTGAAGCATCCCCAGATCATCACCGATCCTCCACCAAATTTCACAGTGGGTGCAAGACACTGTGGCTTGTACGCCTCTCCATGTCTCCGTCTAACCATTAGACAACTAAGTGTTGGGCAAAGATGAAAATTAGACTCATCAGAGAAGATTACCTTACTCCAGTCCTCTATGGTCCAATCCTTATGGTCTTTGGCAAACTTCAGCCTGGCTCTCCTTTGCTTCTCATTGATGAAAAGCTTTTTTCTAGCTTTACATGACTTGCGCCTGTGATGTTGTTACTATATCTGTGATTGGTTTGCCGTTATCCTTGTTTCAGTTTCTGCCTAGTAACGATGAGGTAATGGGGAGGAGATGACACGGCAGGAGCGGGAAGTCCTGGGTAAGGGGAGCGGGGAGAGAGGAAGGACCTGTGACGCTATTGACCAGGTTGACCAGACCCAGAGATATAGCACTCCTGCAGCTGAGAAGCGTGTCTGCGGAGCACTCTACTACATATACAGTGTCGGTGATGGACTTCCCGTCAGCTGCAAGTTCTGACTGAAATTTGCCACACAGGGGTAGTGCAGATGCTGAACCATAAGGAAAAATCTTTAGGCTAGTGCTTTGTAGAGCAGGTCTGTTCGGGAGTCGGCTATAGACTGTAGACCGCCAGCCCACCTCTTGGACTATGTTCTACAGTAAAAAAGAAAAAAAAAAAAAAAACCCTATGTACTAATGTGAACTTTTGGACCGTTATCCAGTTCTAATGTTGTTTTGTTTGGTGAGAAGAGGAGAGATGTGATGTTGTTACTATATCTGTGATTGGTTTGCCGTTATCCTTGTTTCAGTTTCTGCCTAGTAACGATGAGGTAATGGGGAGGAGGGGACACGGCAGGAGCGGGAAGTCCTGGGTAAGGGGAGCGGGGAGAGAGGAAGGAAAATAAAGTATGGCTGTTTAAACCTACCATCCAGCATCTCTGTGTGGCCTTCTGGAATTCCCTTCATCTGCACAACAACACTACAGCGCCCTGCCTCTAGGAGCCAGTTACGAACTGTTCTTGTTGTGCACGTCACCCCAGCTGCCATTTGCCATTCCTTTTGTAGGTCACTTGATGTCATCCTGTGGTTGCTGAGTGACATTCGAATAAGATGATGGTCATCCCGGTCAGTGGAGAGTCGTTTTCGCCCTCTGCCGGTCTGTAGCTTTGTAGTCCCCAATGTCTGCTGCTTGACCTTGTTGTAATGGACTGCCGTCTTAGAAATTTTAAGGATGGAGGCAACATGACGCTCACTGTATCCCTCTGCCAGTAAAGCCAGAATTGATGCCTTCTTTTCCTCACTCAAGACTTTTCTTTTCAACTCTTTTGGCATGGATAAAAGTTATTTTTTCATTCCTATTACTTTTGGGACATTACTAGCACTTGTTTTGCCATCGAGCTTGTCCTATTGCAAGAGGATTGTGAACACGACAGCAGTGTTTTTTTATACTTTCCTTCATTAAATAAGATTTGGTTCAGGTAATCACCTAATCAGAAGCACATTAAGTAGAATGAGGTGTACTCTGGTTGGAATTCAACTGACACTGGAATGGATTGGCTGTCAGGCATGTAGAGAAGATGATTTTATAAAACTGTGCAGTGGTCTCTTAATTTTTGCCAGAGCTGTATATAAAAACATGAGCAAAGAAAAAATGGATTGGCCATAAACCACAGGATGAAGTAAAAACAAAAGTTTTATTCACAAATCATCATTAAAATATCAAGTACAAAATATTGTAGACAGACCATGATTATTAACATAGTGTAAGAGAAACCCGGTGGAGACATGTATCACATGTGTGGAATAATATCCTGATCAAGTCATACAGGCATAATGCAGCTTAGGTACCAGCATGTGTTTCCCTTAGTATATCTTAACCATGTCACATAACAGCAATCTGACACTTACCCACGTTGAAGTAAATTGGAATGCCCCACGCAACCCCACGCGACGCTTCACTACCGCTTTTTCAAACACCTCCACTATTCCATACATGTGATTCATGTCTCCCCACCTACTGTTAGCACCTTATCTCCATGCACATATACTTTCTCTATCCAGGCTTACTTAACTACATTTACAACTGGGTCCCTTCTGCATTGATTCAAACCGGATGTCTCTTACCCTATGTTAATAATCACAGTCTGCCCATGCTTTTGGTTGTTCCTCCTTTCTGTCCTCATGACCTAAACAATATTTTGTACTTGATATTTTAGTGATGATTTGTGAATAAAACTTTTGTTTTTACTTCATCCTGTGGTTTATGGCTAGTCCAGATTTTTCTTTGCTCAGTAGTATTTGGAGTACTCTACATCCGCATTTCTCTTCTATTATGGGGAACTACACTACACTTGATTCAGCTCCTGACTTCAATAGACTAATGATGTGTTTTTTGAATATTGGATTCATATACAAAAACATGGTCTCAATATACTGTACAATGTTTTTACAGTCAGTATAAATAATATTTAATGTATATGGGGCACTAAGGTGATTTTTAAGGGCTTCAGTAGTGGATAACCCTTCAACTTTAATTCTGTTTTTTTGCTTTTGACTGCTTTTTTAGGGCTTGTGCACATGTTGCAGATTTGGTGCGGTATTGCCATGCAGATTTGCTAGCAAAACCTGAAGCAATCCTGATGCCAGTGTAAGGAGATGGACATATTGCCCTACTCTCCCTTTAAGACATCACCGCTGTGTATAATGTGATGTGTTTACTGAATAATGTCCTGTGTCTTGCATTCATGTTCTGTCATGTGAAGTGTAAGACGTTTGCCTATGAAATGTGATAAAGTAAGGTATTATAATGCATAGTCATGTGATGCATGAAAGACATAGGTTAGTTAGGACTTAGGACATGTTTGCACAGAATTTAGGTGAAGGGGTTTCCCAAGCAACAGACACAGGGGGAGGGCTTAGTGCTAGAACTAGTGACCTGCTTCCTGAAGGATCGCTACTTACAACAGGTGGCGCTATAGAGTTCAAGTCCTCTTTTTTTCTGAAGAGGCAATTTGCATATTCTGCTTCCTGAAGTTAGTCAGAGCAGAGTTAAAGTCTGAAGTGACAAGTGTGCAGTGCTGCCGTTGGGTGAACTACAGCAAAGGAGAAGACGGGACGATGAGGAAGCGTGACTAGATACTGGCAGAAGAGGCAGAGTGGCCTTCTACCTTAAAGGGGTTCTTGAATAGGATGACGTCATGAAAAACCCTGTGTAATGTATGTAGTACAGTTCATATAGCGTCTTGTGCTTGGGTGCGATGAAAACACAGGAGTCACAGGTTTGATATAGAAAAGTCCTGTATTACTTCATACAAGTTGGCAGAAATAGTCACACAGTTTGCAGACACAGAAACAGGAGACACAGCAGGCCAGAGTAATCCAAGCTCAGCAATCACTCTCCAATACAGATTCAGGATCTTCTTCTCTGTTACCGTAAGTCCATGCAAACGTGGGTCTTTCAAAGAGCAGGGTTCAGAGTCCACAAGTGCTTCAGAGTTCCTCAGTAGGAATAGCTGGAGTACAAGGTCCAAGGCTTACAGGAGTCAAGTCACAGGTTCACTGCAGGCTAGATTCTGAAGCACTGATTGCTCAGCTGTGGCTGCTTAAGAAGCAAAGGAGAGAATCAGGGCGGGAACATGCAAGCTGGAAACTCCATTTTGACTGAGGGCAAGATAGCTGCAGCAAGACAGAAAGTAAAATGGCTGACGAACAAACTGAGTTTCAGGAATATATACATAGAACCTTACATTACTCCCCCCTTAAGGACAACCTCCGGATGACCTCAGACCAGGCTTGTGTGGGTACCTCTGATGAAACTGACGGAGCAAGCGAGGAGCATTAACGTTATTGACCGGTTCCCATGAGTTGTCCTCCACTGGGTAGCCCTGCCATTTAATCAGATATTGTAACTGATTTCTATACAACCTGGAATCTAAAATCCTTTCCACCACAAATTCTTCCTGACCATCGACTAGCACTGGGTCAGGGCAAGGAGAGGAACGTCCAGGAAACGTATTGGGTGTCGCAGCCTTTAGTAGGGATACATGAAAGACAGGGTGGATTCTCATAGTTCTGGGCAGTTGAAGACGACAAGCAACGGCACTTATAATTTTACTGATTTTATAGGGTCCAATGTACTTATGTCCCAACTTAGACGATGGAATCCTTAACTTAAGATTTCTGGTTGACAGCCAGACCAAGTCTCCTACCTTGAAAGCTGGTGCAGGTTTACGAAATTTATCTGCTGCTTTCTTGTACCTTTCTTGAGCCGATTCCAGATTTTCCTTTAGAAGATCCATATTCTTCTGTAAAGACGTGATTCTTTCAGCCACTGCTGGTAAAGGTGTTTCTATGGGAAATCGTGGTAGAATGTTAGGATGATAACCTAGATTAGAGTAAAAAGGAGACTGTTTAGTGGAGGCACTCTGAGAGTTGTTATACGAGAACTCAGCTAATGGAAGTAGATCCACCCAATCATCCTGTAGGTGGCAGATAAAGCAGCGGAGATACTGCTCCAGGGTTTGAATTGGTTCGTTTGGTCTGTCCATTAGTCTGGGGATGAAAAGCAGAAGAAAGGTTTACTTTAATGTCCAATGCTGCACAGAAATTTTGCCAAAACCTAGAAGTGAATTGCACCCCTCGATCCGAAATAACCTCATCCGGTACTCCATGTAAGCGAAACACATCTTTAATCATCAAATCTGATGTCTGTTTTGCAGTGGGTAAGCCGACACAAGGGATAAAATGAGCTGCCTTTGTTAGACGGTCAACCACCACTAGAATGGTGTTCTTCCCTTGAGAGGTTGGTAACTCCTCAATGAATTCCATAGAAATGGATCCCCACGGGCGGGACGGGGTGGGAAGAGGCTGTAACAGACCAGTTGGTGAGGAGCGAGGTGTTTTGCATCTTGCACAGACCTCACATGAAGTGACATAATTCAAAACATCCTTCCTGCAAGTGGGCCACCAAAAGAAACGAGAAAGAAATTCCTGTGTCTTTAGAATTCCTCTATGCCCAGCTATCTTGGAATCGTGAATGAGTTGCAATACTCTTAATCTGACTGTTTCAGGAATATACAGACGTTGTCCCTGAATCCACACACCATTCTTAAAGACAAGACTTACGTCCCTTGGGGGTTGTGCCAAAAAGGAATCCGCATGGTATGCTTCCTTGATGTCCTTAAGTAGGTCTTGATTATGAATTACTCCTAGGAATCTAGAGTCAGGAAGAATAGTCTTAGGAGGAGTAATTGGACGTGTCTCTGCTGAGTAAATCCTAGAGAGTGCATCAGCCTTTCCATTGCGCGATCCTGGTCTATAAGAGATGATAAAATTAAATTGGTTTAAGAAAAGATTCCAGCGAGCCTGGCGAGGAGTCAGGCACTTAGCCGACCTGATAAACTCAAGGTTACGATGGTCTGTCAGGACGACTATTTGCTGTGCAGCTCCCTGAAGAAGGTGTCTCCATTCTTTGAAGGCGGCAATAATGGCCAGATTTTCATCTATGTAATCCTTTAAAGCCTTTAGCTCGGGCCCCGCCAGGGGGTAGATCTTACCAAAAGGTATCTCTGCTCCAGGCAATAATTCAATTGGACAATCATATGGACGGTGAGGAGGAAGCTGGTCAGCGTTCTTCTTGTCACATAAATCCACATAGTCCTGGTATACAGCTGGTAGTTCAGGGACTGACATGATTCCTTTAGGAACAGAGCAAGCTGAAACTTTTGGACTCATCTGTTTCTCTGGAAAGTGTAATTCCTTGGTCTCCCAGTTAATGGTAGGATTCTGAGCCTGCAGCCATGGTAGCCCTAGAATAATGGGAAAGTGGGGAGAAGAGATAAGCATAAAGGACAGTTTCTCTTGATGATCTTTACCCATAAGAACCCTCAAAGGCTCTGTTTCCTGATCCACTGGTCCAGAGGTCAGCAGGGAGCCATCCACAGTTTCCATCTGTACTGGAGTAGCCTTCTTAACTGAACGTATTCCCTGTTTCAGAGCAAAGGAGACATCCATAAAATTTCCACTTGCCCCTGAGTCGATCATAGCAGAGCTAGACACCCAAGCTGAGTCAACCCAGAGTTTGATGGAAAGAAAGCAATGAGAATTGTTTTTCTTACAACTCAGCTGGGACACCGCTGAGGAAACTTGAAAAATGGCAGCGTTTACACAGTCAACGTCCTCAGAGGTAACGGAGTTTAAGTCCGAGAAATCAAGATCTGTTGCTGCAGATCTCTCTGGAGCCTGAGGCTCGGACCTGACAGATCCCCTCTCGCAACACTCACAATGAATGAGTGCTGCAGTAGTCTTACGAGAACGGCTGGGGCAGTTTATAATGAAGTGCCCTGACTTACCACAATAGAAACATAGATTCTCCTTAAAACGATGTTCCTTGCGTGCATCACTAACCCGTCGTTGTAAAGAGTCTACCTGCATGGGTTCAGGTTCAGGTTCCCGTGTAATCCTACTCAAAGGTTCCTTAGCTGGAGAGGAAGGTAGGAAAAGGTTAGTACGATTGCTTTCGAACCATCTCTCTTGCCTGCGTTCAGTCAGACGAGTATCAATACGGATGCAGTAGTTAATAAAGTTACCTAACGCAGTGGGAGGGTCGGCACGAGCAAGTTCATCCTTAATCAGTGGAGATAACCCCTTTCGAAAAATAGATTTTTTGGCGGAACTGTCCCAGGTGGTATCAAGGGCCCATCTCCTGAAATCCAAGGCATATTCAGCTACCGAGTGCTTACCTTGGCGCAAAGCTAACATGGCTGCTTCAGCTGTTGCACCTCGATTGGGGTCATCAAACACCTGCCCCATGGCTGAAATAAAATCATCAAGGTGATTCAAACAATCATCCTCAGTCTCAATCAGAGGGTTTGCCCACATTAAAGCCTTGTTGGTAAGCAACATAATTATAGTAAGCACCTTAGATCGTTCAGTGGGAAATTGTGAAGCATGTGCAGAAAAAAAAAGATTGCATTGATTAATAAATCCCCTGAATTTCTCACGTTCACCGCCAAAACGAAAAGGGGGCAACTTGGGAATCCCAGCACTCGGGGCTACAGCAGGAGCCTGGACTCGCCCCTCTAGAACCTCAATCCTGGCACGCAAATCCTGGGTAGTCTGTCCAACCACTTGCAAATTGTGATTATTGAGGTCCTGTAGATTTGTAAAACGGGTCTTTATATTCTGAAAATCTGCAAGGATATTATCAGTCACTCCGCAAAGTTCCTTTATGCGGGCCTCCATTTTCCAGATCTTTTAAGACAGGATTACTGGAAGAAGAGGAGAGAAAAAAAACAATAGTGTTCACCTGTGGCAACACTGCAGAGAGAAAAAAAAAATTAAGGGAACTGCTCACCTGGAATGGTTGTGAGAAGTCACAACCACTATCATCACAGAAAGTTTCAACCAGACATCTGATATCCAGAGTTACAGCAGACAAAAAAGAGAAAAGAAAGGAAAAAAAAAAACAATAGTGTTTACCTGTGGTAACACTGCAAAAAGAAAAAACTTAAGGGAATTGCTCACCTGGAATGGTTGTGAGAAGTCACAACCACTGTCATCACAGAAAGTACAACCGGACGTCTGATATCCACAGTACAGCTGTAAGGTTCTATGTATATATTCCTGAAACTCAGTTTGTTCGTCAGCCATTTCACTTTCTGTCTTGCTGCAGCTATCTTGCCCTCAGTCAAAATGGAGTTTCCAGCTTGCGTGTTCCCGCCCTGATTCTCTCCTTTGCTTCTTAAGCAGCCACAGCTGAGCAATCAGTGCTTCAGAATCTAGCCTGCAGTGAACCTGTGACTTGACTCCTGTAAGCCTTGGACCTTGTACTCCAGCTATTCCTACTGAGGAACTCTGAAGCACTTGTGGACTCTGAACCCTGCTCTTTGAAAGACCCACGTTTGCATGGACTTACGGTAACAGAGAAGAAGATCCTGAATCTGTATTGGAGAGTGATTGCTGAGCTTGGATTACTCTGGCCTGCTGTGTCTCCTGTTTCTGTGTCTGCAAACTGTGTGACTATTTCTGCCAACTTGTATGAAGTAATACAGGACTTTTCTATATCAAACCTGTGACTCCTGTGTTTTCATCGCACCCAAGCACAAGACGCTATATGAACTGTACTACATACATTACAACAGCAGACACAGCCTTCCAGACCCAGCAGACACTAACGTTTTGGCTTCAGAATCTTGTAATGTATGTAGTACAGTTCATATAGCGTCTTGTGCTTGGGTGCGATGAAAACACAGGAGTCACAGGTTTGATATAGAAAAGTCCTGTATTACTTCATACAAGTTGGCAGAAATAGTCACACAGTTTGCAGACACAGAAACAGGAGACACAGCAGGCCAGAGTAATCCAAGCTCAGCAATCACTCTCCAATACAGATTCAGGATCTTCTTCTCTGTTACCGTAAGTCCATGCAAACGTGGGTCTTTCAAAGAGCAGGGTTCAGAGTCCACAAGTGCTTCAGAGTTCCTCAGTAGGAATAGCTGGAGTACAAGGTCCAAGGCTTACAGGAGTCAAGTCACAGGTTCACTGCAGGCTAGATTCTGAAGCACTGATTGCTCAGCTGTGGCTGCTTAAGAAGCAAAGGAGAGAATCAGGGCGGGAACATGCAAGCTGGAAACTCCATTTTGACTGAGGGCAAGATAGCTGCAGCAAGACAGAAAGTAAAATGGCTGACGAACAAACTGAGTTTCAGGAATATATACATAGAACCTTACACCCTGAGCTTGAGAAATGCCGAGAAGGTATGGACCTAAAGAGGACTGATACTGTGGGACTAGTGAGAGTCCCAACCAATAGATCCAGGGCGTCCATAGCGATAGGACGCAGAGCCAAGCAGGTATAGAGGAACTCACTGAACTGCACTGTGGCGACAAGTGAGGTTGTGAGGAAGTAGGACAAAGCAGTGTGTTATATTGGCCCTGGAGCAGACTACAGTGGAAGGTTGATGTCATGAGACGGCTTCTTACTGTGAATAAAAAGTGCTTAAGGCTAGTGATGAGCGACTTTGCTCCGGGAGGGTCGAGTCGGGTTTCGGACCACGCGACTTTATTAAAAATCGAGTCGAACGAAATCGGCCAACTATCGGAAAAGTCGGAGTTCCGACTGAAACTCGACCCGACCCCAATGCAAGTCAAAGAGGAAGAAAAGTCGGCAGTGAGTGGAGGACAGTAAACACACCTACAGTGCCCAATTCAATGCCAACGACATCAATTCTTATTACTTAAGCTTGTCAACCTCAATGTACTTTATAATAATATTAACGCATTGAAAACTGGGGGTTATTTGGCTAAAGTTGTGGGGGTGCAGGGCTGGCTCCAGGTTTTCGTGGGCCCCGGGCGAAAGAGTCTCAGTGGCCCCTTTAACACATACCACAATTCATGATGCTCCGATACGGCAGAGAAATATAGGTATAATACAATGCCAAATACTTCACTTCTTACAATTCATGAGTGATATCTATTGTAAATTCTACAATAGCTCAAAAACCGGACAGTATAGTCCTCCATACAGTATTATGGGCACCACATAGTGCGCCATACAGAATAATGAGTCCCATATATTGCTCCATACAGAATAATGAGTCCCATATATGATGCTCCATACAGAATAATGGTCCCAATATAATGCTTCTACAGTATAATGAGCCACATATATTGCTCCATACAGAATAATGAGCCCCATATATTGCTTCATACATAATTGGTCACATATAATGTTCCATACTGTATATGATGAGCTCCACATAATGCTCCAGTATATGATGGTCTCCATATAATGTGCCATACAGTATAGGATGGTCCCCATAGAGTATAATGAGTCACATATAAAGCTCCATACAGCATATGATGGGCCCCATATATTGCTCCATACAGAATGGGCTCCATATAATGCTCCACACAGAATAGGCCCATATGTGCTCCATATGATGATCCATATATAAAGGGCCCTATATGATGCCCCATAAATAATGAACTCCATATGATGCTCTAGTATATGATGGGCCCCATATATGATGTTCCAGTGTATTTTGAGCCCCATATAATGCTCCAAATATAATGGTCCCCATATATAATGCTCCAGTATATGATGGGCCCCATGGATGATGCTCCAGTGTATGATGGGCCTATATGATGCTCCATATATAATGGGCCCCATATGATGCTCCAGTATATGATGTGCCCATGGATGATGCTCCAGTGTATGATGGGCCTATATAATGCTCCATATATAATGGGCCCCATATGATGCTCCAGCGTATAATAGGCCCCGTTTATGATGCTCCAGTGTATGATGGGCCCCATTTATAATGCTCCAATGTATGATGGGCCCCATATATAATGCTCCAGTGTATAATAGGCCCTATCTATGATGCTCAAGTGTATAATGGGCCCCATATATAATTCTCCAGTGTATAATGCTCCCCATATATTGCTACAAACATTCAAAAAAATGAAATACCTATCCTCACTGGGCACTGCTCTACTCTGGACTCCTCAGCGTCACCATATTCCAGCTCTCTGCATTGTGACTGTTCAGGCAGAGGGCGCACAGACGTGACATCATCGTGCTCTCTGACCTGAATGTCACTGTCAGGAGACGCGGAAAACGTCACAGCGGTGGAGCAGGAGAGGTAAGTATTGCAAGTGCTGGGGCCGTGAGCAAGCAGGGGGCACACTCATGGGTGCCAGAACTGGCACAGGTTCCCCTCATAGTATGCGGGTGTCTCTGACGACAAGTGGGCTCCCCCACCTGCTCAGGCCCCCGGCACTTACCCCGGGTGCGCCAGGTGCTGACACCGGCCCTGGGGGGGTACAGCCCAGTTAGGGAAGTGGGAAAACTGGCATAAGTTGAGGTGTAGGCTGGACGTTCAGCAGCTGCAAATGGAGGAATTGGAGAATTCGGAGGAAGAGGAGGACAAAGCGAGCCATTTTGCTGGCAACCTATGTGTCATCAGGGGAAGGTGGTACAAATCCTTTGAAACCCAGGCATAGTTCATTTTAATGAAGGTGAGATCACCTACACTTTGGGTCGACAGCGGGGTCCTTCTTTCTGTCAGGATTGATCCAGCAGCACTGAAGACCTTTCTGATAGCACACTACCAACAGGGCAAGCGATCTCCTGTAAGGCATATTGTGCCAATTCAGGCCATGTGTCCAGTTTACAGGCCCAGTAGTCAAAGGGGAATGAACTGTGAGGGAGAACATCGATAGGGGAGGAGAGGTAATTTTGAACCATAGTTGACAACTGCTGTCTCCTGTCTGTTGCAATCGATTCAGTAATACCAGTCGTGTGAGCGGCACTCGAGAGATCAGTCCACTACATGTTCATGAAACCCCTGTCTCCAATGCCACTTCGGCTGTGTGCACCACGAACACCTCTTCCATGTTGCCCAGTACGGCTCATGGTAGAACCTGCACCGCTGCTGTGTGCTGGAAATGCCTCTAACAAACGGTTTACCAGAGTTGCTGTTTGTTCGCCAATATTAGCTCTAGGTTTCCTGTGGCATGATGTTCTATAATTTGCCTTTATAGCGTGGATCGAGGATGCTGGCCAACCAGTAGTCGTCATCCTTCTTAATTTTGGCAATGCGGGGGTACCTTTTTAGGATCCACAAGAAATAATCACACATGTGGGCTAATGTTCCAGGTGTCAATGGTGTACTGCCAGTGGTGGGTGGAGGAGCACTTTCTGCCAAATCCACATCCCTCCAGTCACGCACAAAATCTGTACCTGACCTTGGCAAGCCAACATTTTCTCTTGCCCCTGAAAAGCATCCTCCTCCCACAAATAATCATACCCCTCATCCTCCTCCTCTTCCTCTTCTTCCTCCACCTCGTCAAGGACAGTTCCCTGAGCAGACAATGGCTGACTGTCTTCAAGGCTTCCCTCCTCCTCCTCCTCTTCCTCCTCCGCTGCAGACGCACTGATCCTTAATGTGCATCAAAGTTTGCATGAGCAGACGCATAAGTGGGATGCTCATGCTTATGATGGCGTCGTCTGCGCTTACCTGCCATGTGCATTCCTCTAAACACATGAAGGACTTTACAGAGGTCTTTCAGCTTTGACCACTGCACACCCGACAACTCGATGTCTGCCCTCAAACTGCCTGCCCGTGCATCTCCCACAAATGCATTACAGCCTGCCTCTGTTCGCACAGCCTCTCAACCATGTGCATGGTGGAGTTCCACCTTGTTGCAACGTCTATGATTAGGCGGTACTTGGGGAGTTGGAGTGATCGCTGCAGCCTCTACATACGACTGGAGTCTACGGGCGAGCGATGGATGTCTTCGCACCTTATGGAACAGGGCTGGTAACTCCGGATAATTATTTTGACGCACTGCACCACCAGGTTCAAGGTGTGATCCAGGCAAGGCACGTGTCTGAGTTTTGCCAGGGATATGGCTGCCACAAAATTACGGCCGTTATCACTGACTACCTTGCCTGGCTCAAGATGTAGACTGCCCAGCCATGACTCAGTTTCTCGCTGCAAGTAGTCGGCCAGTACCTCCGCGGTGTGTCTGTTGTCGCCCGAAGACATCATCTTTAAAACAGCCTAGTGTGACACCTCGTGTGCAACACTGGCAGCTGGCGGATGGAGTGCTCTTATGACTGCGCTCTGTTGACGGCTTTCGCTTCTGGAGGAGAAGGAGGAGGGTCGAATGCCTACAGCCAGCTGTTGCCTATACCGTGGGCTAGGCAGCACTGTCTCACCGCCGCTGTCCCCTGTGGACCCTGCATCCACCACTTAACCCAGTGCGCAGTGATGCACACGTAATGGCCCTGGCATGTTACTGGCCCATGCATCTGTTGGTGAGGTGCACCTTTCTACTCACTGATTGTTTGAGTGCATGGACAATGCGGTCTTTCACATGCACGTGGGGGCAGGGATGGCTTTTCTAGAAAAGATGTGCCAACTGGGTAAGTCATAGCATGGGACAGCGTAGGCCATGAGCTCTCGGAACGCTTCGCTTTCAACCAAATGGAAGGGCATCATCTCTAATGAGATCAGTTTGGCAATGTAGGCGTTCAAAGCCAGTGAGGTTTTGTAGTCCGTCCACGCTTGCAAGTGCATGGTGTTTTATTATCTAAGCATGCAACTGGTATTCAATTTTTGGAGATTTTTCCCTCGGCTAAAGGTCCTTCCGCCTTCGTACAGATAACCTTTGCCTCATCAAAGGTTTTGGTCAAAAAAGTGCACACTGCACTCTTCCTACTATGGGAAAACTTTTCAGGGCTTGCACGCTGTGCTAATTTGACCATCTGGCCAAGCTGTCCTGCAACCCTTTCTGTTTTTTTTTAAAACATTTTTTTGACTGCTAGGGCCTTCCAGATAACCACAGCTGCGATGTCGATGCATGCTGCGGATCCTCCTCCCCTTCTGAGCTATTGCCAATGGCACCCTCTTCCCCCAATGGATGCCCAAATTTGGGTCAACAATGGGTCATCCATCACCTCCTCTACAATTTCATCTGAACCTTCCTCTGTGTCACCGTGTAAAGTGGTATAGTATGCGGGAAGGGCACCTGAGTTTCATCAGGTTCAGATTCTGGCTCAGTAGACTGAGAGGGCGATGTAGTGCTCTGGGTGAATGTACCAGCAGAATCATATAGCAGTGGCTGTGCATCAGTGCACTCCATTCATATTCATCTTGGGACTGGGGAATTCAGGATTTGACTTGATAATTTAGGCATTTGTATGTGAAAAAAGCTCCATGGAGTAATCTGAAGTGTGGCCTGCAGCATTCTTCACTTTTGGTGGGGTGAAGGACACAAGGAAAGGAGTTGTCCCCGACGACTCAATGCTTGCAGTTTTTGAAACTTTAGAAGAGGAGGCGAAAAGAGCTGGAGACTGTTTCGGCAATGTAAGCCCAAAAACCCGTTCCCGATGCTCGGCTTTAAAAGCGGTTTACCTACTCCAGAAAAGGGAGCCTTCCAGGCCTTCTGGAGCAAGACAATGACGCAGGCTCAACACCTCCTGCTTTAGGTGCTATTGTGCTTTTGGCATACCCGCAGATGCACCACCACCACCAACAGTACCAGTGGCCCCCCGCCCACGTTTCCCCGGTCTTTTACCATACTTCTCATGTTTGGGAAATGTACTAAAAATACCAGCAGATATATGGTACTTTATGAGCAGCGTACAGCTGTATATGGATTTGACCGTTTACAAAGGAAGATATCGGTTGTATCAGAAGGGACGGTAAAGGTGTAGAGGAAATTTAAATCTTGTTTTATTTCCGGGTCGAAAGAGCCATAGTATGGATTTGACGTAAAAACAAAGAGAAAAGGTATTGTATCAGAAGTGTACGTGTATCGGTGTGGGG
>JARQOD010000006.1:288728915-288798927 GCA_033576555.1 Oophaga sylvatica
TTTTTTTTCTTTGGGCCAAAAAGGATGGTTTTTTAAGGCCGTTATTTTTTACGTCTCTTAAAATTTACTGTGAAATATCAATTCCTTTACCCTTGCTCTGTGTTTTCCAGGGGAAAAACGCACTTGGTTTCCAAAACTTCCCCTGGGGGGGCATATAACCCTTATTGCATTAACAGGGGGATGAATGGAAGACGGCTTTTAATCCCCTGAAGGGCTTTTGAGTCCTTTTGATGCCCTTTGGGCTAAAAAGCCCTTCTGTTTCCAGTCCTTATTATACATTTTCGGGTTTTTTGTGGATAAATTTCTGATTGTTTATTTGGATGATATCTGATTTTTTCCAATGAGGGGACCTCAGAAAAAACATTTTGGGGGCTGTTTCCCCTTTTTGAGAAGAATGCTTTATGTAAGGGGGATCAAAGTGTCTTTTTGGGTTCAAGGACCATTTCGGGGATTCTTTTCCCCCCATTGTTTTGAAAGGCCCCCTTTCAAAGTTCAGGCCATCTGTTTGGGGGGTCCAACCTACTTCTTAAAGGCTCTCAAAATTTTGGGTTTTCCCAATTTTTTTAAAAAATTTGGGGGGGTAATTTCTTTTTTTTTAAAACCAAAATTTTTCCCCAAGAAGGGTTCGATGTGGTGAATTAGCCTCCTGAGGCAGTCTCTGCATTTCGGAACTTAAGGAGATTCATTTCCCCCTGTTTTCGGCCCCCTGAGTTTCTCTACATTTCAGGTGGGGTTGATGCCTCTGAAATTGGGGCAGGTGCCTTTTGTCCAAAGAAATCCAGAGCCCTCAAAAAGTAACCCTTGCCCCTTTTTCTCTCAAAAATTTTCCCCCCATGAAGTAATTATGACGTGGGTAATCGAAGTTATTCCCCATGAAGTGGGTTTTTGAAGAGTGGAGACATTGGCTGGAGGGACCAAAACATCAGGTGGTGGTCCTTACGGCCCAAAGAATTAGTTTATCGGAATCTGCCAAGCGTTTAATCTGACGGGCCCAGGGGCCCCTTGTTTTTCACATTTTTAAATTTTGTGGTTTCATTTTTTCCCTGGAAACCAAAAAATGTTAAGGCGGATGCCCTCTCGAGGAGTTTTGGCGGATTTCCCCTGAGTTATTGCCTTTGTTTTTTTAAAAGGGGTGTTTTTCTTTCCGCCATCTCCCCCAATTTGAGACTGGTCGGGGGGGTTTTTAGGAGGATAAACCGAGCGCTGCCTTTTGGAAATTTTTGTCCCCGGACCAGGGGAAAAAAGAGTAAAATGTTGGATTCATTGTTCCCCTTTGGCCGGTCATCCCTGGAATTTTTGGCCCCGAGATTGGTTAGTGGGTCCTTTTTGGTCTTTTGTTCTCGTGATGTCAGGGAGTTTGTGCACCCCTGGGGGACTTGCTTCCTCCAACCCCTTGCTTCGTTTTGGTTTTTTGATGCCATTACCTGTGCCCAAAAGACCTGGCCCCCTATCTTTTTGGTTTTTCATTTACGACCTCCCTGTTTTAGAGAATGACCTATCTGGGTGTTTTGCGATGGGTTTTTCCCAAGATATCATCTTGTGCCATTACCTAAGTTGCTTCCTCCTCTAAATTGGTCCCCTTTTTTCTTCGCAGGGGTTTCGTTTACAGGCTTCCTGAGAACATTGTGTCTGCAGAGGAGTCCAGTTTGTTTCCAGATTTTGGGGACCTTTTGTTCTAAAATGGTTTTTCAATTGTCCTTCTCCTCGGCGTTTCATCCTCAGACCAATGGTCAAACTGGGGGAGAAAAAAACCAGACATTGGAGACTTATTAAGATGCTTTTGTGTTGCTGTCAGGATGACTGGGTTTTTTTTGCCTTTGGGAGTTTGTCTTAAAAAAAGGGATAGCTCTGCCACTTTGATGTTCCCTTTTTCTGTAATTTTGGGTTTCACCCCCCATTTTTTTAGGACAAAACGGGGCTTCTGTCTGTCCAGGTGTTGACTCTGTTGTGGGGCGTTGCAACAGATTTGGGGACCAGGTAGTGGAAAAGGTTGCCCCCCTCTCAGGAGGGGCCCCCGCGGTTTAAAAACCGGCTTTGGACTGATGGCCCCCCCGGGTTTTAAAATGGGGGCTTGGTCTGGTTGTCCCCCCAAAAAATTTTCCTTTTTGAGAGTGGCATCTCCAAATTTTTTGCCTGGTTTCATTGGACCTTATAAGATATGGAAAATTTTAAAACCTGTTTCTTTTTTTTGCTTTTCCCGGGGGCATTTAAGATCCATAACGTTTTTCCAAAAAGCCTTTTTTGAAGAGGTTTTTTGACCCCGTGGTTCCTACTTCGGGGCCTCCTGACCCTTTTTTTGGGTTTAGGGAATTTGGGGTATGGGGTTGGGGAAAATATTAAAATTTTCTTTTTTTTTGGGGGGGAAAAAATCCAGTTTTTCTTTTTTAAGGGGGGGGGGTTTTGGTCAGGAAGAAAATTTTGGGGGGTTTGCTTCGGAAAATCCATGCTGGGAAAAAACCCCCTGCGTATCTTAAAAACTCATCCTGCCCCACTGGTTGCTCAAAGAGGGTTGGTTTTACACCTCCTCAAGGGGGGGGGAAAAGTTGTGAATAGGTGGAAAATTTAGTTTGAGCAGAAGCCCCCTCTGGTGGTTAAAAAGGGGACGGGGCTGCCCGGAAGATTGTGAGGTTTGGGGGGTTCAGGTGTTACTAAAAATTTTTATATAAGGGAGTCCCCCTTTTCCCTAAAAGGGTTTGGGGGGCCCCTTGTTCGGGGTTTAATCCTTGTTCCTGTTTTTGGTTTTCCTGCTGTTCATGTCTGAATTCCTGAAAAAAGAAAAGGGCATTTTCTTCTTTTTTTTTTTGTGCTTGTTTTTTTTTTTTTTTCCTGCATTCTGGGGGGCCTTTTGGGGGCCCCTTGGGGGCTTTTGCCCTTCAGTTCATTTTTAGCCACTGTTTTTTTTTAAAATTTGCTTTTTCCGGGGTTTTTAAAGGGGGTGCTGTTTTGTTTTGGTTCCCCCGAAAAATTTTTTTAGGTGGTAGAGGTCGTGTGATCTGGTTTTGTTTTTGAAATTAGTAAAGTTGGTGCTTTTCGGGTTTTTTGATTTTGCAAAAAAGCCCCCTTTTTAACCTTTTCTATTTAGAATTTGGGGGGCCCCAACGTTTGTTTTTATATTTTCTGTCTGTGTCAGTATTTCTTTTGGGGTCAACCGCCATTACATTTTGGGGGGTTTCTATGTTTTTGGGGGAAAATTCCCCCGGGGCATTTTGTTTCCCCTCTTTCTTTTTTGGTGTTTTTAGTTTCCCAAGCTGTGAGAGGGGTTGGAAAACCAATGTAGGAACGTTCCCCCGGCTGCCTCGGGGTTGTGGTGGGTTTTCAGGGTTTTTGCAATCTATAGTTTCCAATGCTCTGGTGTTTTCCCCTTTTTTTCCCTGCTCTCCTAAGCCAAATATAAAGATAGGGCCTAGAAGGGAATTTCAAAAAATTTCCCCGGGTAGGGAAATTTCTTGGTGTCCCACGAAAAGGTTTAAGCCCCATTAAAACCACTTTTTTTAAATTTTGGCACTCCTATCGTCCAAATTTTGGGGGGGGGGGGGTTTTTGAAAAGGGGGAAATTTTTCAATGTCGGTGGATCGTTACTGCAAAACGTGTGTCATTTTTTTTTTATCCATAATTTTTCATCCGCTGTTATTTTGGGTACCCCATAGTTATGCAAACATAATCCTTTTCATTGACTGGCACTTGGGTGATATCGGCCCTGGGGCCCCAGAGTGTCAGGATAATTGTTTATAGCTAAAAAGTGACCAAGGTTTTAAAAATAAAAAAACCTCCCCCTTTGTACCCTATGCTTTCAGGATTATGAGGATGTATTTTCTGTATTGGAATCAGAAAATTTTCCTTTTCCTCAAAAAAATTTCGTTTCCCCCCTAGACTTGTACCGGATTCTCCCCCCCCAAAAGGGGAAAAAAATTTAAACCCCCCTCGGTTTTCCGAACGTGGCCATGAAAGACTACAAAGGGGACATTTCCCCAAAAAGGGTTTATTAGCCCATCCACCTCACCGTGGGGGCCGGTTTTCATTTTTGGGAAAAAAAGAAAGATGGGGTCTGGGGCCCTTGCTTTAAAATTACCGTGATTAAAACACAAAAAACGGAAAAAAACCAGTTTTGGGGCTTCCATCTTCCCTGATCTTTATAATCAGCTGTTGGGCCCCCTTTTGGTTTACAAAAATTTTCCCCTCCGAGGAGTTTTAAAACCCCTTCCCCGTATAAGAAAGGGGGATGGGGGGGAAAAGACCGTTTTTTCACACCCCCCCCCACTTTGAGTTCTTGTAACCCCGTTCGGGCTCTTTTATGCACCTGCTTTTTTGGGGGAATTTTTGAAAACGAGATTTTCAGAGATATTAGGGGGGGTTTTATGTGGTCGTTTATTTGGGGGGAACCCCCTGATTTATCTTTGACATTGTGAGCGGGGCCAACTTTCTGCTCTCCCCTCCAGAAACTCAGAGAGCATTCTTTTTTCCCCCAAAACAAAGAAAAAAGGGGGTTTTTTTCATGACACAGGAGTTTCAGTTTCGGGGGTTTGTTTTGTCGGTTTGGGGTTTCCCCCAAGGCTTTTGAAATTCAACCCTTTAAAGGGAAAGGGTACAACCCCAGTCCCCAAAAAGGGACGCAGCGATTTTTGGGTTTCGTAACTACTTTCGAAAAATTTTTTTAAAGGTTTTTTTTGAGTTTAAAAAAAACCCCTCACTGATTTGATGGAAAGGGGCGGATGTGGTTAAGGGGGAAGGGGTTGAAAAACTTCATGCATTTTCTGCCTTAAAAAAATTTTTTCCCCAAAAACCCAAAATTTGGTTAAAACCTGATTTTAAAATTTTGAGGTAGATGCCTCTGAAGTTGGAGGGGAGCAGGGCTATCCCAAGGCACCCCACCCCCCACTCAACTTCGCCAAAAGTCCCCCTTTTTTCACAAAAAAATTTTCTTCCCCGAGGGGAAATTATGTTTAGGAATTTAAAATTTTTTTGGCAATCAAAGGGCCCCTTTGGGGGAATGGCGCCACTTCCAAAAAGGGGCCAAAAAAATAAGATCACGTAATTACGAACACAAGAACCTAAAACCCATTGGGGGTCCAAAAAAAAACTGAATCCTAAAGGGGAAGGTGGCCTTTTTTCTTTTCTAGGTTTGATTTTGTGGTTTGGGGCCGAGTATAAAATTAAAAAAGGGTGATCCCTTTTTTTCAAAGGGGTTTTTCCCCCCCCCAGGTTGATGACTCTGATACCGACTCCAATACTACCAAGGGGGGAATTTTTATTTCAGCTGTATTTTTGGGGTCTTCGGGGAAAAAACCCCTAGATCCCCAGAACAGGCCCCGACATTATCCCCCCAAAAAAAAATTTTTCCGGCCCCCCATTTTTGCTTAATTTTTTAAAAAGGAAAAACAATGTTTTTGCCTTTTTCAGGGCACCCCGGCACCCCAAAAAAACCACCCCCCTTTTAACTAGGAATTTTTGGTGGCCAACTGAGGACTATGTACGGCCCCGTGAAACCGTGCTCTTTTTTAATCCCCCCATAATCTCCCTGCCTGGTGGCTCCAGCCCCCCCCTCCCCCCCGGGGAGTCCTTGGACCCAATCCCATGGACTTTTTAAAAGATTTTGCCCCCTCTCAAAGGGGGGAAAACGGGGTTTTGGGGTTGGGGAAAAAGATTTTTCAACCCCGTGTCATTTTGTTTTTCTGCCCCGGGTTACCAATTTCGAGACCCGAGCAAATTTTTCATTACTCTTTTTGTGCGATTGCTTTGGGATTCTTGTAAAAATGGTTTTCCCATGGGGGGGACCCGGGGTTTTTTTCAAAAAATTTTTGGGGGGCATTCTGAAAAGGGGAAATTTGAATGGAATTGTCCTTTTCCTCTGCCCTTTTTACCCTAAAAAAAAGGGGAAAAAGAACGGAAAACCCCAAGCGCTTTAAAAAAAAAATTTCTTTTTTTGTCTCGAGCATCGGGCCCCTTGGGGGGGAACCCTTTCCCCCTTGAAAAATTTTTCCATGAATAATCAGTACCAGGGCCCTTTAAAAGGGGGCCAAAATTTTTACTGTAATCATGGGCTGCACCCGTTTGGGGTTTTTTCTCTTCTAGGATGCCCGATGTCCCTGGGGTAGAAAAAAGGGCCATAGACCATTAAAAAAAATTTTCGGGGCAGAAGTAAAATTTTTAAAATTAAAGGGGGGTCAGACTAGACAGGTTTCCCCTTTTGCAAAAAGACGGTGCTCCAAGGGCCCAGCCCGGGGGCAAAGTTTGGTTTCTTCCAGGAATATTAAGCCAAAGTGCTTTTTCCAAAAAACTAGGTCCCGGTTTTTTATTGGTCCGGGGGAAATTTTGGGGAGGTGATTAATCCGGGGGTTTTTTTTTTTTCTTTAAAAACTCCCAAAATTCATTTAAACTGCCCAATTTTTTCCAAAACCCCCTTTTTAAAATTTTTTAAATTTTTCTGATTCGTTTTTTCCACCCCCTTCCTCCTTAGGTTTTTTAGGGGGTGTTTTGGGTTTTGGGGAAGGGGCCCAAAAGGGGGATCCTTGATTCCGTTTAGTGAGAGGATCATTGGGGGTTCCCCTGGTGCTTGGGAAAAAGGGTTTATGGCCCGGGGGGGAAAGGGCCCCCGGGGGTCCTGCCAGTAAACGCCGGGGCCAAGGGTTTGATCGGAAAAATTTTCATCTCCTTCACCCCCCCAAAAAGGGGGTTTTGAGGGTCCAGGGCCCCCCTCTTAGAGGGGGGGTACTGTCCGCCCCCATTGGTTCGTGGCTGGTGTTTTTGCCCCCGGCCGTGGGAGGCACCGGTTTTTCCTTCGGCGGTGGCCCCGGAAAATAGGGGTGGTTTTTCCCCAATATCGTTCCGCCCCTTTGGGGACGCCGGGCCTCTGTCGTTGGCGCACGCCGGGGTTTCGTTGGGGGAAAATTGTTGGCGACACAGGGGGGTCCCGTGCAGGCGTCGGTTTTGGGCAGGGGGCTTCGCTCTTTGTCAGGGTTTTGAAGTGTTTGGGGGGTCAGTCATGCATCAGATCTGGGCCTGGTTCTGGGGGGCCTTTTCCAAATGAGGAAAATCACCCCTTTTAGCCTGTGAGAAGTAGCCATCCCTTAAAATGCCTTGGCCCCTGGTTGCAGGAAGCCAGATATAGTTTGGGTTTTTTCCCGTGTTTTTGTTTGTTTTTGGCTATTGATCTCTCCCCCTTTGGGGCCGGGTTTTTCTGACTTTAAAATGCCTGCCAAATTTTTTTGTACCTTTGGGGGCCCTCCTGGTTTTCCCCCTTTGGACATTGACTACGCATTTTTCTCGCTTTTTATTCCCCTTTTTCCTAGTTTTCCTTTTCCTACTCGGGGTCCAGGCTCTAAAAGGGGGGCCCCCCCCCGGGG
This sequence comes from Oophaga sylvatica, assembly GCA_033576555.1. NCBI lineage: Eukaryota > Metazoa > Chordata > Amphibia > Anura > Dendrobatidae > Oophaga > Oophaga sylvatica. The sequence goes on from JARQOD010000006.1 coordinate 288,736,256, forward strand.
GCTTGGGGGTAATTCCGACCTGTAAAGGGGTTTAAAGGGTCTGGGGTTTTTTCTCGGGGTGCTGTCTTACCTGAGTTCGGGCCCCGCATTTTGGGGGACGTAAAAGTAACTCCTCCCTTTTTTACCTGTTTGTTGGGGAATAGTGAGTATGCATAAAAGCTAAAAAAGGGGTTTTCGGGGGTCCGACAGACTTTACACATTTTTCCACCCCCTGTGTTTCTGGGTTGTGTTCATGGGGAAAGAAAAAAAATTGTAAAAAGATCTATGGGAAAAAAGGGGGGTTTAACTGTATAAAACAGGAGGGGGGATAAAAAAAAGATATCCAAGGAATTGTTTTAAAGCCAGTCAGCAGCATTAAAAATGTGATTAAAAAAAGGAAAATTTTTGGGTTTAAAAAAAAAAACCCCGGGGGGTTTTGACCAACAGTTTTTTTATCTAATGTGGAAAAATTGTTCAGGATCCAAAAAAAAACCCAAAAAAAATCAGTTGAATTAATGGACTGTTGAAAACTAGCGGTGTGACTGTTTAAGATCCCCCTTTTAAAAAAAAATTGAAAAAAAATAGGGGGCATGGGGTTGGGGGTCGCCAGAAAAAAGCCATTACTGTGCAAAGATGCAACGTATCTCGCCTAAAATGCCAAAAAAAGCCCCAGTGACAAGCTTAAAACCCCTTTTGGAAAAAGGAATTTTTATTTTATGGAGATCAAAATTGAATTTTTTTCCAAAACCTTAAACATTACATTTGGAGAGAGGTAAAAAAGGTTTGATGAAAGGAACACCTTCCCTACTGTAAAGCACAAATGGTGGATCCCCTGATTTTTTGGGGGGGTGTGTGAGTACAAAAGCACAAAAAAATTTTTGGGCTTCCAAAAATGACAACGTTTTAAAAACCCCCAAGGTCAAATTTAAATGTCTTTTTGGGCCCCTGAAAAAAAAAGGGAAAGGGTTTTGGGGGGGGCCCCCTCAGTTTCCTGACCTCAATTTTTGGGGCCCTTGGGGGATCTAAAAAAAGCTTCATGTTTGGGAAAAACCCCGGGGTTTTTTCAGGCCCCGGTTTTCTTTTTCCAAGGGGAAAGGGGGGAACCCCATTACCTTGGGGAAAATAAAGAACCTCATCCCCGACTACCAAAAAAACCCCTTTAAGCTGACATTGGTGTTAAAAGGGGGCAATCCCCCAGTATTAAGAAAGGGGGAAAAAAGTATATATGAAAAAAAAGGCTTCACCCAACCCTAACCTTTAAGGAAAGGGGAAAAATTTTTTGGGTGTCATATTCATTTTTTTCAAAAAAAAAACCCAAGAAAAAAAAATTTTTCTGGGGGTATGTAAATTTTGGCAAACTGTGCTATTGGCTATTCAATCACAGGTTTTCCTTGGGGACCAAATTTTGGTCCCCCTTTGGCCGTTGAAAATGCCCTGGGTGGAAAAATTTTTTGTTAAACCCGCGGGGACCCCCCCCCCCCCCCCCCCCCCCCCCCCCCCTTTCCCCCTGCATCTGTTAGGGGTACATGTAAGTTGGGGGAATTTTGCAAGTGTCGGAAAATACGTGGGCTCAGCGCCGGAGCCCACAAAAATGGGCAAAGAGCCAACACTCCAAAAAATTCGTAAGGGGGTTTTTAATTAAATGCCAAAATTTCTTTTTTCTAAAGCTTTTGGGTTTTTAAATTTTTGGGGTCTTGCATGATAAAAAATATGCATTTTCAATGGAAAAAACAAAAACAGACAGAAAAAACCCCAATTTTTTAAAAAAAAGAAAAACTTTTGGTTGCTATTGTAAATACCAAAATACAAAAATAAAATTATACTTACCCCTCTTTTTTCACCTTTATAAATAAATATTTTTACTTTTAAGAGTGGACTTTCGTAAAAACAGCAAAAAGCACTATTGACCAAAAGTTAACTTTTAAAATCGTCCTTTTTTGATGAAATATTGGATATAAATTATTCCAAAATGTTACGGAGATGTTAGGGGTATATGTAAGGTTTGGTGTAAAAGTCATGGCCAAAAGTTTTGAGAGGGCACAAATTTTTAATTTTTACAAAGTCTACTGTTCACTTTTTCTAAGGGCCATTTGCATATACTCCAGAATTTTTTATAAAGAGTGATCACCCTTAACAGCAATTACTTGCAAAGTCTATTTTGGCTAGAAAATTAAAATTTTATCCCCCAAAAACCACTTTTTAAAACATTTGCAGCCCTGCCTTAAAAGGACCAAGCAAACCCCTCTTTTCAGTGATTGCTCATTAACCAGGTGGGGGGGATTGATGAGGCATGGCTGGAGTTCAATTGTCATGATTAAGTAAGAATGACACCATGGCACTTTAAAAGGAGGTGGTGCTTGGCATCATTGTTTCTCTTCTTTTAAAACATGGTTTTCTAAAAAAAAACACATGCAGTCATCTTGCAATGCAAAAAAAATGGCCTTAAAGGGAAGAGTATGCAGTTTAGAAAGATTGAACCTAGTCAACAATCTTAACATCTCAAGAACTTCAAGGGGAGGTTCCATTGTTGCCAAAAAGGGCCCAGGGGCCCAAAGAAAGACCAGCAAGGCCAAGGACCATCTCTTAAAAGTGTTTCAGCTGGGGAAACGGGCTACCGCAGTGAGAGGCTTGCCAGGAATGGCAGCAGGAGGGTGAGTGCACGGGCGCACTGTGAGGCGGAGACTCTTGGACAAGGCCTGGTTTTTCAAGGAGGGCAGCAAAAAGAGCCACTTGTCTCCAGAAAAAACATCATGGACAGACTGATATTCTCAAAAGGTACAGGCGAAGACTGCTGAGGACTGGGGTAAAGTTATTTTCTCTGTGTCCCCTTTTCGATTGTTTGGGACATCAGGAAAACCCTCATTCGGAGAAGGACAAGGTGGGCTACCCCAGTCTTGTCTCTTGCCCAATGTTAAACATCCTGAAACCATTCATGTGTGGGGTTGCTTCTCAGCAAGGGAATCGGTTCTCATAGTCTTGCTAAAAACAAAGCCATGAATAAAAAAATGGTACCAGAATGTCCTCCAAGAGAAAATTCTCCCAACCCTCCAAGAGCGTTTGGCGATCAACAATGCTTTCCAGCATGATGGAGCACCTTGCCATAAAGCAAAGTGATAACTAAATGGCTAGGGGAACAAAACATAAAAAAAATTTTGGGTCCATGGGCCTGGAAACTCCCCAGATCTTAATCCCATTGAGAACTTGTGGTCAATCATCAAGGACAGGTGGACAAAAAAAAACCTAAAAATTCGACAAAATGAAAGCATTGATTGTGCAAGAATGGACTGAAAACAGTCAGGATTTGGTCCAGAAGTTGATTGAGAGCATGCCAGGGGGGAATTGCCCGAGGTCCTGAAGAAGAAGGGTAACACTGCAAATTTTTGGGCTTGCTGCATTAATCATTCTATCTGTCAATATAAGCTTTTGTTACTCATATGTTTGAATTTTATTTCTGTTTTGTGATAAAAACATCCTGTCAAAAAAACATAAAAAACAGGGGAAACCCGATCATGTGAAAATATAAAAATTTGTGTATTCTCAAAACTTTGGCCCTGAATTTTAAAACAGGTGATAAGGGAATGACACAACCAAGGGGCCTTATTGCAATTGATTACCTAGAGTACAGCAATAAAAAAGAATGCTTAAGGGGGAATGATGCCTACCTCTAATGTATGAAATTTTTGGGTAAAGTTTCTAAAATGACTGGTTTTTTGACAGTTTATTTAGATCTTCCTAAAAAGATGCTGCCTGACCCGAGGAAGTAAAGCACTTGGCCCATTAAATGCAAATTGCAAAACAATCTTAAAAGTGTGGGACAAAAAAGATTGTAAAGGAAAAAGGGCGGCCTTGAAAGTTACAATGTTTAGTTTAAAACACAGTAAGGAAGACAGATTTGCCCTGAAATGAGGGTTTTGCTACAGTTTTTAGGGGTTTCGTATAACATTAGAACATCTTATTTCCCTTACATTGTAAACTAGACTTTATTAAGGAAAAAAAAAAATTTTAAATTTCTGGAAAGCACAGTAAATTTTTTACCCGTGTCTCTGTTAAAGGTGGACTGTAGGTTATTTACTTGTCCATTGTGTTTAGGGGTTAAAGTTGTTCATGAGGTTTTCAGTGTTTTCAAACATGTCCTGTATTTCATATTACATTATTCCATTTGGTTGTTTCATTATAAGCAAAACAGCAATAGTTCCGTATGAACCAAAGTTCGGGAAGGGCCGATATCCCCAAATAGAAATGTAATACAGCAAAGGTGGAAGATAAATATAACTTTTAACAAATATTAAAAATTAAAATTAAAAGTGAGTCCCCAATAAAAGGAAGGTGTGCTTGTTCAAATAACAGTTATTCAATATATAATGAAATAATGAAAACTAGCCCCATCCATAAGGATACAAATTGGCCCCTCAATAAATAGAGGAGGCAATAGGTTCAAAATCACAGCCGAAGCAGAAAAGTTAACCAATCAAATGTCCAGACGTGACAAAAAATGTACAATATTTACACCACACAAAAATATGTGTGATGAGAAAAGAATTCTCCCACCAACATGCAAAAACATTTATATATGATGAGAAAAAGGAACAATCTCCCGTAAGAACCGCCAATTTGAGAGCAGAAGGGCCCCCTGGGTCATCTGGTAAAAAAACCCCCGGTCAAAGCAGGATTCTCTAAATCATCCCAGACAGATGTTTTTCCAGCCTCTGTTTGAAGACTCCATTGATGGAGAACTTACCACCTCTGTGGCAGCTGTTAATTGCATAGTGGTGCCATATTAATGCACAGAGAAAAATCTGTAGCGCGTAATACACTACCATAAAAACTCAACGTCTCCATGCTTTTTGCTTTGACACTATAATACGTCTTAGGTCTCATCCACATTAGAATATTTTTGGAAAGTGATCAAAAGTCATGCCCAATAAAAGAATATGTTTAGTTCATTATTCTTTAAGATCAGATTTGCAAAAAAGCTTATGCACAAAAAATACTGCAGTAGCATGGCTGACCAAACACAGTGGGTAAAGTTACCACGTGTTAGGGAAGCAGTTTATGTTAGTGACATTTTTAACTGCTGGGGTAATTGGACTTTGGAGTGCAAAAACCAGTATCATACAGAAGTTTTTCATTGGCTACTTGGTGAAAAGAACAGCATTCTGGAATGACAATGGCTTTTCGCGCAATGGAACTGGAGAGTCAGTGTCGGGGGAGGCATTAAGAAATGGAATGCTTGTTTTCTATATGTCCTACCCCTTTTACAAAAACAAATGGGTTTCCATTTAGTTGACCATTTATGTTCTGTTGGATTTTTGTCTGTTTTATTTGTGACCCCTGTTTTCATCCCGCTGAAGTGCTTTCACTTCCAAGTTAATAATTTCTCTTTAAAATTTATTGAAAAAAAAATTTAGGTTTACCTAGAAATAACCTTTGGATTAAAATATGTTCCAAACCAATTTCAATGTCGTGTTCATTCTGAAAAGGAGAAACTCCTAAATTTCCACTAATTTCCTTTTACAGGGGGGGAGGACCAAAACAATCGCTTTGACAAATAAGATATACTTTTCCAGCAAAGAATAAGAAAGGTTTCTATTAAAAAGGGACATTTTAAAAAGACTGAATTTTTAAATTAATAAAATAAAACTGATTTTAAACACCCCCCTTATTGGCATTTATTATTTTCTTTGGAGACAGTAATTAAATGCTATAATTTTTTTTTTAAGTATTTTTGTGGTAAATGATTGCATTGGTCGTTCTACTGGTTCAGCGGTGTTTTTAAAAAACAAGCAAGGGGTTTTGCTAAACAAATAATTCTATAGATTTTTCAGAGTCCCAAGGAAAGGGAATAGTCTAACTTTTTAGGCCAGGTCCACTAAGGCCGGCGTCACCTGGTGAGTTTGTTTCGAGTAACTCAAAAAGGGGCCTTTCTGCTCAACACCCGGGGGCGGCGCACCCCTCTCGGCCCGAGTGTGCGGGCTGCATGTATTTCTATGCAGTCGCGCCTCGGGTCCGGTTGGGGCGGGCCGTGCCGGGGGTGTTGATGCGGGGAAAGTCGTGCGATTACTCGCATCAAAATCACCATGTGACGCCGGGCCTTTCGTACAATACGGCCAAATGCTGTTGGGATAAACGTTGCATAGCGCTCGGACCCGTGTTTCTCTATGGAACAGCTCACATTTGCGATTATTTTCTCATGCATGAACAGCTGCGAGACAATTCGCATGCTGCGATTGGCACCGAGACTTCGCCGGTCTCGGCTCACTCACACCCATATAAATCTATGGGTTCGAGTGACACAACGGAAGCACTCGGATATCATATGCCGACGCCGGCAGTGGAGGGAGAGGGAGAAATTACTTTCTCCGCAGCTGTGCTCCGATCTACTCCTGTGCAAGAGGATTGGGCACAGTAGCATGACACTGTCGCATCGGATATGATAAGCTGGTGAGACACCAGGCTAAGGGCCTTAAGGCTAATATTCATTTGTGAGAAAAACAGACGAGTGCAAACCGATAAAAAAATGGATTGCACTCTGCCAATTGTTAATTTGTGAGTCCCTGCTCAACTGCGATTTTTTTTTTCTCAGTTCAGATCGGGCTGAGAAAAAAATCACTGCATGCTGCGATTGTTCCTCATATATTGGGGAAAAGACTCGGCAATGCAAAGTCAATGGGTGTGCTAAAAAAATTGCATTGCACTCCGACCACACAAGGTGCCGTCCGATTTTTACACACCCTCATGTCCTTGAAAACGACATTTAATTTGCCATGTGCAGTGAAATCACAGCATGACCCGACAGAATAATATAGATATATACACATAGAATAGATAGATATAAAGATGCCAGTATAATTAGGACAGTGTGTGTGCAGCTTACTGTACATGTATTTTATTACTAAATACATTTTCTGAAAAACCTGGCGTGGGGTTCCTCAAAAAAATGTTAACCAGTAAGGGAAATGGAGAGCTGGGGGCAGATGTTTTAAAGCCTGGGAAGTGGATAATACCATGGAGCTTCGCAGGCTATTAATTCAGCTCACAATTGTATAATTAGCCTTTGCTGGTTATTTAAATAAGGCCCCCAAAAAAATGATATAGGATCCCCCTATAATTAATAATCGAAGAGGCTAGGAAAAAACAGCTGTGGGCTGACATTAATAGTCTAGGAAGGGGCCATGGATATTGGCTCTGTGTCAGACTAAAAACTCAGCTCTCAACGCCCCAGAAATGGCATATCCATAAGATGCGCCAAATCTGGCACTTAGCCTCTCTCTTCCACTTGCTCTGGTGAGGTGGCAAGTGGGGTGATAGGTTTGGGGTTGATGTCAGTTTGTACTGTCAAGTGACATCAAGGGTTAGTAATGGGAGGTGTAAATCCAATTCCCCATGTCTAGCTCAGCTACATCTAGATGGCAGGCTGCATTGGTTGCATTATGTGATGTACAACCTGCCATCGCAGAGAGAGACACTGAACTGCGTATGGTTGCTCAGCCCAGTGCCTTTCGGTGACGTTGTAAAGTTGAGTTGGAGTTATTATCAACCTTGTAAATCTGACAGCTGAGGGTTGCAGGCTGAAGCTGTCAGTTTTTCTGACTGGTTATCAAAAATACAGGGGAATCCAAGTAATAGTTATAGTTAATATTAATAGTTATTAATTATTTTAGAGCTCATGCGCTGGTGATGAATACACCCATCAGCAGCGCCTGTTCTCGCGGTCATCTGAGTTCTATTTACTTCATTCTGTATATGCTTTTTTCATTTTTCTTGCCCAGATGTAGGACTTTTGCATTTCTCCAAGTTAAAAACCATTCCATCAGTTGTTGCCCATAATTCCAGTATGTTTTGTTCTTTGTGAATCCCTCTCTTCTTAGTATTAGCTATCCCTCCAAATTTATAAAGGATGTTGAACAACACGGGCCAGAACAGGCCTTGTGGTACCCCACTTGAGGACATTCTTCCAACTGCGTGCAACCATTTATGACCACTCTTTGGGTCTGATCCACTAAGTCAGTTATGATCCACCAAGCAGTTACCTCGTCCATTCCATAGTTGGTAATTTTTTCAATAAGGAGGTATGAGATACTTTGTCAAATGCTTTGCTGAAGTCTAGTCACTTATGTGAGTTAGAAATATAATGAGTGCTTTGCAATCCATATCCAGAAAAGCCACTAAAGGACTCACCTTTCCCAGGTCTCAGAACAAATGCACTACAGGGTTTCAGCCAGCTCATAAAGCAAGATGTTTAGCAGCACAGGTGCCAAAATACCAGCCCATAAAGCAAGACTGTCTGGTTCACAGCCTATTAGTTACGCCCCTAGCTGCAAGATGTTAGCAGCACAGGTGCAAAATACCAGATTAAACAGCCCCCTCTCCACATACCCCCTTTTAAGGAGGGAGTGACTGTCAGTATACAATTTGCACGATAGAGGCCCGCATAGGGTGCCGTTAAAACAAGGATATTGCACAGTGTCTGGTTCACAAGCCTATCAGTTATGCCCCTACTATTCGACTGGCGGGCTGACCAGTACACTCTCAATGCGCTCCAGTGTGAACAAACCCTGTAGTGCATTTGTTCTGAGACCTGGGAGGTGAGTGTTGCTGCCTTTTTTGTGGCTTTTTATATTGAATTTTTTGGAGAACTTGAGTCTCCTTTAGTGGCTTTTCTGGATCGTGTAGTGTAGTGTAAGGTATTCTAAAACGTGGGGACCTTTTTGGGACAGGTTACAAGCTTAGTTTTTTTTGGCCAAAAATATTAACTAATACCCCACTATTTTTGTATTTTTTGCCTTTATTTTTCAGGGTGCAGCCAAGCCCAAGCACGTTTGGTCTCGCATGAGGGGTGTTCACACTGGTGCGCATTGAGAGTGTACTGGCTAGGCCCGCCTAGTCGAATAGTAGGGGCGTAACTAATAGGCTGTGAACCTGACACTGTGCAATATCCTTGTGTGAACGGCATCCTATGCGGGCTCTATTGTGCAAATTGTTACTGAGCAGTCACCCCCTCCTTGAATGGGTATGTGGAGAGTGGCTGTTTTTAAACAGGTTATTTTGCACCTGTGCTGCTAACATCTTGCTTTATGGGTGGCTGCACCCTGTAGTGCATTTGTTTGAGACCTGGACAGGTGAGTGTTTGCTGCCTTTTTGTGCTTTTTATATTGAATTTTTGGAGAACTTGAGTCTCCTTTAGTGGCTTTTTGGATTAGTGTAGTGTAGTGTAGGCACTTGTAAGCATTGGGACCTTTGGCGCAGGTTATAAGCTTACGTATTTTGGCCAAAATATTAACTAATACCCCACTATTTTTGTATTTTTTGCACTTTATTTTTCGGGGTTCAGCCAAGCCCAAGCACGTTTGGTCTCGCATGAGGGGTGTTCACACTGGTGCACATTGAGAGTGTACTGGCCAGCCCGCCTAGTCGAATAGTAGGGGCATAACTAATAGGCTGTGAACCAGACACTGTGCAATATCCTTGTGTGAACGGCACCCTATGCGGGTCTCTATTGTGCAATTGTATACTGAGCAGTCACGCCCTCCTTGAATGGGTATGTGGAGAGTGGCTGTTTAATCTGGTATTTTGCACCTGTGCTGCTAACATCTTGCTTTATGAGCTGGCTGCACCCTGTAGTGCATTTGTTCTGAGACCTGGGCAGGTGAGTGTTGCTGCCTTTTTGTGCTTTTTATATTGAATTTTTGGAGAACTTGAGTCTCCTTTAGTGGCTTTTCTGGACAGTGTAGTGTAGGTACTTGTAAGCGTGGGGACCTTTAGCGCAGGTTACAAGCTTACGTATTTTGGCCAAAATATTAACTAATACCCCACTATTTTTGTATTTTTTACACTTTATTTTTCGGGGTTCAGCCAAGCCCAAGCACGTTTGGTCTCGCATGAGGGGTGTTCACACTGGTGCGCATTGAGAGTGTACTGGCCAGCCTGCCTAGTCGAATAGTAGGGGCGTAACTAATAGGCTGTGAACCAGACACTGTGCAATATCCTTGTGTGAACGGCACCCTATGCGGGCCTCTACTGTGCAATTGTATACTGGGCAGTCACCCCCTCCTTGAATGGGTATGTGGAGAGTGGCTGTTTAATCTGGTATTTTGCACCTGTGCTGCTAACATCTTGCTTTATGGGCTGGCTGCACCCTGTAGTGCATTTGTTCTGAGACCCGGGCAGGTGAGTGTTGCTGCCTTTTTGTGCTTTTTATATTGCTTTGCAATCCAGCAGAGACTGGACAGACATGAGATGATTTAGTGAATCATGGAGGTCCCTTCAAACTCTACCTTTCTGTGACTCTGTGTATCTGTGATTTATATCTATCTTTCTGTATCTATCTTTACACCTATCTATCTAATCTCTCTCTCTCTCTCTCTCTCTCTCTCTATATATATATATATATATGTATATATATATATATACATATATATATATACATATATACATGTATATATATATATATAAAAGAATATTTACTTTGAAAACTATGTGTAATTGACATAGAGAATTACTCTATGTAAAAGCTCCTGATAAAATCGTATTGCAATTGGATCGTATTTGCATGTAAATCGGAATTCATTTGCATGTAAGGTGATAAAAATCGCATTGTATTAGCAAGAATATAGTGTATCACTTGTATGACACTCATTCCACTTTTGTCTACTAATTTCGGACCCTTTTTTACGGTGATGGGTATGAGCCCTTAAAGAAATTGAATAGTTTTCAGCAAACTAGAAGCAAAGCACTACTGTGATTAATATTTTAAGACTGACCTCAATTAAGGTAGCAAAGCTATCCTATGCTGTTAACATTAATCTGAATATACACTTTTTTACATGATGTATTTTGTAGTTGCAAGAATTTGTGTTGATATATACAGCTGTGCTCAAAAGTTTACATACCCTGGTAGAATTTTTGCTTTCTTGGCCTTTTTTCAGAGAATATGAATGATAACACCAAAACTTTTTCTACACTCATGGTTAGTGGTTGGGTGAAGCCATTTATTGTCAAAATACTGTCTTTTCTCTTTTTAAACCAAATGACAACAAAAAACATCCAAATGACTCTGATCAAAAGTTCACATACCCTGGTTATTTTAGCCTGATAACATGCACAGAAGTTGACACAAATGGGTTTGAATGGCTGCTAAAGGTAACATCCTCACCTGTCACATGTTTGCCAGACAGACTCTTGCATCTTTCATCCAGCCATTAACATTTCTGGATTGATTCATGGAGAAAGCAAAAGAATTGTCAACGGATCTATGGGAAAAGGTAATTGAACTGTATAAAACAGGAAAAGGATACAAAGAGATATCCAAGGAATTCATAATGCCAGTCAGCATGTTAAACTGTGATTTACAAATGGAAAATCAGGGGCTCTGTAAAAACAAAACCATGGTTAGTTAGACCAACAAATATTTCATCCACAACTGCCAGGAAAATTGCTTAGGATGCAAAGGAAAATCCACAAATAACATCAGCTGAAATACTGGACTCTGAAAACTAGCGGTGTGGCTGTTTCAAGATGCAAAATAAGGAGGCACTTGAAGAAAAATGGCCGCATGGTCGAGTCGCCAGAAGAAAGCCATTACTGCACAAATGCCACAAAGTATCTAGCCTACAATATGTAAAACAGATCAGAGACAAGCCTCAAAACTTCTGGAACAAGGTAATTTGGAATGATGAGATCAAAATTGAACTTTTTGGCCACAACCATAAATGTTACATTTGGAGAGAGGTTAACAAGGCCTATGATGAAAGGAACACCATTCCTACTGTAAAGCATGAAGGTGGATCGCTGATGTTTTGGGGATGTGTGAACTACAAAAGCACAGAAAACTTGGACGTTCCAACATGACAACGATCTAAAACACAAGGTCAAGTTGACCTGTCATTGGCCACTGAAAAACAAAGGGAAGGTTCTGGAGTGGCCATCTCAGTCTCCTGACCTCAATATCATTGAGCCACTCTGGGGATATCTCAAGCGTGCAGTTCATGCTAGAAAGCCCTGGAATTTACAGGAACTGGAGGCTTTTTGCCAAGAAGAGTGGGCAGTTTTACCATCTGAGAAAATAAAGAACCTCATCCACAACTACCACAAAAGACATCAAGCTGTCATTTATTTTACAGGGGGCAATACACGGTATTAAGAAAACATAGTAGTTTGACAATAAATGGCTTCACCCAACCACTAACCATGAGTGGAGGAAAAGTTTTGGTGTTATCATTCATAATCTCTGAAAAAAGGCCAAAAAAGCAAAAATTCTTCCTGGGTATGTATACTTTTAAGCACAAGAGCACAACTATATATATATATATATATATATATATATATATATGCAGGTGCATCTCACAAAATTAGAATATCATCAAAAAATTTATTTATTTCAGTTCTTCAATACAAAAAGTGAAACTCAAACTTAATATACTCAAATTATATAGAGTCATTACAAACAGAGTGATCTATTTCAAGTGTTTATTTCTGTTAATGTTGATGATTATGGCTTACAGCCAATGAAAACCCAAAAGTCATTATCTCAGTAAACTAGAATACTTGATAACACCAGCTTGAAAAAATAATTTTAAAATCAGAAATATTGGCCTACAGAAATGTATGTTCAGTAAATGCACTCAATACTTGGTCGGGGCTTCTTTGGCATCAATTACTGTATCAATGCAGCATAGTATGGAGGCGATCAGCCTGTGGCACTGCTGAGGTGTTATGGAAGCCCAGGTTGCTTTGATAGCAGCCTTTAGCTCGTCTCCATTCTGGGGTCTGGTGACTCTCATCTTCCTCTTTACAATACCGCATAGGTTCTCTATGGGGTTAAGGTCAGATGAGTTTGCTGGCCAATCAAGAAAATGATACTGTTGTTTTTAAGCCAAGAATTGGAACTTTTAGCAGTGTGGACAGATGCCAAGTCCTGCTGAAGAATGAAATTTCCATCTCCAAAAAGCTTGTCGGCAGAGGGAAGCATAAAGTACTCTAAAATTTCCTGGTATATGGCTGCGCTGACTTTGGTCTTGATAAAACACAGTGTTCCTATTCCAGTAGATGAAATAGCTCCCCAAACCATCACTGATTTCATACTAGACCTCAAGCAGCTTGGATTGTGTGCCTCTCCACTCTTCCTACAGACTCTGGGACCTTGATTTCCAAGGTCTAGTGTTCTTTTGTGTTCTCTGGCAAATGCCAATTGCCCTGCATGGTGTTGAGCTGTAAGCACAACATTCACTTGTGGACATCGGGATGAACATGGGCCACGCATTTGATGAGGGTAGGGGGTGAGGAAAGCTCAGAGGAGTAGCATGCTTGTAAACTGTAAACTTTTTTTTTTTCTAGCTTTATGTGTGCACATTGCGGCTAGCCAATCATGGCGTAGGAAACATCCACAATGTCCTGACACAACGGCTTGTGTCACTGGCTGCTGAAATCACATGTCCCTCTCCATATGAAGAGCAGACATTTTTGTTTTAGCGCCATTTTGATACTGTAACAGCGCAGAGAGGCTGCTCCTGAAGCTAGGTGCTAGATTTTAGCTAGTTAGCTAGGCGGTTGTTTATTAGTCAGATAGTTTAGCTAGCTAGTGTCCTGTGTGGCTGTAAAATCGACCTTCTAGCAGATTTTTTTTTGTGCCATTACTGAGGTCCACAGACAAAGACAGCAGGGCACATTTCATACAAGTATGTTGTGCACTGCTTCTGTTGTGCTCCATGCACGAGTAGACCATTCTAAATCTTATTTTTCACTTTCTAAATGTGAAACTGCAAGGCATATCCCACCTTGTCATTTAGTTGTGTGGTGACATTGTTCTGTGACTTGAGCTGTTGTGCATATACTTTTTTTTGGCAGTTGCTACCATGATTCACCGTGCCATATCTCACATTGTTATTTAGTGGCAGAGAAATTCCACTGTCTGCATAGCTCATTCTCATTAAAAAATTTTTTTTGTTGCTTAACATGATACAGCCCGCTGTATCCCACGTTCTAATTTTGTGGCGGTAATATGAAGCTGTCTGCAAACTCCACGCACATTAAAAAAATATTTTTCTGTTGGTAAACGTGATATAGCCCGCCATATCCCACGATGTAATTTTGAAAATTGTTTGGAGCATATCATCTAGGTTACACAGGCCTCATCAACACTAAAAAAAATTGTTCAGTTCTTAGGCTAATTTCACATTTGCGTCGTTTTGCATAGCGCTACTGTAAACAGGTGAAAAAATGCATACAAGCGCTTGCAAGCGCATTGTTTTTTTAACGCATCAATGTACGCATAACAACAAAAAAACATAGCGTTTGCATGAGTTTATCTAGCGTTTTGCATGCGTTCGCGTTTTTTAGGCACCTGAGTCACACATTTCACAGGAGGAAAATCCTTGAAATAGACTCCACCAATGGGACACCAGTGGGCGCGTGTCATGGGACTTCTTTAACCCCTTCATGACCCAGCCTATTTTGACCTTAAAGACCTTGCCATTTTTTTCAATTCTGACCAGTGTCCCTTTATGAGGTAATAACTCAGGAACGCTTCAATGGATCCTATAGGAAAGATGTGTATCTTCGTACCGTGTTAGCCAGTAGATAGAAAAATATTTAGACTTGAGAGTCCTCAGTGGTTGATACCTTTTAATGGCTAACTGAAAAGATGGTAACAAATTGCAAGCTTTCGAGACTACTCAGGTCTCTTCATCAGGCATAGACTAATACAACATCTGAAGAATCACATATTTATACACAAATAGCACAGAAAAAATGCAATAGGTAGGACAAGTGACATGAAGCAGAACTGTCATTATGGCAGAGGGATTAACATAAATATGACTAGTTCATAGATAAGGAGTGAAGGTTTTATTACCCTCTGATTGGGGTCTGGTATTGTGTTGTGATGACCCTAAAAAGGTCAGGGAGGCAGATTCCTTAATTGTTGTAGAACGACATAAAACTCTGGGATATATTCATCCCAGCACTAAGAGTGTCAAAGGTCATCATAAGTTTATATTCCCAGACTTTTCTATCCTTCTCAGATTTGAAGTTAGATTTTAATACAAGTAATTCCATATCTGTCATGCTATGACCGGGCATACAAAAGTGTTTGGCCACAGGTAAATCCATTCTTTTTTCTCTTACCGGTGTGCGATGAGAATTCATCCTTGTTCTCAGTTTTTGCCCGGTCTCCCCCACATACAGACCCCCAGTTGGACATTTAGTACATATAATTAGGTACACCACATTAGATGTGATGCAGCTGAAAGTACCTGGTATCTTGTAGTCCTGATGGGAGTTGGGGATCTTTATCCTGTCCGTGGTCATTATAGATGTACAGGTCTTGCATTTCTTTTGTCTGCAAGGAAAGGTTCCTGCAGCTGTTGGGGAGGACAGGGAGCTTCTGACAATGATGCTTCTTAGATTTGGGGGCTGCCTAAAACATAGTAGTGGGGGGTCTGGAAATATGGATTGTAATCGGGCATCTTTTTGTAGTAAAGGTTGTAGTTTCCGTACTTTCCGTACTTTCCGTACTTTCAGCTGCATCACATCTAATGTGGTGTACCTAATTATATGTACTAAATGTCCAACTGGGGGTCTGTATGTGGGGGAGACCGGGCAAAAACTGAGAACAAGGATGAATTCTCATCGCCACACGATAAGAGAAAAAAGAATGGATTTACCTGTGGCCAAACACTTTTGTATGCCCGGTCATAGCATGACAGATATGGAATTACTTGTATTAAAATCTAACTTCAAATCTGAGAAGGATAGAAAAGTCTGGGAATATAAACTTATGATGACCTTTGACACTCTTAGTGCTGGGATGAATATATCCCAGAGTTTTATGTCGTTCTACAACAATTAAGGAATCTGCCTCCCTGACCTTTTTAGGGTCATCACAACACAATACCAGACCCCAATCAGAGGGTAATAAAACCTTCACTCCTTATCTATGAACTAGTCATATTTATGTTAATCCCTCTGCCATAATGACAGTTCTGCTTCATGTCACTTGTCCTACCTATTGCATTTTTTCTGTGCTATTTTGTGTATAAATATGTGATTCTTCAGATGTTGTATTAGTCTATGCCTGATGAAGAGACCTGAGTAGTCTCGAAAGCTTGCAATTTGTTACCATCTTTTCAGTTAGCCATTAAAAGGTATCAACCACTGAGGACTCTCAAGTCTAAATATTTTTCAATGGATCCTAGCGATTCTGAGATTTTTTTTGTGACATATTGGGCTTCATGTTAGTGGTAAATTTAGGTCGATAATTTTTGCGTTTATTTGTGAAAAAAATGGAAATTTGGTGAAAATTTTGAAAATGTCACAATTTTCAAATTTTAAATTTTTATTCTGTTAAACCAGAGAGTTATGTGACAAAAATAGTGAATAAATAACATTCTCACATGTCTACTTTACATCAGCACAATTTTGGAAACAAAATTTTCTTTGTTAGGAAGTTATAAGAGTTAAAAGTTGACCAGCGATTTCTCATTTTTACAACAAAATTTACAAAACCATTTTTTTAGGGACCACCTCACATTTGAAGTCACTTTGAGGGGTCTATATGGCAGAAAATACCCAAAAGTGACACCATTATAAAAACTGCACCCCTCAAGCTACTCAAAACTACATTCAAGAAGATTATTAACCCTTCAGGTGCTTCACAGGAACTAAAGCAACGTGGAAGGAAAAATTTTCTTTTAGCATCAATTTTTTCATTTTTACATGGGCAACAGGATAAAATGGATCCTAAAATTTGTTGGGCAATTTATCCAATTTATCCAATTTATAGTACATAGATACCTCATATGTGGTCATAAACCACTGTTTGGGCGCACAGCAGGGCCCAGAAGGGAAGGAGCGCCATTTGACTTTTTGAATGGAAAAATAGCTCCAATCGTTAGCGGACACCATGACGCTTTTGGAGAGCCCCTGTGTGCCTAAACAGTGAAAAAACCCCACATATGACACCATTTTGGATACTAGACCCCTTATGGAACTTATCTAGATGTGTTATGAGCACTCTGAACCCCCAAGTGCTTCACAGAAGTTTATAACGCAGAGCAGAGAAAATTAAAAAAATCATTTTTATCCTCAAAAATGATTTTTTAGCCCGCTATTTTTTATTTTCACAAGGGCAACAGGAGAAATTGGACCACAAAAGTTGTTGCACAGTTTGTCCTGAGTACACCAATACCCCATATATTGGGGGGTATCACTGTTTTGGCGCATGGGAGAGCTCAGAAGGGAAGGAGCGCCATTTTGGAATGCAGACTTGATGGAATGTTCTGCGGGTGTCATGTTGCGTTTGCGGAGCCCCTGATGTGCCTATACAGTAGAAACTCCCCACAAGTGACCCCATTTTGGAAACTAGACCCCCCAAGGAGCTTATCTAGATGTGTAGTGAGCACTTTGAACCCCCAAGTGCTTCACAGAAGTTTATAAACGCAGAGCAGTGAAAATAAAAAAATAATTTTTTATTTCTCAAAAATCATTTTTTAGCCCGATATTTTTTATTTTCCCAAGGGTAACAGCATAAATTGGACCACAAAAGTTGTTGTCCAGTTTTTCCTGAGTACGCTGGTGCCCCATGTGTGGGGGGAACCACTGTTTGCGCGCACGGCAGGGCTCAGAAGGGAAGGAGCGCCATTTGACTTTTTTAATGGAAAATTAGCTCCAATCGTTAGCGGACACCATGTCGTGTTTGGAGAGCCCCTGTGTGCCTAAACTTTGGAGCACCCCCACAAATGACCCCATTTTTGAAATAGACCCTCTAAGGAACTTATCTAGATACACAGTGAGCACTTTGATCCCCAGATGCTTCATGGAAGTTTATAACGCAGAGCAGTGAAAATAAAAAAGATTTTTTTTTTCTCAAAAAATGATTTATTAAGCCCCCTATTTTTTATTTTCACAATGGTTATGGGAGAAATTGGACCCCAAAAGTTGTCCAATTTGTCCTGAGTACGCTGGTACCCCATATGTGGGGGGGAACCACTGTTTGGGTACACGTCAGGGCTCGGAAGGGATGTAGTGACGCTTTGAAATGCCGACTTGATTGAATGGTCTGCTGGCATCTTGTTACGTTTGCAGAGCCCCTGATGTGCCTAAACAGTAGAAACCCCCACAAGTGACCCCATTTTGGAAACTAGAACCCCCAAGGAACTTATCCAGATGTGTGGTGAGCACCTTGAACCCCCACGTGCTTCACAGAAGTTTATAATGCAGAGCTGTGAAAATAAAAAATCATTTTTTTCCTCTAAAACTGATTTTTTTTAACCCGCATTTTTTTATTTTCACAAGGGTAACAGGAGAAATTGGACCCAAAAAGTTGTTGTACAGTTTGTCCTGAGTACACTGGTACCCTATATGTGGGGGGAACCACTGTTCGGGCACACGTTGGGGCTCGGGAGTGAAGTAGTGACGTTTTGAAATGCCGACTTTGATGGAATGGTCTGCGGGCGTCATGTTACATTTGCAGAGCCCTGATGTGCCTAAACAGTAGAAACTCCCTACAAGTGACCCCATTTTGCAAACTAGACCCTGCAAGGAACTTATCTAGATGTGTGGTGAGCACTTTGAACCCCCAAGGTCTACACAGAAGTTTATAACGCCCGGGCATGAAAATAAAAAAATCATATTTTTTCCACAAACATGATCTTTTTGTCCCCAATTTTTTTATTTTCCCAAGGGTAACAGGAGAAATTAGACCCCAAAAGTTGTTGTCCAATTTGTCCTGAGTACGCTGATATCCCATATGTGGGAGAAAACTACTGTATGGGCACACGTCGGGGCTCGGAATGGAAGTAGTGACGTTTTGAAATGACCCTAACCCTAAGGCTAACACTAACCCTAGTTCTAACCCTAACCCTAGTTCTAACCCTAACCCTAAGGCCCCGTTCACACTTTGCGGTTTTAGATGCGTTTCCGCTGCGTTTTTCAACGCAGCGGAAACGCATCCAACCCGCAGCACAGTGCACTACCAATGTAATCTAATGGGAACCGCATGTCTGCTGTGCACATGCTGCGGAAAAAAACGTGCAGTTTAGCCGCGTTTTATTTTCCGCAGCATGTCAATTCTTTGTGCGGAACTGCAGCGGTTCGGCGCCCATTGACTTGCATTGAGTCAGGCACTTCCGCAGCAAAACCGTAGATCTAAAAAAGATCTGCGGTTTTGCTGCGGGTGAAACCGCTGCAGTTCGGGAGGAGGGAAGTGTGTGGGCGGTGCGTGGGCGTGTATAGTGTGCGGCGCTATGTGTGTGGGCGGTGCGTGGGCATGTATAGTGTGCGGCGCTGTGTGTGTGGGCGGTGATTGTGTGACGGTGTCTGCGTGATCGGTGTGCGGGATCGGTGTGCGGGGCTGTGTATGTGCGGCCGTGTGCGGGGCTGTGTATGTGCGGCCGTGTGCGGGGCTGTGTATGTGCGGCGTGTGCGGGGCTGTGTATGTGCGGCGGTGTGCAGGCCTGTGTGCGTGTCTCCGTGTATGCAGGAATCGTCGGATGGGACTACAAGTCCCATCCGGCGATGCCTGCTACAGTGACTGACACATTAGCCAATGATGGGACAGTAGTAGTCCCATCATCCGGCTAATGTGCTGAATGTAAAAAAAAAAAAAATTACATGACATACAACATATAACATACATGACATACAGAACATATAACATACATGACATACAGAACATATAACATACACATGACATACAACATATAACATACATGACATACAGAACATATAACATACACATGACATACAGAACATATAACATACATGACATACAGAACATATAACATACACATGACATACAACATATAACATACATGACATACAACATATAACATACACATGACATACAGAACATATAACATACATGACATACAGAACATATAACATACATGACATACAACATATAACATACATGACATACAACATATAACATACATGACATACAACATATAACATACAATGACATACAACATATAACATACATGACATACAGAACATATAACATACACATGATATACAGAACATATAACATACACATGACATACAGAACATATAACATACACATGACATACAGAACATATAACATACACATGACATACAACATACACATGACATACAACATACACATGACATACAACACATAACATAGAGCACATACTCACCTTTTCCCCGACGCCATCGATCTGTACTGCTCTGCCTCTGCCGCCGGGAGAGAATGACGTCACGACAGTTCATTCTCTCACGGCAATGCTGGGTGAGAAAATTCCCACGCAGCATTGCCATAAAGTGAGAGAATGAACTCAGTGATGCACTGCAGGAGCCATTGTCTCCTGTCAGTGCATCACTGGGAGGCCCTACAGAACAGTGGCATCACCTGATTTCACCGTTCTATAGGGGAGACCGTCGTGGGACCCTCGTTATTAATTGGACTGCGTCGGACAGGGAGTATACGGTTGTTTTATTTTTTTACAGGAGATCGAGGGCGTCGCTTGGATCTGAGCGTGTAATAAAGATATGAAAACCGTGTTGTATTTTATTTCATTAAAATAATTTATTCTTGTGTGTGTTTTTTTTAACCCTTTATTAATATAAGATTAATAATGGATAGGCGTCTTATTGACGCCTCTCTATTATTAACCGGGCTTAATATCACCTTACAATAGCAAGGTGATATTAACCCCTTATTACCCCATATCCCACCGCTACAGGGGAGTGGGAAGAGAGGGGCTAAGTGCCGGAATTGGCGCATCGTACAGATGCGCCAATTCTGGGGCGGCTGGGTGCTGGTATTTTTAGCCAGGGGGGGCGCCAATATCCATGGCCCCTTCCTAGGCTATGAATATCAGCCCGCAGCTGTCTGCGTAGCCTTTCTGGCTATAAATTATAGGGGGACCCCACGTCATTTTTTTTGGGGGGTCCCCCTATTTTAATAACCAGTGAAGGCTAGCTGCGGGCTGATATTCATAGCCTGGGAAGATCCATGGGTATTAACCCCTTCCCAGGCTAGAAATATTGGCCCCGGCTGTCTGCTTTCCCCCACTGGCGCAGAAAATTGCGCGGGAGCCCACGCCATTTTTTTTCCTATATTTTTTTTTTATTAACTATTGCGTTATTTTGTGTATGCGTACGCGTGTGTGTCTTTAACTATTTATGTACTATTTTATCTATCTACCTATATATCTATCTTTCTGTCTATTTATATATCTATCTTTCTTATATATATTTCTAACTATCTATTATCCATCTATCTATGTATTTTCTATCTAACTACTGGTATCTATTATCTATCTATGGCCGGCGTCACACTTGCGAGTGTGATGCGAGTAAGTCGCACGACTTTCTCGCATCAACACCCGGCACGGCCGCCCGCTCTCAGACCCGAGTGTGCGGCTGCATAGAAATACATGTATAGAAATACATGCAGCCGCACACTCTGGTCCGAGAGCGGGCGGCCGTGCCGGGTGTTGATGCGAGAAAGTCGTGCGACTTACTCGCATCACACTCGCAAGTGTGACGCCGGCCTATCTCTATCTGTGTGTGTGTAATGGAGTGTGGGTTGGACAAATGTAAAAGAGGAGGTTGGACAAGAAATGACATCACAAATCTTTTTTTTTTTTTGTTAAACAACATATCTTTATTTAGCTGTAAAAACCGCATACAAAACCGCATGAGAAAAACCGCGTCAAAACCGCGCCAAAAACCGCATCAAAATCGCGCCAAAACCGCGTCAAAACCGCACCTGCGGTTTCTGCCAAGAGGTGCGGTTTCGGCGCGGAAAAATCCGCAGGCAAATCCGCAATGTGTGCACAGGCCCTAAGGCTGGGTTCATATTGCGTTTTACCAGCCCGTTCAATACATAGCGTTGATGGGCTGGTAACGGTATAGCATAACGTGATCGCGTTATGCTATACCAGCTAGCGCAGATGAATCAGCAGATGATTCATCTGTGCTAGCGGTGACGGAGCGCCCACAAATGGGGGTGAATGGCAGCCATAATGGACTGCCATAACGCAATATGAACCCAGCGTAATTCTAACCCTAACCCTAATAGAAAAAAATATATATATATTTTCTTTATTTTATTATTTGTCCCTAGCTATGGGGATGATAAAGGGGGCGTTTATTTACTTTTTTTTTATTTTGATCACTGTGAGAGAGTATCACAGTGATCAAAATAAATGTATGGAATCTGCCAGCCGGCAGGCGTACTGCGCATGCGCCCACCATTATGCAAGATGGCGGCGCCCATGAAGAATCCCAGACGGATGCCGGGACAGACCCAGGGACATCGGAGGACAGGGAGAGGTGAGGGGGGGATCGGAAGTTGAGGGGTGGGGATCGGAAGGTGGGGGGAGCGGAGGCAAGGAGGAGGGGAGCAGATAGTGACGGTGGTGACCGATCGCCGCCATCAATCGGTGGCGGCGGCCGATCGTCGCCGTCACTCGGTGTGGGGGAGTCAGATCTCGGTCTCCAGCCATTTTCGATGCTATTGCAGCATCGGCCATGGCTGGATTGTAATATTTCACCATATTTCATTGGTGAAATATTACAAATCGCTCTGATTGGCTGTTTCACGTTTAACAGCCAATCAGAGCCATCGCAGCCACGTGGGGGTTAAGCCAACCCCCTGTGGTGAAGCACAAAGGGTCTTGTGCCTGCAGGTCGGGTGACCTTTCAGTGACCCCGGTCACCCGACCCGCAGGAACTCGATCCTTTCATGACACAGCATATCATAGAATCATAGAATGGTAGAGTTGGAAGGGACCTCCTGGGCCTTCTGGTCCAACCCCCTGCTCAAAACAGGATTCTCTAAATCATCCCATATGCATATGCGTCACAGGTCAGATTGGCACCGACTTTCATGACACATAAGCTGTGTCAAAGGTCGGGAAGGGGTTAAATAGACCCTGTTCAGCTGAATTCTTCAGATTTTGCTGCTGTTTCCTGTGTCACCATGGATCTGCATTGGGAGAGTTTTTGCTTAAACTTGGATCTGGACATCGCACTGTTTCTGGCTTTTGCTTTTGCTTGCCAGCAACAAAGGGAGAGAGAGACGGCGAAGACGGCAGCGGCGGCGTTTTTGGAGACACCTGATTATTGAAGTCAGGGAAAGCCGTGGAGCGTACCACACCCACTTCAGCGAGCTCCAGGCAAACCCTTCTAAATTTTCTGACTATACATGTATTCTTTTTGTTTTGCCATTTACCAAAAGCCTGCAGAATTATAGTTCGGCCATGTACAGATTGATTTTTCATGTCAGTGTTTTGCCAAAGTCTAGACAATCACAATTTTTCTTCATCTGTTTTGCAGATTCCTTGCTTCTGTCGAGACCCTCTCTTCACTCCACTTTCAGTACCAGCTTGAAATCTCCACCTTGTTGGGAATAGTTGCGGACAACTGCCGGGCTTTGTGGGACGTTCTCTGTCCTGAATTTATGCCCCTGCCCACCGCGGAAAAGTGGATGGATATTGCTGAAAAATTCTGGACAGTCTGCAATTTCCCCAACTGTTTGGGAGCGGTGGATGTGAAACACATCAGGATAACAAATCCCCCAAGAGGTGGCTCTGAGTACTATAATTATAAAAAGTACTTTTCTACGGTACTCATGGTCATTGCTGATGCAGACTGCAGGTTTATTGCGTTGGACATTGGGGCATTTGACCGGGGCAATGACTCTCAGACTTTTAAGAACACGGACATGGGCCGTAGGTTGTATGGCAACCTTTTTAATTTCCCCCTGCCATGGCCTCTTACCCACACCAAAGGTCCGCCACTGCCATTTGTAATGGTTTGTGATGAGGCCTTTCAAATGTGCACAAACCTGTTGAAACCGTACTCTAGCCGGGACTTGGACCACACCAAAATAATCTTTAATTATATACTGACCACGGCTAGAAGAACTTTAGAGTGTGCCTTTGGGATTCTTGTGTCCAGATGGCTCATTCTAGGCACAGCCATTAATCTGAAACTTGAAACTGTGGATGAGGTTGTGAAAGCCTGTGTGGTTCTTCACAATTTTGTGATGGCTAAAGAGCACCCTACCTTTGAACTAGATGAACCACTTGTCAACCCATTGCCTAAATTCACTCAGCACCCTCTCAGATCATCAGTTGAAGTTGGCCAAATGAGGGACCAATTTGCGGCCTACTTTATATCTGATGTGAGACGTGCGGAATGGCAAGATCAAATGGTGCAATAAAATTTTTTTCTTGTGTTTATGTTAATAAAAACCTGTTTTGATACCTGTACTGAGTGCACTCTGTTTTTATACACTCCAATACAATTTTCACCTGCCCAGGTGTCCCAGTGAAGTCAGGATGCTGTGTTCTGTGCATTGTGACTTTAACAGGACTCCTACCAGGTGAGCCTACAGAGAAAAGTTGTATGAGCTTCATCATCTCTCCAGTCTGTGTTCAAACAGATTGCAGCGACGGTGGAGATACAACAAATATTATACACCTGGCCTGATGTTACAAATAGTGATTTTGGGATGCACTAGCATCCTTCACTCTTTATGACACCTGACCATAGGAGTATAATTATTATTTGTAGTATCTCCACTGTGGCTTCAGTATGCACGCACACTGGACAGATGAAGTTTATACAAC
This sequence comes from Oophaga sylvatica, assembly GCA_033576555.1. Lineage (NCBI taxonomy): Eukaryota > Metazoa > Chordata > Amphibia > Anura > Dendrobatidae > Oophaga > Oophaga sylvatica. Next base: position 288,760,834 of record JARQOD010000006.1, read on the forward strand.
TTCTACAATCCCCTGGCCTGGTGCCATGCTGAAGTGAGGATGCCAAAAAAAGCATCCTGACTTCAGAATTTTATGACACCTGGGCAGGTGAATACACATATGAGCAACCACCAGCATTTCTCCAGTCTATGTGCGATAGATAATGCAGACTGAAGCGAACCTGCAGATGACAACTCATAGGTATAGTCACCTGGCCAGGTGTGATAAATAGTTATGATACCAGGCCATGGGATTGTAGATATGGCATGTATTTTTGCCATCATCTCTTCAGTTTATTCACCACACACTGAATAGAGGATGTGGTTAATTACAAGGTATATCTACAATCACCTGGCCTTCTGTCACAAAGAGTGAAATGTTAATGGGCAAAACACATCATCATCAATTCACTCTTTATGATACCTGGCAAGGTGAGAATAGATATGCCTTGCACTCACCAACATCCTCTATTCAGTCTACTAATATTTGTAGACTGAAAAGACTGGTGGTGAAAACACAAGTCATATATTTGTGTTTTTGACAACACATAGCTCCAGGACTGGCACAAGAAGCATGTATCAGTAATGGAGCTATGTGGTGGCAAAATCACAAAGTGTACGACGCAGTGTGTACGGCGCAGTGTGTGTTTGCGGCGAAAGACACAATTAAACCAAACAGTTGGGGCAAAATAAAAAGGCACATTTATTTTACAAGACACACTGACAAAAAAAAATTAATGGGGACGACGTTTGGGGGAAGATGGGGGTAACTTGGGGGTGTGGAGCGACGAGGATTGACTTTGGGTGGGTGACAAAGGGGTTAGAGGGGAAGGGGCGATGAAAGTGGTGGGGGAAGGCAGTGGGTCAAGCACAGTGGGAGGTGAGGGGGAAGAAGGACAAAAGTCTTCAATTTTTTGTGGACTCATTTTCCCATCTTTGCATTTTTTGGAGGTCCTGGTGCTTGGGGACCTGGTGCTTGGGGACCTCCTGTTGCTTGAGGACCTGGTGCTTGGGGACCCCCTGTGGCTTGGGGACCTCCTGGCGCTTGTGGAGCTCCTTTGGCTTGGGGACCTGGTGCTTGGGGACCTCCTTTGGCTTGGGGACCTGGTGCTTGGGGACCTCCTGTGGCTTGGGGACCTCCTGGTGCTTGTGGAGCTCCTAGTGCTTGGGGACCACCGTGTGCTGGGGGACCTCCGTGGGCTGCTGGACCTCCTGCCAGGGACCGAGGCCCTGAATAGGGAATGAGGATCCCTCAGCTGCTGCTCGGTGGTGGTGGCGTCCCTGGAAGTGGTTGCGGTCAAAGCAGGGGTGGAGGTCCAAGCAGGGGTGGAGGAAGTCCAAACAGGAGCAGCGCTTGGCATGGTGGTGGCAGGGGTGTGTCCAGCTGCACTGTGACTGTGTGTGGTGTAGTGTGGTCCAGCATGGCTTGGAATGCTGGTGGCCGTGCAGTGGTATGTAGCAGAAGTCGGTAGTGAGGTGAAGAGAGTCAGTGGTGGCACGGGTGGGAAAGGCACCACTGGCTGCTGCTGCTGAATGTATCGACTCTGCTGCATAGCCTGCGTGTAAGCATTGTTGCAGGCATGCATCTCAGTCAGCTGGAGATCAGGACTAAGGTTTTCCGCCATGCCCCGTTCAATTTGTTGGAAAAAATGGTGCGCTGGTCTTTTGAGATAGGCTTCAAGATGGTCAAGGCCACGCTTGACAGACTGGAAGCATTGTTCCATTAGCGCAAAACCGCTATCCACTCTGTCGCCCATCGCCTTGAGGCCATTTTGGAAAACCGTGCTCAAGTGAATGGACTCGGGCATGAGATTCCTGTCAGAGGCCTTCTGCCTCAGGCGGGAAGTGCCCGCAAAATCAGTGGCAAAGACCTGTGACAGGGGAAGACCTGATGGACCAGCTTCCTGTTCTCCAGCTGTCTGTGTTGCCGACCCACAAGGACCCACAAGGTGCTTTTTGGCTGGTGGATGGCTGGGATGGGTCCAAGGCAGCTCTCTGAAGGACCGCTCCAGGACCAGGTTGCAGGGTGCTGCTCCAGTTGCTGTGAAAAAAATCAAAAAAATATACATTAGTATCATGCATTTAAAAACGCCAACTTCTGTGGAATAGAAATACACAGAGTAAACACAATACAATACAACAACAAAATACTTAGACTCTTGTGGTAAGGACCGGTCTTAAGAAAGCCAAAGCCCGATGGTACCTGTACTTTCTTGTGGTCTTTGCCGCAGCACCACTGGCAATCCGGTTCTCCTGTCTCAGGTCCCTGTTGAAGCGGTCCTTCATCGAGCGCCAACGGGTTCTGACCTTGTTCACTGTGGAAAATCAAAAATAACATTTAGACAATGCACTGTAGGCTGTGATCACACAACTGTGTGGGATGCTAGAAACTTACTAGGTCTCTCCATCTGCTGGCTTGGCTGTAGTGAAAGAGATATTGTTCTTTATTATACTATTTCTACTCTAGTGAAAATGATGCCACTTCAGTGGTGTCAAGTCTTAATTTTTGGAAATGTCAACACTCCTGGCTGGGTGTCCATGTGATTGGTTGGCTGTATTAGAAGAGCTGTCTATACCTATTAAACTATATATACTCCTGTGAAATTGCCACTGTTGTCTGCCAATACTTTTTGGAAATGTGGAGAGTCCTGATTTGGTCTCTCCTTCTGCTGGGTTTGCTGTGGTGGAAGAAATGTCGATCCCCATTATACTATTTCTACTCTTGTGAAATTGTTGACACTTTTCTGGTGTCTGCCACTAATTTTTGTAAATGTGTAGACTCCTGGTTGGGTCTACTTTTTGTGTGTTGCCTGTAGCAGTAAGCCTCCAAGACTGTCAGGACTCCACTTCCTCTGAGTCAACTACCCATTTTACTATCCTTATTTTTCTGACAATAGTAGTATACAAAGCTGATATTTGTGCCACCTGAGTGTGGCTGAGTATCAAAGCAGGTTGAGCTGTTGCATCTTTCAGCACAGCAGGCCTACACCGATCCTTCACCCACCTTATCTTACTTTGACGTTAAATTCAAAACTGTAAATGCTGGCCCAGTCCCCGATACCTCATTCATGGCTGATTACTGCCATGCCATGCTGCAATTTGTACTGCAGGTAAATTGAGGCCACTTTCCTGGTGTCTGTCCCTCATTTGATGTGTTTTGGCAGCTTTTGGGCCCATTTGAAGGTATTGTGCATGCGTTTGTTTTTGCCTCCCATTGACTCCAATGGCTTTCGGTTATGTTCGGCAAATATTCGATGAATAAATCGGCGAATATTGCAAATTTGGCAATCATAATCTGAACTGAATATTGAAATATTCTCTAATCAGGAATCCTATATGGCTTTAAATTCACCTGGACAAGAGGCTCTGTGAGGACTTCATACTCTATGGCCTAAGTACAACCTGGTTACTCTGAAAACAGGTCTTTGTTCTGATGAAGCAATTCTCAGCACTGCTGCTTTTGGACGCGTGACAACGCCATCTTGACATTTTTCACGTCAGCTTCAAACTAAACCTCCAAATACGGAGCTTCCAAGAGCATCCTATCACACTTTCTGGCTTTATCAGGTTGACATGGTACACCTGGTAGGGCTTCTTTCTTCCTTCTCCCTAGTCAGTGGAATTTATGGTTAATGTTGCCAACCTTTTCAACAATTTCGTAGGGACCCTGCCACTTAGCCAGAAATTTGCCTTCCGCCGTGGGTACCAGCACTGGTAACCGATCCCCAGGGTAGAACTTTCTCACTTATGCACCTTTGACTGAGCTTCTTGCGCCTGGAAGAGGTGCTGTCTCACAATGGGCATCACTTCAGCAATCCTTTCTTGCATTTGAGTCTCCTGCTTTATTATGCTCCTGTAGGGTGAAGCCTCTGCTTCCCAGGTCTCCTTCACTATATCCAGTAGTCCATGGGACTGTTGGATATATAAAAGCTCAAACCCAGCAGAGCCTTATGGAACTACTCTGATGGAGAATAGCAGATACTGCAGCAGACAATCTCAGTCTTAGCCGTCCTCTACAACCTTCTTTAGCATGGTCTTAAAACTCATATCCTCCCTGTCTCACAACCCTAAACAGCTCTTCAACACTTTCAATTCTCTACTCCATCCCACAGCACCTCCTCCCTCTCCTCTCATTTCTGCCGAAGACTTTGCCTCCTTCTTTAAGCAAAAGATTGATACTATCAGAGAAGGCTTTGGCCCGCAGCCGCCAATGCCCCTCTTAGCCACTCAGCCCTGTTCTTTCAAAACCAGCTTCACCACCATGACAGAAGATGAGCTCTCCACTCTCCTGTCAAGATCACACCTCACCACTTGCGCACTTGACCCACTCCCGTCCCACCTCATCCCTAACTTTGCCACAGTCTTCATCCCTACTCTCACACACCTCTTCAACCTTTCACTTACAAATGGTGTCTTTCCTTCATCCTTCAAACATGCTTCAATCACACCGATCCTCAAAAAGCCCTCCCTTGACCCATCCTCTGCGTCTAACTATCGCCCGATATCTCTTCTCCCTTATGCCTCAAAACTACTGGAACAGCATGTATATCTTGAACTGTCCTCCCACCTTTCCTTCTGTTCCCTCTTTGACCGGTTACAATCCGGCTTTCGACCGCATAACTCAACTGAAACTGCCCTAACTAAAGTCACTAACGACCTGCTAACCGCCAAGAGCAAGCGACACTACTCTGTCCTCCTTCTCCTGGACCTGTCTTCTGCCTTCGACACTGTGGACCATTCCCTCCTGCTACAGATTCTCTCATCTCTTGGCATCACAGACCTGGCCCTATCCTGGATCTCATCATACCTAACAGACCGAACATTTAGTGTCTCCCTCTCACACACCACCTCCTCACCTCGCCCCCTGTCTGTCGGTGTTCCTCAAGGCTCAGTCCTAGGACCCCTACTCTTCTCCATCTACACCTTCGGCCTGGGACAGCTCATAGAATCCCACGGCTTGCAGTATCACCTCTACGCCGATGACACGCAGATCTACCTATCTGGACCTGACCTCACCTCCCTACTGACCAAAATCCCACAGTGTCTGTCTGCTATCTCAGCCTTCTTTTCTGCTCGCTTTCTCAAACTGAACATGGACAAAACAGAATTCATCATCTTTCCCCCACCTCACTCTACCCCTTCACCAGACCTATCCATCAATGTCAATGGTTGCTCGCTTTCCCCAGTCCCACATGCTCGGTGCCTTGGGGTGATCATCGACTCTGCCCTCTCTTTCAAACCACATATCCAAGCCCTCGCCACCTCCTGCCGCCTCAAACTCAAAAATATTTCCCGGATCCGCTCATTCCTCAACCATGAAACCACAAAAACACTAGTGCACGCCCTTATCATCTCCCGCCTCGACTACTGCAACCTCCTACTGTCTGGCCTCCCCTCTAGCACTCTGGCACCACTCCAGTCCATCCTACACTCTGCTGCACGACTAATCCACCTGTCTCCCCGCTATTCCCCAGCCTCCCCCCTATGCCAGGCCCTTCACTGGCTCCCTATTGCCCAGAGGCTCCAGTTCAAAACCTTAACCATGACATACAAAGCCATCCACAACCTTTCTCCTCCATACATCTGTGACATGGTCTCCCGCTACCTACCTACACGCAACCTTCGATCCTCTCAAGATCTCCTTCTCGACTCCCCCCTCATCTCTTCTTCCCACAAACGCATACAAGACTTCTCTCGGGCTTCCCCCATACTCTGGAACTCCCTGCCGCAAAACATCAGACTTTCACCAACAACGGAGACCTTCAAGAAAAACCTGAAGACCCACCTGTTCCGACAAGCCTACAACCTGCAATGATCCTCAATGTACTGAACCATCGTACGACCAGCTCTACCCTTTCCTAGTGTATTCTCACCCATCCCTGCAGTCTGTGAGCCCTCGCGGGCAGGGTCCTCTCTCCTTCTGTACTTGTGTGTCCCTTGTCCAGCACATGTTTATTGTACCTGTCTATATTTTTCCCCTTTTCATATGTAAAGCGCCATGGAATAAATGGCGCTATATAAATGTATAATAATAATAATAATAATAACTCTTTCCACGAGACTGTTCATCTGCGAGTTGTACATTGAGATCCTGAGTTGTGTGATATGCAGGGTTTTGCACAACTCTCTCATGACTTTCGACATGAACGGAATCCCTTGGTCCATCAGGATTTGTTTCGGCAGTCTTGTTTGGGAAAAAATATGGACCAGCTCTTAGACTAAACTCTTAGCGGAAGAGTTTCCTAATGGTACTTCCTCCAGGTACCTTGTTGCATAATCCAGAACTGATGCCCTCTGACGCACTTGACCAGGGATCCCAATAAATTCATCATTATGCAATCAAACGAGACCTCAATAAAGAGTAATAGCATTAAGGGACTACGGAAAGGAGCGACTGGGGAGGTTAACTGGCAGGTGGAACATGACCTATAACAACTCATGATCTCTTGGTGACAGCCCAGTAGGCCAGTAGAACCTCTGGAGTATCTTTTCCTTAGTTTGTGTAACCCCAGATTGTCCCCTGAGACATGAGTACTGGCAATGTCTAACACCCTGTGTCTGTATGGCCCAGGCACTAGTAACTGTTTTATAACCTCACCTCTCTGCTTGACGACCCGATACAATAACTTCCTATTCATGGCAAAATGAGGGTACCGTGTGTCGGCCACAGGTTCTTGAGTGACCTAATTTAATACAGTTACATTATCAAATGCTCCTTTAAAAGTTAGGTCCCTGAGTTGGCCGATTGCAAATTTTCCCCCTCACACCCCCAGCTCAGGGATGTTGGCCTCAGGTGATGCTACCTTATCTACATTGTCAACAAGCACACAAAAGGGAAACCTGTTAGACTCGGGCTGTGGCGAGGGTTCTGTAAGGGTGACCAGGTTATTGTCCAGGTAACCAGGTGACCTAATTTTCCCCATAAGTCCCAAAACAAGGTAAAGTTCTGCCCTATTATAACAGGGTGTTATAGGTCCTTGACTATGCCCACCTCCTAGGAATCGGCATCACAGTTTGTGCCTATGACCACGCGGGCCATGGGGTAGTCTTTAGCATCCTTATGGATACAGCAGACACCCAACATCTTTCCAGGAATTAGACGGTAAGGAAATGTGGTCCTCACTTAACAAACTTCCTGAGTTCAACAGATCAGTTATGGGTACTCTGTTCTCCACTCACTGATATGGGACATGCATGTGGCCCCTCATTGGGTTGAAAGTCAACACTGCAGGTAGGGTATGCATAATACAAGCTGTGCCAATGATGCTGCAGTCCATTGGCTTGAGAGTCGAGGGACAATGGGCTGCTGTGTCCCGGGGTGTGACACCTACAACAAATCGCATTATTAGATTGGGCTTTCAGCACCAACTCAGCTGCTCCCTGGGCTCTTGGATACCCACCAGATAAGACTCTACTTCCCTTCTTTTAGATGTCAGCCCCCCCCCCCCTTTGTAAACTCCAGTATTGAGATGTTAATACCCCTTTCTTCCACCATGGAGATTCCTCCCACTGGTCTGGAGGCAATTTCTCTTGTTTTGCCACCCTTTTGAAAACCATCAAAAACACCTCGATGTCATCACCTGGTGTAACAGGCCAGATTAACCCCCCACCCAGAATATACCCGAGGTTAAAGTGGACTAGGCCAGAATATACCCGGGTATATTCTGGCCTAGGCCAAACTATACCTTGGGGTATAAATTGGTCTAGGCCAGATTCTACCACTCAGGGTCAGAATATACCCCAGCTGCTGTAGATCAGATTTTTCAGGCTTTTGAGAACCATTGAGTGATATACTCAATAACGGGGCCCCAGGCAGCATATGGGGGCAGAGACAGCGAACGGGGCCCCAGACAACACACAGGGGCCCTAGGCAGTGCACAGGGCCCCAGGAAGTACACAGAGGCCCCAGGTAGCATACAGGAGGAAGGAAGGGCTCCTGTGTGCTGTCTCTGCCCCCGTGCACTGTCTCTGCCCTCTGTTCGCTGTTTGGGCCCCCCTGTGCGATGTCTGAGGCCTAGTTCTTGAGTATATCACTCAATCCTGTGTGATGTATGGGGCCCCTGTGTGATGTCCGGGGCCCCTGTATGATGTCTGGGGCCCCTGTGTGATGTGTGTGATGTCTGGGGCCACTGTGTGATGTCTGGGGCCCCTGTGTGATGTGTGATGTCTGGGGCCCCTGTGCAATGTCTGTGGCCCCTGTACAATGTGTGATGTCTGGGGCCCCTGTGTGATGTCTGGGGCCCCTGTGCCATGTCTATGGCCCCTGTACCATGTCTGAAGCCCCTGTGCCATGTCTGGGGCTCCTGTGTGATGTCTGGGGCCCCTGTGCGATGTCTGTGGCCCCTGTGCCATGTCTGAAGCACCTGTGCCATGTCTGGGGCCCCTGTGTGATGTGTGATGTCTGGGGCCCCTGTGCAATGTCTGTGGCCCCTGTGCAATATGTGATGTCTGGGGCCCCTGTGTGATGTCTGGGGCTCCTGTGCGATGTCTGTGGCCCCTGTGCCATGTCTGGGGCCCCTGTGTAATGTCTGGGGCCCCATTCTTAAATATATATCACTCAATCCTGTGCATTCTCTGCCCCCCTCTGCACTGCCTGGGGCCCCTTGTGCTGTCTGGCACCCCTGTGCACTGACTGGGACCCGGTTATTAGGTATATCACTCAATGGTTCTCAAAAGCGTGAAAAATCTGATCTACTATACCCGGGGTATATTCTGTCCCAGAGGGGTATAAACTGGCCTAGGTCAATTTATACACCGGGGTATAGTTTGGCCTAGGCCAGAATATACTCGGGGTATAATCTGGCCTAGGCCACTTTAACCTTGGGTATATTCTGGGGGGGGGGGGGGGGTAATCTAGCCTGTTACACTGGGTCATATTTTGCAAGGTCTTCCTCATGTGTGAATCATCACCTTGACTTGGGGATGGGGAGGTAGCCCTGCCACAGAGCGCCGCGGCTAGGAGTTCCATCTTTTCTCTGTGCTGCTGCATCAGCTGCTGTTGCCACTGTTGCCACTGTTGTTGCTGCTGCCAAAGCTGTAGCTGCTCGAGATTAGCCTGCAACCAGTTGCTTTATCAGCTCTTACATGTTGTCTGCTTTCGCACCTGCAGCCACTTTTACCAAAGACATGTGGTTGTCCCACAGCAGTCACACGTGTCCCTCAGGATTGGTGCCCATGCTTCTGCACCAACTGTGAAGTTTTTACTCAATTGGTTGCGTTGAGGTAGGCATGTGAAGCAGTTGAAGTAAATGTCCAGGCTGGATTATTAAGATTCTGTAAACCATGCCACAAGCAAAGGAAAATAAACAGCATTTCAGTTCAGGCAAAACAAAAGGAACAGTTCAAATACCATAACTTTAGTGACAGTCTAGTACACTAAGCTGTACAGCATCATGTATGCAAACTAAAGGTACTGCCACACTAAACAATCCCGCTAGCGATCACGATAACGACGCATACTAATGTGATCGCTAGCGGGATTGTTTCTATATCGCTAAGTGCGGCCACATTTAGCGATATAGTTAACGACGCTATCGCCGTTAGCGATCTTCTTAACGACTTTAGCGGTACAAAAGTACCGCTAAATTGCTAAGAAAAGGTGCCACACGCGATATATACTTACCCAGCGGGAGCGCCGACGAGAAAATAGGGTCCGGAACGATTCCAGCGACGAGCGAGATCACAGCAGGAAGCTCGTCGCTGGCAGATGCCGCACTGAACAACATCGCTAACGGGATCGCTAAATAGTGACGTTTTTTTAGCGATCCCGTTAGCGATATTGTTCAGTGTGGCATACCCTTTAGTCTGAAGACAATACACAGAAGTCCTTCTTACATCCACTCACTGTCCTAATGATACAGCTGGACTTCCTTATTTCTGTCATACCACACACTGGGTTGGGGATATGTGAGCAGCCAGCCCCACCCCCCTCTCTGACTGCTCATAGACCAGACTCATGCCATGCCCTATTAACACTCTCAGCACCATACGTTCTGGAGCTTGATTCTGGGCTTACATCACTGAGGACAACCACCTTTGTGATACATATCTCCCATCAATTATGTGTTCGATGGCCATCTCCCATGCAAAATATCTTTTTGCAAAAAATAAATAAAAATAGGAAAATGCAGGCCTCAATCTAATGATAAAATGGACTTTTTTAGCCCATGTGGCATGGCGACATTGCGGCTGCAGTGAATCTTTTTTGAGCTCAGATTTCTGACACAGAGTGGTATTAAATCCCTTTCACTTGAAACACAAAATTCTTTCTGCATGCCACCATAACTAGAGGGAGTTCAGAAGTTGTGTAAAAAGGCTATTAACCTGGAGATATGGGGGTTAATCTGCAGATTGCTAGCATTCTGAAGCTGCCTGATGTCTGCACTTAGAGCCCCGCTGCTGGGAGGAAATGAACTTCAGCCACAGGCTTTCAGACATAGAGGCACTACCGGCGCAGCTTCAGATACCACAAAGGGATGGCTTTTATGCATTTTTCTATTCAAAAACAGTGTTTACTAAGTACACTATGTTATTTATATGCACTATTTCTTTACTTATAGGATATACACTGATTTTGTTACTATCTTAGGTTTTGTAAACTCAAAATCTCCTTTGAGTGCTAAGCTTAAGGTAGCCACATCTTTATCATTTATTGTGATGTTTTGGTGTTCTGAATTATCACCAATCCACTACAAGACTGAGACAGGAGTAGCTGAATAGCAGCTGCTTGTGCATGTGGGTAGGTCTATTCAAAGACCATACACTTAGAATGGGGTGGCAGCACCATATGCAACCACTCACTCATTTTTGGTTCTCCTGGCTACGGGAAGTGAGGGTTGTAGCAGTGGAAGCCACACTGATTTAATAATTAGCGTTTAACTTATTTAACGCTATGTTTTCCAGAGAATTTGTTGTTGCGCGCCGTAAAAAGGGAGCTCTGACTGAGACAAGTGTTTTTCTTACTTTTTTAAAATCTTTTTAAGCTAAACATACCAGAATATTGCTCAGAAGGGGATATTTACTTTGAATCTTAGGAGAAGACTAAGGATCCCTTTACATGGACCAACCGGCTGCACGATATGACCACTAATCAGTAAACTTTTACCGATCGGTGGGCGTTTATGTGCCTCCTTACTCAGGTGGATCAAAGTAAATGATGCGCACTGAGCAATCTATACTAGATCACTCAGTGGACATAGGCTGACATGGTTCTGGGTAGTGCGAGTCCTGTTTATGCAGGTTGATGCATCACCCAGAACTGCACAAAAGGACATCTTCCCAGATGAGCGAATGTTTTGTTCTTTCATTAAGTGTTCAGCAGCCTTTTTACATGGCAAGATAATTGTGAAATGTGCGTTTTTAACAAAACTCATTCATGATTTTCTCTCAGTGTGAATGCAGCTTAAAGGGAACTTATCACGTGGAAAAAACGCTATTAACCTGCAGATATGGGGTTAAACTGCAGGCTAATAGCCCTCTGAACCTGCCCAGCACCGGCACTTAGAACTCCGCTGCAGGGAAGAAATGAACTTTGTTCCTCACAATAGCGTTCGGGTGTCAGTCGTGACAGCAGCGCCGGCGCGGGTTCAGTCACCGCTCTGTGTATAGAGGCTGTAGTCACACCCCTGGCACTGGCTGACAGCAGACTCACCATTAGGGTTGGTTGTAAGTTAGTGCTAACACTGGCGGCGCCCCCGTGACACAAACCCGAATGCTACTGGGAGGAATAGAGTTCATTTCCTCCTTGAAGCAGGGGTCTACATGACGACGCCAACAGGTTCAGAGCGCGATTAACCAGCAGATTAACCCCATATCTGCAGGTTAAGTGTTTTTTCACATGACAGGTTCCCTCTAAAAGCTGTTTTCCCAACTTCCAAATCCTCCAATCAGAAATTTTCAGAATACACAATAGACAATACACAATAGAGACAATAGAGACAATTTTGTATTGTTTGCACAGTCACCAAATCCAAACCCTGAGTTGTTTCTGTAATTCTTCTGAACTACTCAGTAATGGAAGATCTTCAAGAATATTTACATAAATGGACTTACTTTGCCTCGTGATTCAATCAGCAAGTGCATGCCAAGTCACCGTGTCTAACCCGGGACCCTATAGGCAGCTGATGTAGGTAGAGGCTTAGTGATGACAGAGTGAGGCTTGAACAATGATTACAAACATATGGAAATCATTCACATTTTTTTGTGACAATTTAAAGAAATTATTTAAATCAGAGCAGATGCCGAGCACAAGTTTATGCAATTATTTAGAGTATAGTCTGCACTATATATCCATATGATTCTAGCCAGTTTGTATTTAAGCAAAACTTGCCAATAATAACAAAGTCAAACAAGTCAGATTTATTCATTACAAAACTGCATATACAAAACAGATGAGTCCATGCTTAAGTTTCTGATTACCTTCTAAAGAGATTCATGAGTGCTGGTGGTAAGAAGGAGGGTGGATATTTGTAAAATTACGTAAATTTTTATGTCGCACTTTTTCACAAATTACTCTTCGAAGGGTGTTGTTTAAGGATTCTACATCTTCCCTTGAAAACATGATCATTTTTCATTTGTTTGCTTTCTTTCTATCCTCCTGGCCTTTCAAAAGTCACATCATATGAGGGCTTTTTTGTGGGACAAAGTTCCAAGTGGGACTGATTTTAAAAAAAGCATGATCAATGTTTTTTCATTTTTTAAGGCAGACACTTTGAGTATGGCTCAGTATGGTCAATATGAGTCACAAGTTACACCAACTTTCTATAGTTACTATATCTTACTATACCCTGCGAGTCATAATTTTTCTATCAGTGGAAGAAGCTGCGAAAAGGTTTATTCTTTGGTTAATAAAGTTGTATGTTAGCTTGACTTTTTCTCAGTCGACCTTTAGATATTATTAGAACCATTTTGGTCCACACTGTTTATTCCTTATTTTTATTGAAAAAAAGAGTTCATTTGAATTTTAATATTATTTTTTGACATACTTACTGTTAGGCATCAGGCGATGGCAGGATCTGTACCTGGATCCGAGAAGTCTGTGGTCTCCCATCCAGGCCCAGCCGAGGCAGATGCTACTCAGTTTCGCTGTCAAACCCAACGCCTAGCCAATGCACGAGAGGCACAAATAGTTACTCAGGTCTTTGTTCATAGTAGCCTTAAACCTAGGTTACGGAACAAGAAAAGGCTGTTGTAAGCCTAAGTCCAGAAATGCCTGCACTGAGCATGTCCGTGACATGGCGAGCCATGATTGGTGCTTAATGTCAGCCGATTCTCTGACCTGGCATCGCCTGATTGGTCACGGATGACGTCATCGGTGATGCGATTGACGAGATGGCTGGGGGCAGAGCTTAGCCCTTAAACAGCTTGTCTGTCCGTGGCACGGCGCGGTCACCTCATACTAAAATAGGTAGTGCTCATGTGTGGACGTTCCAGAATCTGGGCTCCACGTGCTCTCTAGCTTTGCTCTCCGGGACCTGCCAATGCCAGGGTACGCTCGGCTAATTATCACAGGTCCTTTAGGCAGGTTCAGCTTATGCCAGTCAGGTAGCTAACATGATGCAGTCCTGCTACGAATATAGGGTAGCTATACACCTTGAGCAGACTGTGGGGCGCGTAACTTGTATCTAATGTGGTGCAGTGCTGCTACGAATATAGGGTAGCTATACACCCTGAGCAGACTGCGGGGCACGTAACCTGTAGCTAACGTGGTGCAGTCCTGCTATGAATATAGGGTAGCTATACACCCTGAGCAGACTGCGGGGCACGTAACCTGTAGCTAACGTGGTGCAGTCCTGCTATGAATATAGGGTAGCTATACACCCTGAGCAGACTGCGGGGCACGTAACCTAGGCATCGCCTGCCAAGCTGAACAGAGAGTTGCTCAGCCCGGTCTCATGCCGGCTGGTAGCACGTACGCCTGGCGTCAGTCGCACGCACTTCCTAGCAGCTGGCATGTAGCTTCTGTGCAGTCAACAGGGCTACGTCTATACCAGCCTGCAGCACGTAGAGCAAACATAATATCTGGCAAGTGGCTTCTGTGCCATTAACAGGGCTACATCTACGCCAGTTGATAGCACACCTCCCGTGATGTTAACTGAGATAGTGCCAATTCTACATCTCCCCTAGTGTGATGTAACACAGGCGAGATCTAATGTTAGATTTTTGTCGTCAGTTTGACCCTCATACTCTAGGGGTGTTCGGCAGCAGTGAACATAAACTGCATCGTGGACCCCGGGTTCGGTTGCAATCCATTATATAATAAAGCTCTTGCAACCGAGCTCATGACACTTACACTTTTTTGCATATTTGTATTACTTGCTCTAAGGGACTTCAGCATGAGATTGCTTGATTGCTTATATGTGCTGTTTAATATTTTCCTATTGACCAAAAATGTTTCCTGCAAAAGAAAATGCACCAAGAAATGCCAGAAAGACCTCAAAAAAGCTGCAACCTGTGAGATCATCCTAAATAGTTCATTAAAGGCAATTAGTTTGATTTAGGCTATTATAACTTATTATAACCTGTAACCTTCATAAAATATAATTCTTACAAAAATGTAATCTGTAGAAATTTAGTATCCTGATCATGTAGCAATGGCCTGTCCACTTATGTCATGTTACTGGGGATGAGGCTGTATGCCACAGGAATATAAATTGCAGCAGAAAGATGATGATGCAGATCTTCATAAAATATAGTCTTATGCCATTGGATTTCTAGAAGAAATGAAGGATTATTATCGGTTTGATTGCTAAACATTACTATCCTTTCAAGGCATAATGTAATCACATGAGCAAATTTTGAAATGATCCATTAAATCCTGAGCATGTGTACACATGTATGTAAACATGCATAAATTCAGAAACATACAGTTAGGTCCATAAATATTTGGACAGAGACAACATTTATCTAATTTTGGTTCTAGACATTACCACAATGAATTTGAAACAAAACAAATCAGATGCAGTTGAAGTTCAGACTTTCAGCTTTCATTTGAGGGTATCCACATTAAAATTGGATGAAGGGTTTAGGAGTTTCAGCTCCTTAACATGTGCCACCCTGTTTTTAAAGGGACCAAAAGTAATTGGACAAATGACTCCAAGGCTATTTCATGGACAGGTGTGGGCAATCCCTTTGTTATGTCATTCTCAATTAAGCAGATGAAAGGGCCGGAGTTGATTTGAGGTGTGGTGTTTGCATTTGGAAGGTTTTGCTGTGAAGGAAACATGCGTTCACAGGAGCTCTCCATGCAGGTGAAACAAGCCATCCTTAAGCTGCAAGAACAGAAAAAAACCCATCCAAGAAATTGCTACAACATTAGAAGTGGCAAAATCTACAATTTGGTACATCCTGAGAAAGAAAGAAAGCACTGGTGAACTCATCAATCCAAAAAGACCTGGGAGCCCACGGAAGACAACAGTGGTGGATGATCGCCGCATACTTTCTTTGGTGAAGAAGAACCCGTTCACAACATCAACTGAAGTCCAGAACACTCTCAGTGAAGTAGGTGTATCTGTCTCTAAGTCAACAGTAAAGAGAAGACTCCATGAAAGTAAATACAAAGGGTTCACATCTAGATCACATTCATCAATTCCAAAAATAGACAGGCCAGAGTTAAATTTGCTGAAAAACACCTCCAGAAGCCAGCTCAGTTCTGGAAAAGTATTCTATGGACAGATGAGACAAAGATCAACCTGTACCAGAATGATGGGAAGCCAAAAGTTTGGAGAAGAAAGGGAACGGCACATGATCCAAGGCACACCACATCCTCTGTAAAACATGGTGGAGGCAACGTGATGGCATGGCATGCATGGCTTTCAATAGCACTGGGTCACTTGTGTTTATTGATGACATAACAGCAGACAAGAGTAGCCGGATGAATTCTGAAGTGTACCGGGATATACTTTCAGCCCAGATTCAGCCAAATGCTGCAAACTTGATTGGACGGCGCTTCATAGTACAGATGGATAATGACCCCAAGCATACAGCCAAAGCTACACAGGAGTTCATGAGTGCAAAAAAGTGGAACATTCTTCAATGGCCAAGTCAATCACTAGATCTTTACCCAATTGAGCATGCATTTCACTTGCTCAAATCCAGACTTAAGAGGGAAAGACCCACAAACAAGCAAGACCTGAAGGCTGCGGCTGTAAAGGCCTGGCAAAGCATTAAGAAGGAGTAACCCAGCGTTTTGTGATGTCCATGGGTTCCAGACTTAAGGCAGTGATTGCCTCCAAAGGATTCGCCACAAAATATTGAAAATAAAAATATTTTGTTTGGGTTATGTTTATTTGTCCAATTACTTTTGACCTCCTAAAATGTGAGTGTTTGTAAAGAAATGTGTACAATTCCTACATTTTCTAACACATATTTTTGTTCAACCCTTCAAATTAAACGTTACAATCTGCACTTGAATTCTGTTGTAGAGGTTTCATTTCAAATCCAATGTGGTGGCATGCAGAGCCCAACTCGCGAAAATTGTGTCACTGTCCAAATATTTCTGGCCCTGACTGTACACATGCTCATTCATATTCACTCATGAACCTCTATGTTCTCTACTAACCTGATTATATACCATCTGCACAGTGCCATAGGGAGGTAGCCTAGGGAGAGCTGCTGCTCCATGATACCCTGGCACTTTAAAGAAAAATCATGTCTTAGTCTCAATGTGTTGGCATGTGTGGGGTAGCGTTAGGCTGGAGTCGTACTCAGGCTAAGTGCACACGTTCAGGATTATTTGCGTTTTTTTTTCGCGTCAAAAACGCATGTATTAAGCATCCTATCATTTAGAATGAATTCCGCAATTTTTGTGCACATGGTGCGTTTTTTTCCGCGAAAAAAACGCATCGCGGAAAATCTAGCAACATGTCCATTAATTTTGCGGATTTCTAGCGTTTTTCCCGCTATATTATTGACCTAGAAAGTTCAGGAAAAAATCGCGGTAAAAACGCGTCGAATCCGCACAAAAAACGCACCAAAAACGCGCAAAAAACGTGCAAAAAACCACGCGTTTTTGCCGTGAAAAAAGTCCGGTTTTGCTCAGGAATATTCTGCAAACATTCTGCAAACGTGTGCACTTAGCCTTAACGTATATAAAAATCGGTCCGATTTTATCTGCCGAGAATCACACAAATGTTCCCCGAACAGTGATCCGTGTGTAATCCATTTGCAATGCGAGGATGTGATTTCCTCACATCTAAGTATCCGTGTGACATCTGTATGGCATCCGTATGACTTTTCATTTCTCACTGCATTTCCCCTTTGAATTTAATGGCTCAATGGGCTGCAATGAGAAAATGTGTGCGTATTTCTTGCAAGTCACACTGATGGTCCATGTGGTGTCCGTTTTTTTTCTCGCACCCATAGACTTGCATTGGCGATTTCCAGCCGATATACGCATGCTGCGATTTCACTCGCACATATAATACGGACGAGAAAAAAAACGGATGATGGGAGCTGCCCCATAGATTAACAATGGTCCCAGTGATATGCAATTTTTTCTCGCATAGCACTCGTTCGTATTCTACGGTAGTGTGACTCCGGCCTTACACTCACTGTCTGTAGGTTGCACTAATAATTTCTAATATTTGTGTATACGTACCGAATAACAAATCCAATGCAAGTCAATGGGAAAGCCGAATATTTTTCGGCTGAACCCAACAAACAGGTCTGGAGGCATGAGAAAAAAGGTGAAATGGATGGGAAAGAGCTAAAACTAAATGGGAACAGCATGGAGAAGATGCCTTCATGCCTGGAATCTGGGAATAATGTTGTCAGACAATTGCGCCAGTTTTACGGATTTATAAAAAGACCTACTAAACCAAACCTAAATTTTTTTTAAGTGAAAAATGCTAAAAAACATTTTCCTTCATAATTACATGTATATAATGCAAAATAAAAAATATATATACTTCCCCTGTAGCATATGTTCACATGGAACGTTTCGGCTTTAGTTTTTCCTTTACCATTTGTGAGGCTCTCACTCCTACATTTGGGAGGTCCCTCCCTCATGACAAATAGTTATCAAGATAGTGGAATACTGTACATATTCCCCATCCCTTTACAATGCCAGTTAAAACATGCCCATTTGCATTTTGGGCTTCGTCCACCACCACCACCCCCATGTCATTATGCAGACATCACTTCAAATTTTCAGTGGGCCAGCAGGTGCTGGGAAACCTGAGTTTGGGAAGGGTCCTCAGGTGGCCCTGTATCATACATTTAGGAGAGCTATCACTCCTATATTTGGGAGGTCCCTCCCTCATTCCAAATAGTTAGCAAGATAGTGGAATACATATTCCCCATCCCTTTACAATGCCAGTTCAAACATGTCCATTTGAATTTTGGCCGTCGCCCGCCGCCACCACCACCATGTCCACTGCCATGTCATTATGTAAGGAGGAAGACCGGGCTGCAGGCACCTGTACTGCGTTGGGTCCGGAACGGTCGAGGCTTCGTCCCAAGTTGTTTGGGGCAAAGAATAGGGGACCGGACAAACTTCTTGACCCAGAAATAGGGGGCTTGGCTAAGAGGAAAGCGCGTGAAGCGACTACCAGTTTCCCGCAGGCAGAGACAGGGGGAGGGGTGCATAGCGTGCCCCGTGAGATGAGCAGCAGCCCCACAATGTACCAGGAACGGCTGTACTCGAGTGTGTCGCTGAGCCCAGTAGCAGAGGAAAAGTCGTAGGCTCTGTTAAGTCGAGTGCCGCGCGCGGAAATAGGGATAAAGGCCGTGTTTAGGACTGTTCGTTGTTGCCCCCTTTACCAGACAGCACACCACAGACCCCCCTTGTTGATAGACTATAGCAGCTCCCTTGATTTTGGCTGCACAAGTTTGTGGACTAATTGGCTCAACAGGTAAAAACCAGAGAAGGCTTGTTGCTGCCAGAAGATATACCTTGAGTTGTGGAACCTTGCCTGAGGACACTGCACCAGCTGCTACTGGGACTACCGCCTTCATCGGATCTTCTGTGACCAACAAAGCCCCAGACACGATAAGCTAATTGTGTGGACTGTTGTCGCATTGTGGTTATCTATTTTTTTCATTCAATTTTCCCTGTTAACCCTTTAATCTCTCTGTGAGGAGTATCTTCATTGTTAAATTAAAAATTTTAACCCTTGCTTTGCCTTTCTAGTGTCACTGCATTCCGCTACCTGTTTACAATTATGCAGCCATCGCTTCAAATTTTCAGAGGGCCAGCAGATGCCATGAAACCTGAGTTTGGGAAGGGCCCTCAGGTGGCCCTGTATCATATATTTGGGAGAGCTCTCACTCCTATATTTGGGAGGTCCCTCCATCATTCATTGCTATCTAGATAGTGGAATACATATTCCCCATCCCTTTACAATGTCAGTTCAAACATGTCCATTTGAATTTTGGGCTTCGTCTGCAGTCACAACCACCATGTCCACCGCCATGTCATTATGCGGCCCGCCCTTCACATTTTCAAAGGGCCAGCAGGTGCCGTGAAACCTGAGATTTGTAAGCTCCACAGTTCATTTTGGCCACCGGATCCCAATGGAACCACTGTCATAGCAGGTGAAGCCGCTGTAAGATGAATATAATACAGGAGTTGGGGGAGCTGTATGATCAATGTCAGTAAATTGGATTCCACCAGACACCAAAAGCATTAGAACTCAATTCGAAATACAGTGTATGCAAGCGAGGGCCTGTACTGTGGTCAGTCTTTCAGACCTGAAACCCATGTCAGGAACATGTACAAGCCTCATTTTACTTGAAAGCAGCCTCCTCAAGGGAAAGAGACAGGAGTACCATTGACCAATCTGCACAAGCCTATGCAGTTCTTCTGGAAACTACCCAACCAGGCAGAATGTGTCTTTTGCATGGTTTTGAGCAACAATGGAGTAATTACAGGATATGTCCCAGAAAGTGTCAAGGTCTGTCTAGTGTATTACTCAGGAGACAAGCAGTGCTAGAGAGCTCAGGCAAGTTCCAATATGTGTAAGGCTGCAGCCTAAATAGTCTGTGGAGCATTTTAACCCAGTCTCTTAAACATGCTTAAAATGTACATAAACTGGCCAATACCCCACCACCATTTTTTTAAGGGACCCAAATTTAGAAAATGTAAGGGAAGTGACAGTTTAATGAAGAGACACAAGTCTCATTTAGCAGCCTGGAAAAGTCAGCAATGGTCTTTGTCCAGTGCCGAACAATGTAAAGTGTTAACGAATATGTATGCTCTATCTAACTAACAATTTGTGAACAGACATATATGCTGACAAGGGTCAACTAAATGCTGCAATGGGACAACGATCTGGATGTGGTTGCTGACTGTTGTGTCTGTGCAACTGTAGGTTGTGGACAGGAGTCATCAGCTCTTCTTTCCTGGACAGCAGATTGAGAAAGACGTAACACAAGGGAAGGGCCAGAGGTTTCACTGTCAGACACAGATTTTGTGCCAGGTGTTCCGCCCACGTACTGGGGTGCTGCATATATGAGCAGTATATGGCGTATGCTAACAGAGGTATTATGTCGAATTTCCCTTTATAAAGGAATGTGTAGGTAAGATTTTTGAACTAGCAGTATATATAGAGCATGTCTCATTACTCATATTATTATTCTGTGTAAGGCTAAAACCTGAAGAATTGTGCAGAGCATACAGTATTAATGCATCGATGTTCCAAAATGTCCTAGTGCAGACCCAAAAAAAATCAACATCAGGCTGCCAGATACACGCTTAAAGAGACCGTGAGAAGGGTAACACAATAAAAATATTATAATAATAGAATATATAGAGATTGGGAGTAGAAATTTGACCATTGCACAATGTACAAAGGTTTCCAAAAATCACCCCAAGGGATCTGTATCATACACACTGAAAGAGGCCGTGAGGGGGATCTCACAATACTTTTTGCAGTTATTACAAGAGGTAGTGATGGGGAGTACAAGTGTCACAATTGCACAATGTGCATGCAAAGCTTTCATATAATTACCCAAGGGACCTGTATCAGACCAGCTGAAAGAGGCCGTGATAGGGACCTCACAATACATTTTGCAATTATTACAAAAGGTAGAGATGGGGAGCACAAGTTCACCATTGCACAATGTGCAAGTTTTAAATAATTACCCATAGGTCTGTTCAGACAATATGAAAGATGCCATGATGGGAACCTCACAATGCATTTTGCAGTTACTACAAAGGTAGAGATATGGAGTACAAGTTTCACCATTGCAAAAATGTGTAAAGTTTCAAAAAATTACCTGGGTGTCTGTATCATACGGTACATGCTGAAAGACACTGTGATGGGGACCTCACAATTCATTTTGCAGTTATTACAAGAGGTAGAAATAGAGAGTACAAGTTTCACCATTGCACAATGTGCAAAGTTTTCAAAAAGTAAAAAACATTACCCAAGTGGAGTATACATAGATGACCACTAAGTACTTGTTGCAGAAGAAGGAGGAGGAGGAAAGGTGATTTCCTGAACAAAATGGGTTTGGATGGTAAGGGATGGATGTTAAGACAACTTCCAAAAAAACCCCATTTGGGCTGCATTTACATTAGGTTGCTGTCATCTGTAGGGCTTACAAAGTCAAATGAATCCTGCCCTTGTCCAATTTTAGAAGAGTCAGCCTGTCTGCATTTTCCGTTGACAGCCGTGTGCACCTATCCGTTATGATTCCAGAGGCCAAACTAAAAACCCGCTCAGACAACATACTTGCAGCAGGGCATGGTAGCACCTCCAAGTAGTACAAGGAGAGGTCGGGCCAAGTGTGCAGCTTGGACAACCAATAGTTAAAGACATCTGAAGAATCAGGAAGGATGCTCGTATAGTCGCGTAAGTAGTCCTTCACCATCTTGGTCAAATTATCCCTCCTCGTCATAGTTACATGAAAATGGCCCGATCAATGGACATTTACCCCTCCTGAGTTGCACCTGGTGTGCGTGGCCTTCCCCTGTTATCCTTGTGGGTAAAAAGAGCCGATACCTCTGCCAGCAGCGTTGTTTGAGGGTAATCTTTTTAGCAAGTCTTCCACAACGACCCTTTGGCATGCATGCACTACAAATGGCATGTCTGCCTCCTACATAAGAGAAGCAAATTTCTCCTTGTACCGTGGGTCAAGAAAGGTGCACAGCCAGTATTTCATGTCGGACAAAATGTGTTTAATGCGAGGGTCTTGGGAAAGGCATTTGGACATGAACTCTGCCTTGTGTGGCAGACTACAAAGAGTCAAACGTTCAGTGTCCTCACCAGGAAGAGCAATAACCATCCTCTCCTCCTCATGATGCATAGCCTCTTTCTCCTCTTCAGGCCATTCATACTGGACAGGAATGAAGCTGGGATTGGGAGTCCCCTCTGTAGCGCAAACCAAAAACTCCTGTTTCCTCCTCCTCCTCCTCCTCTTCTGTTCCTCATTATCACCCAATGTGGCCTGAGAATATTGTGTGAGGATGGGCTGTGTGGTATCACCCACTGTAAAATCTTGCTCCATAGCCACCTGCTCGGCATTCAATGCTTACTCTTTGAGATTCTGCAGCAAATGTTTTAATAGACAGAGCAGTGGGATGGTTACGCTGATAATAGCATCATCAGTGCTCACCATCTAGGTACAGTACACAAAGTTTTGAAGAACCTCACTTATATCAACGATCCACACCCGCTCAGCAGTTGTTATGTGTGGGGGCTGAGTGTTACTCTGACGGGCATTGAAAAGCTGGAATTCAGACACTTCCCTCTGCTTGTGACTAAGCCTTGCCAACACATGAAAGGTCGAGTTCCAGCATGTGGGCAGGTCGCAAATCAATTTGTGATGAGGCAAATTTAAGTGCTGCTGCAGCAAAGCTAGACTGGCAAAAGCCTGAAATGACTTTCGGAAATGTGCGCTGACACAGCGTACCTTGCCAAGTAGGTCTGGCAAGTTAGGGTATGTTTTTAAAAACCACTGTACAACCAAGTTCAGCACGTAGGCCATGCATGGAACGTGTACCAGCTTGCCGAGCTTTAAAGCTGCCACCAAGTTATGCCCATTATCGTGCACAACCAGACCTGGTTGGAGGTTCAGCAGGGAGATTCACTGATCAGTTTGTTTTTTCATCCCTTTCAACAGCTCAGCTGCGTTGTGAGCTTTTTCACTTAAACAGATGAGCTTCAGCAGAGGGTGCTGCAGCTTTGCCAGGGCACTGTTGCAGGCTTCCCAGCTGGGGAGTGATGGGGAGGCTAGTTCTGCTGAGGATGAGGAGGAGAGACACGAACTGGAATACGAAGAGACTGAAATCCTGATGGAAATTGGGCCCGATATTCTTGGTGTGGGTAAGATCTGTGATGTCCCTGTGTCTGACTCTGTCCCAGACTACACCAGTATAACCCAGGGAAATGTAACATCCCTGTCCACAAGAACTTGTCCATGTGTTTGTGGTTAGGTGGACCTTCCCTGTGACTGCTTTGGCCAGAGCACACCGGGAAAAATAGTGGCGGCTGGGAATCAAGTGCCGTGGGGCTGCCACCTCCAAGAGGTTGCAGAAAGACTCAGTTCCCACAGGTTGAAATGGCAACATTTCCAGGGCTAGCACTCTGGCAATGTTGGTGTTTCGCATTTGGGCCTGTGGGTGAATACTTCTGCTTTCTGTTAAACATCTGGGGCAGGGACAAGTGAACCCTGCCCTGGGACAATGAACTGGATATGGTTTTTCACTGTTGTGTCTGTGCAACTGCAGGTTGTGAGCAGGAGGCATCAGTGCCTGCTTCATGGACAGCAGATTGGGAAGGCTGTAACACAGGTTAAGGGGTAATGGATTCAACCTTAGACACAGATTTTGTACCCAAGTGTTCCGCCCACCTGCTGGGAGCTTTGCTGCCACGTACTTTTGCATGCTGGTCGTGCTCAGGTTGGCAGTGTTCTTGCCTCTTCTTAGCTTGGTTTGGCAGATGCTGCAAATTACAGTTGTTTTGTTTGAAGGAATTTCAGAAAAAACTGCCATACAGGAGAACAATGCACCCTTTGCCTGTCATCTAGCCGAGTGAGGGGCTATGTGGAACAGTTGACTGGGTTTCCCTCTGGTCAAACCACTACCTCTTCTTGCCTATTTTCATGCTATGGATCCATCCCTCTCTACACTGCTGTGCTCGCTAGGCGTGCCACCTTGCCAGGTTGGATCAGTGGCCTCATCATCCACCATGTCATCTTCCAATTCCTCAATCTGATCCTCCTTATGAGTTGGGATTTTAGGCTGAACTGTTGGCAACTGTGCATCATGATTATCCTCCACCTCTTCAGATATGAATTGACCTTCCCAAACGTGGCTTTCTCCTGGCCGTGGGTACTGAAATGTTTGGACATCACTGCACTCCACCTCCTCATCACCCTCTTTATTGGTGCATGTTGGGAGGCCTGACAAATTAAAAGGGAACTTAAACAGTTTCTCAGAGTGGTCAACGTTGGGGTCATATGTCTCTTGGGAATCTTGACGGTGGGAGGAAGGAGGACCAGGTTGAGGATTCAATCTTTTGGCTACTAAGGCTGGACTATGAGGAAGACCTCATGGTTCTGCTTGTCAAAACACTGGAGCCTTGGTATGCCATCCAACCCACAACATCCTCGCACTTGTCTGGGTTCATCAGTCGTGTAGAGCGCTGACCAAATTTTGACAGGAAGCTAGAACGATATACAGTCACCTTCTGATCTGTCACATGGCCTTGGTGGGCACAACCACATCCACGTCCCTTAAAGTCACCCTTTCTCATATTCAATGCGTTATGCTAATAAAAAAAATTTCCTCGCTTTATTTTTCACAAGTACCCTCACAGAGGTGTTATGTACAAATTTCCTGTATGTAACAATGTGTGGCAATTTTTTTAAGATATCAGCTTTGTTTTTTATGGCAACAGCAGACTCCCGAAAATTAGAGGTAAATAGTCATGTTTGCGTATCTCAGCAGGCTTTACGCCAGTCGCACAACTGCTAGATAAAGATACGCTATTAGTTAAATCAATAGAAAATTAGTATTTTTTTTATTGCCTTGCTGACATACTGCAACAGCGGATTAACAAAAATTATTGTCACTGGTAAATTGTGATGTCTGCTTATCTCTGCCCGGATTGCACTAGTCGCACAAGTTCTAGATAATAAAACACTATTTATCAAACTAATATATTTTTTTGTTTTTGTATTGCCTTGCTGACACACTGCAACAGCGGACTAATGAAAATTATTGCCACTGGTAAATTGTCACGCTTGCTTATCTCTGTCCGGACTGCGCCAGTCGTACAACTGCTAGCTAAAGATGCGCTATTTATTCAACTAATAGAATATTTTTATTTTTATATATTGTCTTGCTGACACACTGCAACAGCAGACTAATGAAAATGATTGCCACTGGTAAATTGTGACATTTTCTTATCTCTGCCTGGATTCCCCAGCCGCACAACTGCTTGATAAAGATACGCTATTTATTAAACCAATAGAAAATAAAAAAAATTTTATATTGCCTTGCTGACACACTGCAGCAGCGGAATAATGAAAATTATTGCCACTGATAAATTGTGAAATTTGCTTATCTCTGCCCAGATTGCGCCAGTCGCACAACTGCTGAATAAAGATACGCTATTTATTAAAAAAATAGAAGATTAGTATTTTTTATATCACCTTGCTGACACACTGCAACAGTGCACTAATGAAAATTATTGCCACTGACAAATTGTCACATTTGCTTATACCTGCTCGGATTGTGCCAGTCGCACGACTGCTAGATAAAGATACACTATTTATTAAACAAATAGAAAATTATTATTTTTTTCATATTGCCTTGCTGACACACTGCAACAGTGGACTAGTGAAAATTATTGCCACTGGTAAATTGTGACGTTTGCTTATCTCTGCCCGGATTTTGCCAGTCGCACAACTGCTAGATAAAGATACGCTATTGATTTAACCAATAGAATTTTGGGGGAATTTTTTAGATTGCCTTTATGAGACACACCAACAGCAGATTCAGGGAAATAACTGGTAAATAGTGACGTTTTCGTAGATCAACAGGTTTTGCGCCAGTCACACAACTGCTAGATAAATACTATCTATTTAAGCAATGGGCAATGAATATTATATAGCAATTAGCTTTTAAAATGGATGTTACTATATGCTGGCACTGAGGAATATAATTTAGCTGTAAAAATAATTTTTATAGGCTGCTACACAGGAATATTATGTACAGTGCCTTGCAAAAGTATTCGGCCCCCTGGAACTTTTCAACCTTTTCCCACATATCATGCTTCAAATATAAAGATACCAAATGTAAATTTTTGGTGAAGAATCAACAACAAGTGGGACACAATTGTGAAGTTGAACGAAATTTATTGGTTATTTTAAATTTCTGTGGAAATACAAAAACTGAAAAGTGGGGCGTACAATATTATTCGGCCCATTTACTTTCAGTACAGCAAACACTCCAGAAGTTCATTGTGGATCTCTGAATGATCCAATGTTGTCCAAAATGACTAATGATGATAAATATAATCCACCTGTGTGTAATCAAGTCTCCTTATAAATGCACCTGCTCTGTGATAGTCTCAGGGTTCTGTTTGAAGCACAGAGAGCATCATAAAGGACCAAGGAACACAACAGGCAGGTCCGTGATACTGTTGTGCAGAAGTTTAAAGCTGAATTTGGATACAAAATGATTTCAAAAACTTTAAACATCCCATAGAGTACCGTGCAAGCGATCATATTGAAATGGAAAGAGTATCATACCACTGCAATTCTACCAAGACCCGGCCATCCCTCTAAACTTTTATCTCAAACAAGGAGAAGACTGATCAGAGATGCAGCCAACAGGCCCATGATCACTCTGAATGAACTGCAGAGATCTACAGCTGAGGTGGGACAGTCTGTCCATAGGACAACAATCAGTCGTACACTGCACAAATCTGGCCTTTATGGAAGAGTGGCAAGAAGAAAGCCATTTCTCAAAGATATCTATAAAAAGTGTTGTTTAAAGTTTTGCAACAAGCTACCTGGGAGACACACCAAACATGTGGAAGAAGGTGCTCTGGTCAGATGAAACCAAAATCGAACTTTTTTGCAAAAATTCCCGAACGATATGTTTGGCGTAAAGGCAACACAGCTCATCACCCTGAACACACCATCCCCACTGTCAAACATGGTGGTGGCAGCATCATGGTTTGGGCCTGCTTTTCTTCAGCAGGGACAGGGAAGATGGTTAAAATTGATCGGAAGATGGATGGAGCCAAATACAGGACCATTCTTGAAGAAAACCTGTTGGAGTCGGCAAAAGACCTGAGACTGGGACGGAGAATTGTCTTCCAACAAGACAATGATCTCAAACATACAGCAAAATCTATAATGGAATGGTTCACAAATAAACGTATCTAGGTGTTAGAATGGCCAAGTCAAAGTCAAGACCTGAATCCAATCGAGAATCTGTGGAAAGAGCTGAAAACTGCTGTTCACAAACGATCTCCATCCTACCTCACTGAGCTCGAGCTGTTTGCTAAGGAAGAATGGTCAAGAATTTCAGTCTATTGATGTACAAAACTGATAGAGACATACCCCAAGTGACTTGCAGCTGTAATCGCAGCAAAAGGTGGCGCAACAAAGAATTAAGTTAAATGGGCCGAATAATATTACACGCCCCACTTTTCAGTTTTGTATTTCCACAAAAATTTACAATTGTGAAGTTGAACAAAATTTAGTGGTTATTTTGTCCCACTTGTTGATTCTTCACCAAAAATTAAATTTGGTATCTTTATATTTGAAGCATGATATGTGGGAAAAGGTTGAAAAGTTCCAGGGCGCCGAATACTTTCGCAAGGCACTGTAGCTCCAAAAAATGGTTTTGTATATGCTGCCATATTATTTGCCTCTAAAAGAGCTGATTTGTATATTTTGATAGCGGATTAAACCCTCCCTATTTCCCCCTAATCCCACTGTCTGTTCCTAATACTAAACTATACAACACAATGGAAAATAGAAGGGATCTGCAGCATGATGAGACACCCAGGTGCCTGCCTTTCACTCTCCGTCCTATTAAATCTCTCCCTACGCTATCTCCACCTAACAAAGAACTAATCTTCTCAATTTTCAGCTCTTAAAAGAGCTTTTTGGAATGAATAACTCTCCCTATATGCTCCTATCACTTTCCCTACGCTGATACTATGCTCTCCCTATACTGTTTCCGGCTGCAATGTGCGCAAGATGGTTCGGGCAGCCATTAAATATCCCCTATGATGCTGTATACCAGCCAATCACAGTAATGCCACACCAAAGATGGCGCTGGTATTACTGTGATTGGCAAGCCAGCCTAGCATGTTCACTGGCTGCAAATAAAGCACCAAACATGCTGGTCGGGTCACTCAAATATACCGAAGCAAATAGCAAATTACTCACCAAGTAATGAATAGAGATGAGTGAATATTTCAGTGTTTGGCTCGGATTACGTTAGCCGAATTTGCAATATCCGCCAATTAATTCGTCGAATATTCGCCAAACATTACCGAATGCCATTCAGCTCAATGGGAGGCAAAAACAACACCTTATAAAGTCTTGAAAAACTGCCAAAACACATCAACTGAGGGACAGACACCAGAAAAGTGGCCTCAATTCATCCACAGTACAGATTTTAGCATGGCACTGCAGCAATCAGCCAGGCACGAGGTATCGGGGTCTGGGACAGCATTTACAGCTTTCATTTGAATGTCAAAGTAAGAAAGGGTGGGTGAGGGATCGGTGTAGGGCCCCTTTGCTGGAAGCCCTGATACCACATGCCACACCTCTACCTGCTTTCATGCTGAGCCACACTCAGGTTGCACAAATATCAGTTTTTGTAGACTACAATTGTCAGAAAAATGTAAGGGTAGTAACACAGGTAGTTAAGTCCAAGGAAGTGGATGCCTGACAGTCTTGGAGGCCTACTGCTACAGGCAACACACATGAAGAAGACCCAACCAGGAGGGTTCACATTTACAAAGTGGCATTAATTTCAACACAGTATAAATAGTATAATAGGGACCGACAGTTCTTCCAATCCAGCAGATGGACACGCTACAAGGAGTGTTCACATTTAAAGAAATGAGGGCCATTCACCACAGAACTGGCATCAATTTCATCACAATAGAAATAGTATAATAGGGACCGGCAGTTCTTCCACCACACCCAATACAGCAGGTGAACACCCAACTAGGAGTGTTCACATTTCCAAAAATTATTGGCAGACCAACAAAGTGGCATCAATTTCACCACAGTAGAAATAGTATATTAGGGACCGACAGGTCTTTCACTACACGCAATCCAGCAGATGGACACCCAACCAGGAGTGTTCACATTTCCAAAAATTATTGGCACACAGCACAGAAGTAGCATCAATTTCACCACAATAGAAATAGTATAATAAGGAATGACAGTTCTTCCACTACACCCAATCCAGCAGATGAATTGAACACCCAACAAGGAGTGTTCACATTTAAAGAAATGAGGGAATTACACCACAGAAGTGGCATCAATTTCACCACAGTAGAAATAGTATAATAAGTACCGACAGTTCTTCCACTTCACCCAATCCAGCAGATGGACATCCAACCAGGAGTGTACAAATTCCAAATATTATTGGCAGACACCACCAAAGTCGCATCAATTTCACCACAGTATAAATAGTGTAATAGAGACTGACAGGTCTTCCACTAAACCCAATCCAGCAGATGGACACCCAACAAGGAGTGTACACATTTAAAGAAATGAATGCCTTACACCACAGAAGTGGCATCAATTTCACCACAATAGAAATAGTATAATAAAGACCGACAGTTCTTCACTAAACCCAATCCAGCAGGTGGACACCCATCCAGGAGTGTTCACATTTCCAAAAATTATTGGCAGACACCACCAAAGTGGCATCAATTTCACCACAGAAGAAATAGTATAATAGAGACCGACAGTTCTTCCACTACATCCAGTCCAGCAGACGGACACCCAAAAAGGATTGTTCACATTTAAAGAAATTAGGGCCTTTCACCTCATCACTGTACTGGCATCAATTTCACCACAGTAGAAATAGTATAATAAGGACCAACAGTTCTTCCACTATACCCAATCCAGCAGATAGACACTCAATCAGGAGTGCTGACATTTCCAAAAATTATTGGCAGACACCACCAAAGTGGCATCAATTTCACCACAGAAGAAATAGTATAATAGGGACCGACAGTTCTTCCACTACATCCAGTCCAGCAGACGGACACCCAAAAAGGATTGTTCACATTTAAAGAAATTAGGGCGTTTTACCTCATCACTGTACTGGCATCAATTTCACCACAGTAGAAATAGTATAAAAAGGACCAACAGTTCTTCCACTATACCCAATCCAGCAGATAGACACTCAATCAGGAGTGCTGACATTTCCAAAAATTATTGGCAGACACCACCAAAGTGGCATCAATTTCACCACATTTAGTAATAGTATAATAAGGATCGACAGGTATTCCACTAAACCCAATCAGCAAATGGATACCCAACAAGGAGTGTTCACTTTTAAAGAAATGATGGCTTTACACCACAGAAGTGGCATCAATTTCACCACAGTTTAAATAGTATAATAGGGACCAACGCCCAATCCAGCAGATGGACACCCAACCAGGAGTGTTCACATTTTAAAAAATGAGAGCCTGACACCACTGAAGTGGAATAACTATCACAAGAATAGAAATGGTATAGTTGGGACCGACACGTCTTCCACTACAGCTAACCAAGCAGATATAGACCAACCATGACTGCACATTTCCAAAAATTTGTATTAACATCAGCTGCAGCAGCAGCCACAGCAGGCACAGAAGTCACACTAAAGATATCACAGAGTGCAGTTTCATGACATTAATGCGTCTCACTAAAAAATGCAATATCACCTATTCTGTACAGTCTGCGATTGGGGTGCAAAAGTCCTTGGAGATCCATGACTTGTTCATCTTAATGAAAGTTAGGTGGTCTACTCTTTCAGGGGATGCGCTTAACCATCAGGACACCACCAGCAGTGCTGAAGACACATTCTGAGAGAACACTGGCTGCCAGGCACAATAAAACCTCTAAGTCGTGTGAGGCGAGCTCAGGCCACTCATCCATTTTGGATGATCAAAATGCGAAAGGGTCCAAACCCTACCTGGTGGTTTTGATATTTAGTTCTAGATACTCCTGCACCATCCTCTCCATTCGTTCACCACGTGTAAGACTTGAACTCTGTTGTGCCGGTGCATGAGTTGGTCTAAAGAACGCGTCAAAGGACTCACAGAAATTGCTTCTTCCACTTCCACCAATGCTGCTGCTAATGTTTTGGTGTTGATGATTTGACGGGCCGGAGGTTGGAAGTCTTCAGCTGCGATATGAACTGTTTTCTTCACTGCTGTCTTAGGGAAAAGCTTTCTTAAGGTTGTGTAAAAGTGTGTTTCGATACTCCAGCATTCACGGGTCCCTTTCTAGGGCGGGAATCATCTGGCAAAATTTTTGTTTTTTATAACGTGGATCTAATAAAGTGGCAACACAGTAGTTAGCATTATTCCTAATCATAACTATACAGGGATCATGCTGCAGATAGTGCAGCAAGAAAATACTCATATGTCGGGCTCTATCATGAGTTCCAAGCCCATGCTGTGTTGGTGGCTGGGTAACAATGAGGCTCGTTTCCATTGTCCCCTCTCGCAACCACGAACAACAGAGAGAGGAGGATTATCCTCTTCATCCGACAGTTGCTTTCCAATCACCTCTTCCTCCTCCATTTTTTCCTCGGATCTTGCACCTTTGATAACAGTTTGTCTGTTATCACCAGCCCCCCTCGATCACAGTAGCTCACCCTCCCTTGGCATCCACCTGTGTGATGACAGTCTTGAACTTAGAGACAATGTTATCCCTTCCGCATCCTCCTCTGCTCCCTCCTCTTCTTCTTGGAAAACCATCTCCTCCGCAGGCTATTCAAAGTCTGCTCCAGCATATAGATGAATTTCAAAAAAATCATAGGAAGCTTTTTCCACTATAAAAATACAAATTTTATTTAGAACATTTTTAAAATACATATACGGATAAAAATATCCAAATGGGGGACAACATTATGCAAAAAAGCCTACAGAAAACAGGTACAGGTACAGTTGGTAGTGTTCAATAGTGAATATATCCGTATATCATGCTTAAAGCCACATTGACAAACAAGGGGTTATGTATATTTAATGTCTATCACATATACCACAGTGCATAGATTTTTAAGTAAAATATCCCCAAAACATATCTGTTAGCATAGGGTTAAAACGGACATAAAGATTGCCCTCCTACCAATAAAGCTAGCATTTAAATGTTTGCTATGCAAGTGCAGAGCATGCAGCAAGTGCTATAATATGTGCAGTAACCTGCATAACGATGCACAAAAAAGTTTTTAAAGTGTTGAAAATAGTAAGCTGCTGGTAGGAGACCGTACCTGATTGCGGCTGCAGCACCCCTGACGCACGTTTCGCGTTTAGCTTGTTCACAAGGGAGCGTGTGTATGCATAAGTTCTTTGTTAGATCTTTATATAGGACCCGGTGTTTCAATATCAGCGTTTCAGCTGACATACTGCCTGACGTCAGCATAGGGAGGCATCACATGACACTCGGCCCAACCCTCTGCTCGACGCGTCAGAGTAGGGGCGGGCACAAGTGCCGAGGAGGACGCACTGCCATAGCGACCGCAAAAGCAGGAAGTCAGCTGGAGAGCCCGTCACCGTATGTTAGAAAGCAATGCTGCATGCCTGCAATTTACATGTGAGTAAGAGTAAAATAGGTAGTACAATGCCTTACTCTTATACCATCATATCGATCATATATATACATATCAGCAATAAAGCGTCAAAAAAAGTACACTGCAATAGTGAAAAAAGGCAGGAAATCGACTAAAAAAAGGATATATCACCGCCATTACAAGACTATGTTGCATGCCTATATATTACATGTAAGCAGGGATACAGATATAAATAGTTTACTACTTATATGTCATCATAACTGACCAAACCACTTACAAAGAGATAAGACTGTAATATATTGAGGAGGTTAGGAAGAGAGGAGGGATATACATAGAAATAATAAGATATAATAGAAAAACAAAGATAAAAAAAAAAAAAAAAATAGGATCATGATAATGATCACCCAAATATTAAAGTGATACAATAATAATATAAATGCCCTAATACTAGGTACATAATGTGAATATATGTAAAAAAAAAAAAAAAATTAAAAAGTAATAAGTGCATCATATATAAAGTGTATGTCATATAATGATGTTAGTGCCCTAATAATAAGCATATAATGTGAGTGTAGAAATAAAGAAAAAAAAAAAAAAAATTTTAGAAGTATTATTACGTGCATTATATATAAAGTGTACGTCATATACATGAATATGCAAACTACAAAAATTCTTATAAAATGCAAGAAAAATATACCAATATTTATTCTAGTGTATATAAACATAAAGTGCACAATATGTGTGATTTAATAAATGTATCATAGAAAAAATATAAAAAAAAACAAAAAACACATAAATGTCCTATTTCTTCTAATTATTCTTCTTCTCTTCACGCCCCTCAGAAAACGCCATCAGAAGAGTAATAGGTCGCAGAACAGAGTCGCCCTCACAAGGCCTCTCCCAGAAGATTCCATCGGGTCCAAAAAGAACACAGTGTCAACAGGTATGTATGTAATCTAAAATAACACATAAAAAAATATATAGTTAAAAACAAAACAACAAACAAAGAACAAAAAGACTATAAGAATGGGGCATAGCTCAGAACTTCATTAAGACCCGCTGGTTGCACAGACTGTACACTAGAAATCCAGCCTCCATTTGCGCAAGTGTCTTTCTCCAATTGCCTCCCCGCAAATCAATGTGTACCCTGTCAATCCCCGTGACTTTTAGCAACTTAGCATCACAATCATGGTATCTTTTGAAATGCCTGGGTATAGGTTTCATGGAAGTCCAATCATCCTCATCCAAAGCCTTCAATATATCATGATAGTGTTCCCTGACCCTGATTTTTAAAGGTCTAGAGGTAAGTCCAATGTAGATTTTTGGACATGGACATACTGCATAGTATACTACGCCTATAGAGTCGCAGGTGATGTGCTGAGTAATATCAAATTTCCTCTTACCGTCACTTGACAGGAAGTCGAGAGCTCGTGACATGTTTGGGCAGGCTATGCATTTCCCACATGGGTAAAAACCCCACTTAGGACCACCAGAGCCAAAGGTTTTATTTGTTAAAGGTTCAGCATAATGGCTGTGAACGAGCAAATCCTTTAAGTTGGGTGAGCGCCTATAAGTAATAGATGGCTGCAAGGGAACATGTCTCGCAGTGGTGCAATCCATTCGAAGGATGGGCCAGTATTGCTCCAGAACATTTTTCAGTTTTCATCCACTGATGGTTATACGTGGAAATGAATCTTACTTTAGATTCTTTGTTGGTTTTCTCACTTGGCTGTAACAATTGATTCCTATTTGTCCTTCTGGCCCTAGTAAAACCTTTCTTTATACTTCTTTTTGAATAGCCTTTTCTTCAAATCTGTTTGAAAGAAGTTGTGCTTGCTCAGTGAACTTGCGTTCCGTGGAACAAATTCTTCTGGCCCGCAAAAATTGGCCCGTAGGTATGCCATTCACAAGTGGCAAAGGATGTGCTGAATTCGCATGTAGTATAGAATTTACTGCTGTTTCTTTTCTGAAAACATCCGTTTCCAAAATGCCTTTATCACCTCTAGATATTAATATATCTAGGAAATCTATATGGGATTGGCTATATTTACAAGTTAATTTGATGTTCAAATTGTTATCATTAAGAATGTTGACAAAGGCCAGAAGATCCTGTTCATTGCCCTGCCATATGAGCAGGACGTCGTCAATATAACGGGCCCATAGCAGAGCTCCCTCAATGTAAGCCACTGGATTGGTGAAAAAAATTGATTGTTCCCATTTACCTAAAAAAGATTTGCATAAGATGATGCATATGCCGCCCCCATTGCTGTTCCTTGCTTCTGGAGATAAATGTTTCCTCTAAAGGTAAAAAAATTATGCTCCAATGCAAATTTGAGGAGTCTAAGAAGGAAGTGGATAAATTGAATATCATAATTGGATTGATGCAAAAAAGTTTCAACAGCTGCAAGGCCATCCTTATGTTGAATAGAAGTGTATAACGATTCAACGTCCATGGTGACCAGCCACATATCGTCATCTAGTGGCAATCCTTCTATTTTCCTTAGCACATCCCCCGTATCTTTGACATAAGATGGAAGATTGCCTACCAATGGTTTTAAATAGAAATCAAGGTACTGGCTGATTGTCTCACAGAGATTGCCATTCCCCGAGACGATGGGACGTCCAGGGGGGTTGACCGCATCTTTGTGTATCTTTGGTGTAAAATAGATACATGCCATTTTAGGATACTCAGGCACTAGATGTTTTTGTTGGTCCTTAGTAATGATGCCTTCATAGAAGGCCTCCTTAAGGATTCCTTGCAATTCTCCCTGAAATTTATGCGTAGGATTAAAAGTCAGTTTTTGATAGCATCTTATGTCTCTAAGCTGACGGAAAGCCTCTTCTTCATATGCTTCATGTGGCCAAATCACCACATTCATATTTAGTTCTAGATACTCCTGCACCATCCTCTCCATTCGTTCACCACGTGTAAGACTTGAACTCTGTTGTGCCGGTGCATGAGTTGGTCTAAAGAATGCGTCAAAGGACTCACAGAAATTGCTTCTTC
This sequence comes from Oophaga sylvatica, assembly GCA_033576555.1. Classification (NCBI taxonomy): domain Eukaryota; kingdom Metazoa; phylum Chordata; class Amphibia; order Anura; family Dendrobatidae; genus Oophaga; species Oophaga sylvatica. Next base: position 288,796,535 of record JARQOD010000006.1, read on the forward strand.
CACTTCCACCAATGCTGCTGCTAATGTTTTGGTGTTGATGATTTGACGGGCCGGAGGTTGGAAGTCTACAGCTGCGATATGAACTGTTTTCTTCACTGCTGTCTTAGGGAAAAGCTTTCTTAAGGTTGTGTAAAAGTGTGTTTCGATACTCCAGCATTCACGGGTCCCTTTCTAGGGCGGGAATCATCTGGCAAAATTTTTGTTTTTTATAACGTGGATCTAATAAAGTGGCAACACAGTAGTTAGCATTATTCCTAATCATAACTATACAGGGATCATGCTGCAGATAGTGCAGCAAGAAAATACTCATATGTCGGGCTCTACCATGAGTTCCAAGCCCATGCATGTGTTGGTGGCTGGGTAACAATGAGGCTCGTTTCCATTGTCCCCTCTCGCCAACCACGAACAACAGAGAGAGGAGGATTATCCTCTTCATCCGACAGTTGCTTTCCAATCACCTCTTCCTCCTCCATTTTTTCCTCGGATCTTGCACCTTTGATAACAGTTTGTCTGTTATCACCAGCCCCCCTCGATCACAGTAGCTCACCCTCCCTTGGCATCCACCTGTGTGATGACAGTCTTGAACTTAGAGACAATGTTATCCCTTCCGCATCCTCCTCTGCTCCCTCCTCTTCTTCTTGGAAAACCATCTCCTCCCGCAGGCTATTCAAAGTCTGCTCCAGCATATAGATGACCAGAATAGTGATGGTGATGATGGCGTTGTCAGCGCTAACCATCTTAGTAGCCATTTCGAAACTGTGCAGAAGGGTGCAGAGGTCCTTAATCTGTGCCCATTCTGTAAACGTGATATGCACCATATCTGTACTACGTTGGCCAAGGCTATACGACATGACATACTGCATCAGGGCTCGTTGCTGCTGCCACAGTCGCTGCAACATGTGCAGAGTGAAATTCCACCATGTCGGCACATCGCATATCATCCTGTTATCTGGCATGGACAAAGACCTTCGCATCAATGCAAGTCGATGAGCAGAGGGGTGAGAACGACGGAAATGAGCACACAGCTTACGTGCTTTCTGGAGCACTCCCCCCGGGCCAGAAATAGTGGCTAAAAACGCTCTACTCCCAAAGGTTGAAAGGGGAAAGTAAAGAAAGGGCACGTGTGTGAGCTTGCCTTTGTAGGGCCCAACCAGGTTCGATCATTATAGGCCCACGACCTTCCCGGGAAATGGGGTTTCCCAGCAAGCGCCATTGCTCAAACTCAGCCCCGGGGACTGTCCACAACTCTTCAGCGGGATGAAATGCGATCTCATGTATAATAATTTAAACTCCAAAGGGGGATCAATTTTAAGACCCCGCCTGATTGCCCCTGAGCCCTGGCTGCGGGAGTAAAGGGGTGGGGGGGGGTTTTCCTGCATTGTTTGGGAAATTTTGTCCCCATTAAGGCCCGAAGGGGTTTTTGGGGGCAGGGGCCCAGAGGAATAGAGGAGGGAGAAGCAAAGGGGTTTAAATGTTAAAAAGAGAGGTTTTTTTGGGGGCAAGTCCTGGGGATTCCAAGACTTTTTGGAGCAGCTCCTGTCCCCATAGCCCCCAGAGTCACCCCTGCCCAGTCCAGATGAACCCCTTGGGGCCCCCCTTCTCTCCAAGGGGTTTTGTGGTGAAATTCACCCCGGCAGACAAAATTTTGTCCCCAAAGGGGGCGGGTTTATGTTGTCTGCACATTCCGGTTAGCGCAGGCACAGCTTTTTTAAAAAGGAATTGTAAATGGGGGTTTGGGACTGGGGGATCGATGGCCATCAGCTTTAGGAAAAACCCCGGGGCAACCCAAACGGGAAAAAAACCATTTTCCCTGGCCAAAAAAATTTTTGGGGATGGGGGGGTTCAAATGAGTCGCCCTCCAGAGAAAAGGGAACCCGGGGGCCCGAGCCTAAGCTTTTTGGGGGGTGTCAGGGAACCCCAGCTCAGTCCGGGGCTCGGGGGGGCCCCGGTAAAAAGGGATGTATTTAAGGTTTTAAAAGTTTTTAATGGGTTTTTTGACCCACCCCGGTTTGGGTTTTTTTCCCGGGGGACCCGCGCTGGGGGGCAATCCACGAAGGGGTTTTTTTTTTTCCAGCTAAAAATGTTTTAAACCCCCCACAGGGGAGGGGATCCTTTAGGGCCCTATTTTTTTGGGGGGGGGAAAGGAGGGAGGTTTTTAAAAAGGAAAAACACAAAAAGGGACTTTTTTTAAATTTTCTGAAAATTTTTAGGCCATCCCGGGGCGTTTAGGGGGGAAGGGGGCACATCCCAAATTTTCCCAATGATAGAAAGGGGGCCCCCGTCTCCCATTATAACCCTGACCTGCAAAAGAAGCTAGGGCCCCCGGTTTTTCTCCGTCCCAGCCGGGGGGGGCCTTGTGGTAGGGCCTTCTCTTGAAAAACGTCCCTACTTGC
>JARQOD010000006.1:288799027-288922943 GCA_033576555.1 Oophaga sylvatica
CGGCAGGGGGGCTGATCGTCGCTGAATGTCACACACAGCGATATCGCTGGTGAGCTCGCTGCTGCGTCACAAAACTAGTGACTCAGCAGCGATCTCGGTAGCGATATTGCTATGTGAGACGGGCCCTTAAGTGGAAAGCTTAATTGATTGCTTTCCACTTTCACTTCAGGTCAGCCAGGGACACAATCAGTGACGTCAGAGGGAACTGATTAACAAAAATAGGGGTTCCCTTCGAAAAAAAAATGGCGTGGGGTCCCCCCTATTTTTGTTAACCAGCCAGATGAAGCAGACCGCTGAGGCCTGGACTTTCAGGCTGTTAAGGAGCCAAGATCCATGGACCTTGCCAGCTGATAATACTAGGCCACAGCAGTCTGCATATCTTGGCTGATTAACAAAAATAGGGGATCCCTCGAAAAAAAATTGGCGTGGGGTCCCCCCTATTTTTGTTAACCAGCCAGATGAAGCAGACCGCTGAGGCCTGGATTTTCAGGCTGTTAAGGAGCCAAGATCCATGGACCTTGCCAGCCTGATAATACCAGGCCACAGCAGTCTGCATATCTTGGCTGATTAACAAAAATAGGGGATCCCCTCTAAAAAAATTGGCGTGGGGTCCCCCCTATTTTTGTTAACCAGCCAGATGAAGCAGACCGCTGAGGCCTGGATTTTCAGGCTGTTAAGGAGCCAAGATCCATGGACCTTGCCAGCCTGATAATACCAGGCCACAGCAGTCTGCATATCTTGGCTGATTAACAAAAATAGGGGATCCCCTCGAAAAAAATTGGCGTGGGGTCCCCCCTATTTTTGTTAACCAGCCAGATGAAGCAGACCGCTGAGGCCTGGTTTTTCAGGCTGGTAAGGATCCAATATCCATGGACCTTGCCAGCCTGATAATACCAGGCCACAGCAGTCTGCTTAGCTTGGCTGGTTAACAAAAATAGGGGATCCCTCGAAAAAAAAACGGCGTGGGGATCCCCCCTATTTTTGTTAACCAGCCAAGTAAAATGCAGACTGCTGCGGCCTGGTATTAAAAGACTGTCAAGGCCCATGGATTTTGGCCCTCAACAGCCTGATAATACCAGGCTACAGCAGCCCCACATTTGGCGCATCAAAAGATGTGCCAATTGTGGCACTTTACCCGGCTCTTCCCACTTGCCCTGTAGCGGTGGCAAGCGGGGTAATAAGGGGTTAATGTCACCGTTGATTGCACGGTGACAATAAGCCCGGTTAATAATGGAGAGGTGTCAATAAGACACCGATCCATTATTAATCCCAAAGTTATTAAATGTTTAAAAAAAAGTCACAGCAAGAAAAAAGTCTTTTAATGAAATAAAAGAGACAACACAGTTTTCACTTCTTTTATTACTCTCTCATTCCTGCGACGCCATCGATCTCCTGTAAAAAAAGAAAAAAAACAAACCAACAGTATACCACCTGTCCGACGCAGTCCATATCGACAGTCCCACGACGATCCAACTCTGCTACATCGCAATGACAGGCAGAGCCTGTCATCGCGACGCAGCACAGCTGATTACCTGCTTCCCCGGCGGTGACGTCATCGGACTGACTGCTTTACGGCCGGGATTACCCAGCAGTCACTGCAGTTATTGCGAGAAACTGCATGTGACCGCCGGGGAAAGAAGATTGCGGCCATGAAGCAGTCCAGCCCGTGACTGCCGGAGATCTTCTGCCAGGTAAGTGCCGCTGACTCCTGACAGACCCGACCGACGGACACTGACAGTGACAGTGACAATCCCGATTCCGGTATCCGATATGACGAAAATATCGGAACTCGGAATCGGAATTCCGATACAGCCAATATCGGCCGATACCCGATATTTGCAGTATCGGAATGCTCAACCCTATTAAAGATGTGTTTCGCTTACATGGAGTACCGGATGAGGTTATTTCGGATCGAGGGGTGCAATTCACTTCAAGGTTTTGGCAAAATTTCTGTGCAGCATTGGACATTAAAGTAAACCTTTCTTCTGCTTTTCATCCCCAGACTAATGGACAGACCGAACGAACCAATCAAACTCTGGAGCAGTATCTCCGCTGCTTTATCTGCCACCTACAGGATGATTGGGTGGATCTACTTCCATTGGCTGAGTTCTCTTATAACAACTCTCAGAGCGCCTCCACTAAGCAGTCTCCTTTTTACTCCAATCTAGGTTATCATCCTAACATTCTTCCACGATTTCCCATAGAAACGCCTTTGCCGGCAGTGGCCGAAAGAATCACGTCTTTACAGAAGAATATGGATCTTCTAAAGGAAAATCTGGAATTGGCTCAGGAAAGGTACAAGAAAGCAGCAGATAAATTTCGTAAACCTGCACCAGCTTTCAAGGTAGGAAACCTGGTCTGGCTGTCAACCAGAAATCTTAAGTTAAGGATTCCATCGTCTAAGTTGGGACATAAGTACATTGGACCCTATAAAATCAGTAAAATTATAAGTGCCGTTGCTTGTCGTCTTCAACTGCCTAGAACTATGAGAATCCACCCTGTCTTTCATGTATCCCTACTAAAGGCTGCAACACCCAATACGTTTCCTGGACGTTCTTCTCCTTGCCCTGACCCAGTGCTAGTCTATGGTCAGGAAGAATTTGTTGTGGAAAGAATTCTAGATTCCAGGTTATACAGAAATCAGTTACAATATTTGATTAAATGGCAGGGCTACCCAGTGGAGGACAACTCATGGGAACCAGTCAATAACGTTAATGCTCCTCGTTTGCTCTGCCAGTTTCATCAGAGGTACCCAGACAAGCCTGGTCTGAGGCCATCCGGAGGTTGTCCCTAAGGGGGGAGTAATGTAAGGTTCTTTGTACATGTTCTTGAAACTCAGTTTTCCATCAGCCATTTTGCTTTCTGTCTTGCTGCAGCTATCTTGCCCTCAGTCAATATGGAGTTTTCAGCTTTCATGTTCCCGCCCTGATTCTCTCCCTCTTGCTTCTTAAGCAGCCACAGCTGAGCAATCAGTGCTTCAGAATCTAGCCTGCAGTGAACCTGTGACCTGACTCCTGGAAGCCTTGGACTATGTACTCCAGCTATTCCTACTGAGGAACTCTGAACACTTGTGGACTCTGGAACCCTGCTCTTTGAAAGATCCACGTTTGCATGGACTTACGGTAACAGAGAAGAAGATCCTGAACCTGTTGTGGAGAGTGATTGCTGAGCTTAAGTTACTCTGGCCTGCTGTGTCTCCTGCTTCTGTATCTGCAAACTGTGTGACTATTTTTGCCACTTGTATGAAGTAATACAAGACCTTCTATATCAAACCTGTGTCTCATGTATTTTCATCGCACCCAAGCACAAGACGCTATATGAACTGTACTACATACATTACACCTGATCACGCTGCTGGCGTCGCTCTGACCCGCAGTCAGAGCTTCAATTGTACTGGCGTCTGTATAGACGCCAGTGCAATTGATCCCTGGGAGCCGGCACGCAGCAGCTTCTCTGCGCCGGCTGTCAGCTTGACATCCGGCACAGGGAACCGCCGACTCTCAGGTTTAAAATAGTTCCGGATCGCCGCTCTCATTCTCCCCGGTTCGGGGAACCGGCTGCTTTTTGAACAACCGGTTCCATCGAACCGGGTAGAAACGGCTGAATCCCACCCCTGGATGAGCCTATTTCTAACAAGGGGCCTGGAGCTGCAGCTCCATCAGCCCCTACGTTAATCCGGCCCTGCATACATGTCTTCTTCATCTTAGCTCCTCACCATCACCTGTCTGTTCCTCGTTGCAACTTCTTATCACCTCCATGAGCGCTGAATTCCTGAGCCTCCTTAATAAGGTCACAATTTCAGAACTTGCAGCGCAATGTAAGGGGGTGAAGGGCAAGAACAGACAAAAGGAGGTTACCTCCCTCGCTCCGTGTCCAGAACCATTTGGTAGGGCAGCAGGGTTGCCGGGGGGAAGATTGCTTGACATGGACCGATCACACCACGTGACCGATGAGAGACGTGGGGGGATGCGCTGGGGTGGTGGACAGGAAGCTAGAAGGGTGGAAGGCACGAAAGCAGTGCGCGCAGAAAAGAGAACAGCTTGAGTCGCATGGAGGAGAGGCTGCATCCTTGCGCCGCAGTAAAGAGGGGACCCCCGGTCAGTGCCCTGACTTAGCAGTATGTGACATAGTGAGATCCATCTGTGAGCACGTTAATGCGGAAGCCTCAGTGTCTGGAGGATGCTTCCTTCAGCAGAGTACAGAGACAGGAACCCTGACTTTTCCCCGGTGACAGGCCGGAGCCCCTGAGTGTTCCAGAGAGACTTGCCAGTTTTCTCATCATCATTTTTCTGCTTATAGACTGTAAGCCTGTTATTTAGAGACTCAGGGCAGGAGAGATATGCAGCCCCTCTGCGTCATTTCTGTCTCCTGCCTTAACCACGGAGTTTCCCCGCTGTTGCCAGGAACAAGAGAGAGACTTTGGAGACTGCAAGTGCCGCTGTTGACGGTGCCTACGTTGGAGAAGATGGACCCTGCAATCAAGGTTTCATTGAACTGATAAGTTCTCAGAATACTCTTTCTTCTTCTTCTTCTGTTGTTTAGTGAACTGTTGCCCAATCTTATTTAGCTTAAGTGTATTGTTGGAATTGCATTTGCTCCCCTTTATTTCTCCTTGCGAGGAGATATTCTCCCCTGTAAATAAATCCTTCAACTGTTGGTCTGTCTCTGGTCCGTGGTGACTTTCTTATCTCCTGCACGATTCTTACGTTTTACACTTGGTGTAGTCAGCAGGATGTCACGCGACGGCTCAGAAGGGGCAGACTAAGCAGTTTGGGGAGGCCCCAAGTCTAGCCTTTCCCTGAGAGCCATGTTGAATAATTTGCCTAAGGTTTCTGGGAACAATGTGATGTTGTGGAGTTGGACGGAGCCCATCCGGGGTCTCATGAGGATGTACCCCATGACTCGGCCCTGGAGGCAGAGATTGCAGTAATGGCCCTGGAGGGGGTAGGTCAGGATTTTGTTATGCTTAGGCCTCCCCGGGAGAGAGACACCCTGGAGAAAGTTCTATGCATTCTTGAGGAGACTGTTATGATTTGGTAGCTGAGGAGAGCAGGCAAAAATGGCAATACACCAGAGAGGTTGGAATCTACTGGTTTGCAGTACCCTAACTAACCACCACAACTAAAGGCAGCCGTGGAGCGTTCCTACGTTGGTCCTAGATGCCTCGTCACAGCCTGAGAGGTTAACTACACCTAAAGATAGAAAGAGGAAAGTTATCTGCCCCGGAGCAGATCCCCAAAGAACATAGGAAGCCCCCAAACATGTAATGGCGGTTAGATAAGAGGCAATACAGACACAGACAGAAAATAGTATGAGCAAACGTTGGGGCCCAATCTTCCTAGACAGAAAAGGATAGGAAGGACACTTACTGCAATCCAAAAAACCCTAAAAAATACCAACTCTGCTAATTGCAAAAACACCTGAGATCACACGACCTCTACCACCTAAATTAGTTCTCTGGTGTAACAAAACTAAGCCGCAGCCACTGAAAAAACTGGAAAAGGCAAATGAACAAATAACAGTGGCTCCAGAAGAACAGAGAGGAGCCCAAGCCCCCGGGGGGGGGGGGAGACCTGGCTAACCTCACAGAAATATGCAAATGGTAAGCACAAAAACAAAAAACAGAAAATATCTTATCTGAGAGCAGGAGAAGAGGCAAGACTCAGCAAGCTTCCAAGTGAACCAGGAACCACAGTTGAGACAAGAACAATTGATCATCGGCAACCATGATGGGAGGGAACCTCCCTTATATAAGACCAGTCTGTAACTCCTGATTGCCAATCCTCATTGAATGGTTCAGTACTGTTTGTAACCACCACAGGGAGCTTCTGCTCAGAATTCATTTCTAACACATTCACAACAGTACCCCCCCTTGAGGAGGGGTCACCGAACTCTCATTTGGGCAACCAGGTTGGTCAGGCTGAGCTCTGTGATATGCACGGATCAGTCTCCTAGCATGAATGTCCGAAGCAAACACCCAAGAATTGTCCTCCTGACCATAACCTCTCCACTTAACCAAATACTGGAGTTTCCGTCTAGAAAAACGAGAATCCAATATTTTCTCAACCACATACTCCAGATTGCCCTCAACCAAAACAGGGTCAGGAGGCGCAGCCATAGGAACCACTGGCTCGACAAACCTCTTCAATAAGGACTTGTGGAACACGTTATGGATCTTAAATGTCCCTGGAAGAAGTAAACGAAAGGAAACAGGATTAAGAATCTCCATGATCTTATAAGGTCCAATGAACCTAGGCTTAAACTTAGGAGATGCAACTCTCATAGGGATATTTCTTGAGGACAACCAGACCAAGTCCCCCACTTCAAACCGAGGACCATCAGTCCTATGCCGGTTAGCAAACCGCTGGGCCGTCTCCTGAGAGAGGGACAACCTCTCCACTACCTGGTCCCAAATCTGCTGCATACGCTCCACAACAGAGTCAACACCTGGACAGACAGAAGACTCCGTCTGTCCCGAAGAAAATTGAGGGTGAAACCCAAAATTGCAGAAAAATGGAGACATCAAAGTGGCAGAGCTAGCCCTATTATTAAGAGCAAACTCAGCCAAAGGCAAAAAAGAGACCCAGTCATCTTGATCAGCAGACACAAAGCATCTCAGATAAGTCTCTAATGTCTGGTTTGTTCTCTCAGTTTGTCCATTGGTCTGAGGATGAAAAGCCGAGGAGAAAGACAATTGAACACCAAGTTTAGAACAAAAAGTCCTCCAAAATCTGGAAACAAACTGGACTCCTCTGTCAGACACAATGTTCTCAGGAATGCCGTGTAACCGAACCACGTGCTGAAGGAACAAAGGCACCAATTCGGAGGAGGAAGGCAACTTAGGTAATGGCACAAGATGTATCATTTTGGAAAACCTATCACAAATCACCCAGATAACGGTCATTCTCTGAGAAACAGGGAGGTCGGAAATGAAATCCATAGAGATATGGGTCCATGGTCTCTTGGGCACAGGCAATGGCATCAACAAACCACTAAAGCGAGAGCAAGGCTTGGAGCGAGAGCAAGTCCCGCAGGACTGCACAAATTCCCTGACGTCACGAGACAAAGTAGGCCACCAAAAGGACCGACTAACCAAGTCTCTGGTACCAAAAATTCCGGGATGACCGGCCAACGCGGAACAATGAATCTCGGACATCACACTCTTTTTCCACCGGTCTGGGACAAACAATTTCCCAATAGGGCAGCGCTTGGGTTTATCCTCCTGACACCCTTCCAGAGCCAGTCTCAAATTGGGTGAGATGGCGGAAAGAACTACACCCTCTTTCAAAATAACAGCAGGATCAGATAACTCAGGAGAGTCCGCAAGGAAACTCCTCGAGAGGGCATCCGCCTTAACATTCTTAGTGCCAGGAAGAAAGGAAACCACAAAATTAAAACGTGTGAAAAACAAGGCCCACCTGGCCTGTCTAGGATTAAGTCGCTTGGCTGATTCCAGATAAACCAGATTCTTATGGTCCGTGAGGACCACCACCTGATGTTTGGCTCCCTCCAGCCAATGTCTCCACTCTTCAAAAGCCCACTTCATGGCTAATAACTCCCGATTACCCACGTCATAATTACGTTCAGTTGGAGAAAATTTTCGAGAGAAAAAGGCACAAGGGTTACTTTTAGAGGTTTTAGGATCTCTTTGGGACAAAACGGCACCTGCCTCAATTTCAGAGGCATCAACCTCCACCTGAAATGGCAGAGAAACATCAGGCTGCCGTAGAACAGGAGCAGAAGTGAATCTCTGCTTAAGTTCCTGAAACGCAGAGACTGCCTCAGGAGGCCAATTCACCACATCAGAACCCTTTTTGGTCAAATCAGTCAATGGTTTCACAATAACAGAGAAATTACCAATAAATTTACGATAAAAATTGGCAAAACCCAAGAATCTCTGAAGAGTCTTTAATGAAGTAGGTTGGACCCAATCACAGATGGCCTGAACCTTGACCGGGTCCAGTTCAATAACAGATGGGGACAAAATGAATCCCAGAAATGAGATCCTCTGTACGCCAAAAAGACACTTTGATCCCTTCACATACAGAGCATTCTCTCTCAAAATCTGGAACACAGTCCAAACATGTTTCACATGAGAGTCCCAGTCATTGGAAAAAATCAAGATATCATCCAAATAAACAATCAGAAATTTATCCACAAAATCCCTGAAAATGTCATTCATGAAGGACTGGAAGACGGAAGGAGCATTAGTGAGCCCAAAGGGCATCACTAGGTACTCAAAATGCCCCTCTGGGGTATTAAACGCCGTCTTCCATTCATCCCCGTGCTTAATGCGAATAAGGTTATACGCCCCCCTGAGGTCAAGCTTGGTAAACCAAGTAGCACTTTTCACCCTGGAAAACAGGTCAGAAATCAAGGGTAACGGATATTGATATTTCACAGTGATATTGTTCAAGAGACGATAATCAATACATGGCCTTAATGAACTTTAAGTTCACTTTAAAAAGGCGCCCTTTAGGGAATTTACTACCAGGCACTAATTCAATAGCACAGTCATAGCTCCTATGGGAGGGCAAGGATGCAGATTTACTTTCGCTAAACGCATCAGAAAAATCAGTCAAAAAGTCAGGAACATCCTGAGCCTGGGGAGAGGCAGAAAAAACAGGAGTGTTGGCATTAACACATTGGCAGCCCCAACTGGTTACAGACACAGATTTCCAATCCAAAACAGGATTATGAGACTGTAACCAAGGGAAACCTAGTACAATAATGTCATGCAGATTATACAGCACCAAAAATTTGCAACTCTCCTGATGATCAGGTTCAACCCTCATTATCACCTGAGTAGAGAACTGGGGTTTATTCTCAGCCAAAGGGGTAGAATCAATCCCCAGTAGGGGAATAGACTTCCGTAGGGGTATCAAGGGAAACCCTCAACGTTTAGCAAAATCAAAATCCATCAGGTTAATAGCTGCTCCGGAATCAACAAAAGCCTGAGCAGAAAATGTGGACAGGGAGCAAATCAGGGTAACAGTCAACAGAAATTTAGTCTGAACACTACCCAAGACAACTGAGCGTGCAAAACGTCTTCCCCGCTTAGGGCAGACTGAAATAGCATGAGAGGCGTCACCACAGTAGAAACATAACCCATTGCGTTTTCGAAACTCATGACGCTGTGCCCCAGAAGCCACTCTATCACATTGCATGGGATCGGAAGCTGGTTCACAAGGCAACACTATTCCACGCATACCTCTACGCTCACGCAAACGTCTGTCAATTTGAATCGCTAATGACATAGAATTATTGAGACCAGAGGGAGCAGGGAAACCCACCATAACATATTTTACTTTCTCTGACAGATCCTTCCGAAAAAGGGCTGCCAAAGCATCATCATTCCATTTGGTCAGGACTGCCCACTTTCGGAATTTCTGACAGTACAACTCAGCGTCCTCAAGCCCCTGATTTAATGCCAACAAGGTTTTTTCAGCTTGATTAGTGACATTAGGTTCATTGTACAATAACCCCAGAGCCAGAAAAAATGCATCAACATTACTCAAAACAGGGTCCCCAGGTGTCAGGGAAAAAGCCCAATCCTGAGGATCGCCGCGCAGGAGAGAGATGACAATTTGAACCTGCTGTGCTGCGTTCCCTGAGGACTTAGGTTTTAAGGCAAAAAACAACTTACAGTTATTTTTGAAATTCAGAAATTTAGCTCGTTTCCCCAAAAATAAATCTGGCATGGGGATCCTAGGTTCCACAACCGGCAACCCTGCAAGATAGGTAGCAATACTCCGAACTTCAGTGGCAAGCTGATCCACACGGCCAGACAACTGTGCAAACTCCATTGAGAGAAAAAAAAAATCCTCCTCAGCACCCAGAGAAAAAGAGGGTAAAAATGCAACAAACAGAGAGAAAAAAAAATTTCTGACAACTTCCTTTTTTTCTTTTTCCTTTTACTATTTTTCCCTTCTGTTGAGTACCATATCATTTTCAGTTTGGCCGGTGATACTGTTATGATTTGGTAGCTGAGGAGAGCAGGCAAAAACGGCAATACACCAGAGAGGTTGGAATCTACTGGATTGCAGTACCCTGACTAACCACCACAACTAAAGGCAGCCGTGGAGCGTTCCTACGTTGGTCCTAGACGCCTCGTCACAGCCTGAGAGGTTAACTACACCTAAAGATAGAAAGAGGAAAGCTATCTGCCCCGGAGCAGATCCCCAAAGAACATAGGAAGCCCCCAAACATGTAATGGCGGTTAGATAAGAGGAAATACAGACACAGACAGAAAATAGTATGAGCAAACGTTGGAAAATATCTTATCTGAGAGCAGGAGAAGAGGCAAGACTCAGCAAGCTTCGAAGTGAACCAGGAACCACAGTTGAGACAAGAACAATTGATCACCGGCAACCATAATGGGAGGGAACCTCCCTTATATAAGACCAGTCTGTAACTCCTGATTGCCAATCCTCATTGAATGGTTCAGTACTGTTTGTAACCACCAGCGGGAGCTTCTGCTCAGAATTCATTTCTAACACATTCACAACAGGAGACGCATGGGGATCACACTGATGTAGGGGAGCTGCGCATGCTACTATTTCACTGGTTACAGAGGGAGGGGGAGACCATGACACAGTTTATGAATGTCCTGCAGGAGTTCCATACTGCCATCATATGGAAGAATGGCGTAGGGGTAGGGACAATTGACGTTGTGCTTCGAGACTAACTGGTGACGGGTTTGCGTCATGTGCTGAAACAGGCCCTGAGAGAGCACATGTGAGTAAAGCCAGATATGACTTTCTCTGAGCTCAGGAGTGAGGCGCTCACATGCGAACAAGAGCAGGGGGTGGTAGTGCCAGTGGGGAAGGTACGGTGCGGGGAGGTAGCTGCCACCACGAACGCTGCCTCCAATGGATAGAAGACCTGAAAAAGGAGATTAGACAGATTCGGGAAGAAGCGGTGGCGTCCATGGGAGCCACGACAGCAGAATCCAGCTCACTGGTGCGAGGCAGGGAGACTGCTCCCCAGCATGAGACTGGTGCCCCCCCGGAGAAGAGGTCCACTTACATGTTACACCTGCGGAGAGCCTGGCCACATAGCCCGGTGGTGTCCCCAGTGGAGCCGACCATCCCTGCGGCCTCCGTTAAACTAGGTGGCTCCGAGCCCGAGGGACACCACCCGGAGCATGAAAATTGGAGTAGTAGTGGAAGTCCCACCAGCCTAATTTCCACATGCCCCCTGGTATGGGACAAAATTAACGGAAGAGCAGTGCATTGCCTAGTAGACACTGGCTCACAGGTCACCACCATGCCTGAGGGATATTTCTGTCGGCACTTCATGGAGGCGCTGAGATCAGAATGGGGGCCAGTAATAAAACTCACGGCAGCAAATCACTTTCCCATCCCGGTCATAGGGGTGATGTGGATGAATATAGAAGTTTGCGGCAAAGATGTTGGGAGGAAAGGAGTAGTACTGGTGGATGGGGAAGCAGCCAGAGACCATACCGTAACTCTAGGGATGAATGTGCTCAAAGATCTCGGGAGTCTTCTCTTCAACGAGTCCCCATAACAATTCCTACAACAATGGAGTGATCAAACCCCCCAAAGGAGGGTCTTCCAGCAACTTATACTTGCAGCCCAGGCCCAGGAAACGTACAACAATGGGAAGGCACTCGGCAAAGTAATCGTACTCGCCACTGTCAATTGAGTGTTGCCCCCTGGACAGACTGTGCTTCCTTTGCCTGTCAGAGCTAGTGTTCCCCTGGAGTGGGTAGACGTACAAGTTGAACCCAGCAAGGCTGATCAGCTGCCGTTGGGAATATTGGTCACACGGACCCTAGCTACGGTACGGGATGAGACTGTCCTCGTGTGCTGTGTAAATCTGGGAGAAAGTGATGTAACCTTACCCTCCGGAGTGAAGTAGCTCACATCTTAGGTATGCCCAATGAGCTGGTCCCATCTGAGTCCGTGCAGTTGACCGCAAAGCCAGATGATCCTTGGTTAGTGACGGTGAAGTCTGAAGCAGCTCCAGACTCCAGATTGCTGCAAGAGGGGCGACGGATATTGGAAAGCATGAGAGCAGAGCTGTCGGAGCTGCCCCCGCAACAAATTCCCCAGGTGGAGGCCTTGCTTGGAAAATATCAGGAGGGGTTCGCCAAGAACGAAGATGATTTTGGATGCACCACTGCGATTACCCGCGAGATACCCACCAGGGATGTGGCACCCATCCGGGAACGGTACTGCAAGATACCTCCACAACTGTATCAGGAGGAGAAGGGAATGCTGTCACAGATTTTGAAGAAGGGGGTAATTCGGGAGAGCCAAAGTCCGTGGGCGGCCCCCATAGTCCTGGTACGAAAGAAGGACGGGTCCTTACGCTTCTGTGTGACTGCCGACTCAACGCTTGTACGGTGCAATTTTTGTACCTGCTGCCAGGGATAGAGGAGTCCCTGTCAGCGCTGGGGAATGCCAGATACTTTTCCACATTGGATCTGGCCAGCGGCTACTGGAAACTGCCGATGTCTGAACAAGACCGGGCCAAGACAGCTTTCATCCTCCTGATGGGACTATATGAGTTTGACCGCATGCCATTCCGTCTAGCCAATGCTCCGGGAATATTCTAACGCCTCATGGAGAGATGTCTAGGGGACCTGAATTTTGAAGCCACCCTGATCTACCTGGATGACATCATCATCTTTGCTCCCACCGTTGACGAACATCTGCAGAGACTGGAGCAGGTGCTGAGTTGGCTACAAAAGTATGGGCTGAAGGTAAAGCCTCAAAAGTGTCAACTTTTCCGCACGCAGATCAAATATCTGGGTGTAAGGTTCTATGTATATATTCCTGAAACTCAGTTTGTTCGTCAGCCATTTTACTTTCTGTCTTGCTGCAGCTATCTTGCCCTCAGTCAAAATGGAGTTTCCAGCTTGCATGTTCCCGCCCTGATTCTCTCCTTTGCTTCTTAAGCAGCCACAGCTGAGCAATCAGTGCTTCAGAATCTAGCCTGCAGTGAACCTGTGACTTGACTCCTGTAAGCCTTGGACCTTGTACTCCAGCTATTCCTACTGAGGAACTCTGAAGCACTTGTGGACTCTGAACCCTGCTCTTTGAAAGACCCACGTTTGCATGGACTTATGGTAACAGAGAAGAAGATCCTGAATCTGTATTGGAGAGTGATTGCTGAGCTTGGATTACTCTGGCCTGCTGTGTCTCCTGTTTCTGTGTCTGCAAACTGTGTGACTATTTCTGCCAACTTGTATGAAGTAATACAGGACTTTTCTATATCAAACCTGTGTCTCATGTATTTTCATCGCACCCAAGCACAAGACGCTATATGAACTGTACTACATACATTACAGATTCTGAAGCCAAAACGTTAGTGTCTGCTGGGTCTGGAAGGCTGTGTCTGCTGTACTGTGGATATCAGACGTCCGGTTGTACTTTCTGTGATGACAGTGGTTGTGACTTCTCACAACCATTCCAGGTGAGCAATTCCCTTAAGTTTTTTCTTTTTGCAGTGTTACCACAGGTAAACACTATTGTTTTTTTTTTCCTTTCTTTTCTCTTTTTTGTCTGCTGTAACTCTGGATATCAGATGTCTGGTTGAAACTTTCTGTGATGATAGTGGTTGTGACTTCTCACAACCATTCCAGGTGAGCAGTTCCCTTAATTTTTTTTTCTCTCTGCAGTGTTGCCACAGGTGAACACTATTGTTTTTTTTTTTCTCTCCTCTTCTCCAGTAATCCTGTCTTAAAAGATCTGGAAAATGGAGGCCCGCATAAAGGAACTTTGCGGAGTGACTGATAATATCCTTGCAGATTTGCAGAATATAAAGACCCGTTTTACAAATCTACAGGACCTCAATAATCACAATTTGCAAGTGGTTGGACAGACTACCCAGGATTTGCGAGCCAGGATTGAGGTTCTAGAGGGGCGAGTCCAGGCTCCTGCCGTAGCCCCGAGTGCTGGGATTCCCAAGTTGCCCCCTTTTCGTTTTGGCGGTGAACGTGAGAAATTCAGGGGATTTATTAATCAATGCAATCTTTTTTTTTCTGCACATGCTTCACAATTTCCCACTGAACGATCTAAGGTGCTTACTATAATTATGTTGCTTACCAACAAGGCTTTAATGTGGGCAAACCCTCTGATTGAGACTGAGGATGATTGTTTGAATCACCTTGATGATTTTATTTCAGCCATGGGGCAGGTGTTTGATGACCCCAATCGAGGTGCAACAGCTGAAGCAGCCATGTTAGCTTTGCGCCAAGGTAAGCACTCGGTAGCTGAATATGCCTTGGATTTCAGGAGATGGGCCCTTGATACCACCTGGGACAGTTCCGCCAAAAAATCTATTTTTCGAAAGGGGTTATCTCCACTGATTAAGGATGAACTTGCTCGTGCCGACCCTCCCACTGCGTTAGGTGACTTTATTAACTACTGCATCCGTATTGATACTCGTCTGACTGAACGCAGGCAAGAGAGATGGTTCGAAAGCAATCGTACTAACCTTTTCCTACCTTCCTCTCCAGCTAAGGAACCTTTGAGTAGGATTACACGGGAACCTGAACCTGAACCCATGCAGGTAGACTCTTTACAACGACGGGTTAGTGATGCACGCAAGGAACATCGTTTTAAGGAGAATCTATGTTTCTATTGTGGTAAGTCAGGGCACTTCATTATAAACTGCCCCAGCCGTTCTCGTAAGACTACTGCAGCACTCATTCATTGTGAGTGTTGCGAGAGGGGATCTGTCAGGTCCGAGCCTCAGGCTCCAGAGAGATCTGCAGCAACAGATCTTGATTTCTCGGACTTAAACTCCGTTACCTCTGAGGACGTTGACTGTGTAAACGCTGCCATTTTTCAAGTTTCCTCAGCGGTGTCCCAGCTGAGTTGTAAGAAAAACAATTCTCATTGCTTTCTTTCCATCAAACTCTGGGTTGACTCAGCTTGGGTGTCTAGCTCTGCTATGATCGACTCAGGGGCAAGTGGAAATTTTATGGATGTCTCCTTTGCTCTGAAACAGGGAATACGTTCAGTGAAGAAGGCTACTCCAGTACAGATGGAAACTGTGGATGGCTCCCTGCTGACCTCTGGACCAGTGGATCAGGAAACAGAGCCTTTGAGGGTTCTTATGGGTAAAGATCATCAAGAGAAACTGTCCTTTATGCTTATCTCTTCTCCCCACTTTCCCATTATTCTAGGGCTACCATGGCTGCAGGCTCAGAATCCTACCATTAACTGGGAGACCAAGGAATTACACTTTCCAGAGAAACAGATGAGTCCAAAAGTTTCAGCTTGCTCTGTTCCTAAAGGAATCATGTCAGTCCCTGAACTACCAGCTGTATACCAGGACTATGTGGATTTATGTGACAAGAAGAACGCTGACCAGCTTCCTCCTCACCGTCCATATGATTGTCCAATTGAATTATTGCCTGGAGCAGAGATACCTTTTGGTAAGATCTACCCCCTGGCGGGGCCCGAGCTAAAGGCTTTAAAGGATTACATAGATGAAAATCTAGCCAAGGGCTTCATACGCCCCTCTTCATCTCCTGCAGGTGCACCCATCTTCTTTGTAAAGAAGAAAGATGGATCTCTGAGACCATGCGTAGACTATAGGGAACTCAATAAGGTTACTATTAGAAACCGTTATCCATTGCCTTTAATCCCTGAGTTATTGGAGAGAGTGCGACATGCCAAAATTTTTTCTAAACTAGATCTTCGTGGGGCCTATAACTTAGTCCGTATTAGACCTGGGGATGAATGGAAGACTGCATTCAGGTCACGGTATGGACACTTTGAATATCTAGTTATGCCTTTTGGTCTGAGTACCGCCCCAGCCACTTTCCAACACTTGGTGAATGACATCTTCAGGGATCTCCTAGATACATTCGTGGTAATTTATTTGGATGATATTCTAATTTTTTCTAACTCCACAGAGGAACATCATGGACATGTGAGAATGGTCTTGGAACGTCTAAGACAAAATCATCTTTACATCAAACTTGAAAAGTGTGAATTCCATAGGACCGAAATTCAATTTCTGGGGTATGTACTGTCTACACAAGGAATTAGTATGGATGGAAGCAAAACCCAAGCCATCAAGGATTGGCCAAGTCCTAGAAATGTGAAGGAGGTACAGCGCTTCATCGGGTTTGCCAACTTCTATAGACGTTTCATTAGAAATTTCTCTGAGGTAGTGTCACCTATCACTCAACTTACCCGGAAAGAGTCTAGGTTTTCCTGGACTCCCCAAGCCCAGGAAGCATTTTCCCGTCTAAAAGATAAATTTACCACTGCACCTATCCTAGTACATCCCAACCCCGAGCTTGCCTTCCTAATAGAGGTGGATGCTTCAGACTGTGCCGTTGGAGCTATACTCTCTCAGAGAACAGGTGAGAAGAATGTCTTGCATCCCTGTGCCTTCTTTTCCCAGCAGTTGTCTTCGGCTGAGAGGAACTACGATGTGGGCAATAGAGAGTTGTTGGCCATTATTGCCGCCTTCAAAGAATGGAGACACCTTCTTCAGGAAGCTGCACAGCAAATAGTCATCCTGACAGACCATCGTAACCTTGAGTTTATCAGGTCGGCTAAGTGCCTGACTCCTCGCCAGGCTCGCTGGAATCTTTTCTTAAACCAATTTAATTTTATCATCTCTTATAGACCAGGATCGCGCAATGGAAAGGCTGATGCACTCTCTAGGATTTACTCAGCAGAGACACGTCCAATTACTCCTCCTAAGACTATTCTTCCTGACTCTAGATTCCTAGGAGTAATTCATAATCAAGACCTACTTAAGGACATCAAGGAAGCATACCATGCGGATTCCTTTTTGGCACAACCCCCAAGGGACGTAAGTCTTGTCTTTAAGAATGGTGTGTGGATTCAGGGACAACGCCTGTATATTCCTGAAACAGTCAGATTGAGAGTATTGCAACTCATTCACGATTCCAAGATAGCTGGGCATAGAGGAATTCTAAAGACACAGGAATTTCTTTCTCGTTTCTTTTGGTGGCCCACTTGCAGGAAGGATGTTTTGAATTATGTCACTTCATGTGAGGTCTGTGCAAGATGCAAAACACCTCGCTCCTCACCAACTGGTCTTTTACAGCCTCTTCCCATCCCGTCCCGCCCGTGGGGATCCATTTCTATGGACTTCATTGTGGAGTTACCAACCTCTCAGGGGAAGAACACCATTCTAGTGGTGGTTGACCGTCTAACAAAGGCAGCTCATTTTATCCCTTGTGTCGGCTTACCCACTGCAAAACAGACATCAGATTTGATGATTAAAGATGTGTTTCGCTTACATGGAGTACCGGATGAGGTTATTTCGGATCGAGGGGTGCAATTCACTTCTAGGTTTTGGCAAAATTTCTGTGCAGCATTGGACATTAAAGTAAACCTTTCTTCTGCTTTTCATCCCCAGACTAATGGACAGACCGAACGAACCAATCAAACCCTGGAGCAGTATCTCCGCTGCTTTATCTGCCACCTACAGGATGATTGGGTGGATCTACTTCCATTAGCTGAGTTCTCGTATAACAACTCTCAGAGTGCCTCCACTAAACAGTCTCCTTTTTACTCTAATCTAGGTTATCATCCTAACATTCTACCACGATTTCCCATAGAAACGCCTTTACCAGCAGTGGCTGAAAGAATCACGTCTTTACAGAAGAATATGGATCTTCTAAAGGAAAATCTGGAATCGGCTCAAGAAAGGTACAAGAAAGCAGCAGATAAATTTCGTAAACCTGCACCAGCTTTCAAGGTAGGAGACTTGGTCTGGCTGTCAACCAGAAATCTTAAGTTAAGGATTCCATCGTCTAAGTTGGGACATAAGTACATTGGACCCTATAAAATCAGTAAAATTATAAGTGCCGTTGCTTGTCGTCTTCAACTGCCCAGAACTATGAGAATCCACCCTGTCTTTCATGTATCCCTACTAAAGGCTGCGACACCCAATACGTTTCCTGGACGTTCCTCTCCTTGCCCTGACCCAGTGCTAGTCGATGGTCAGGAAGAATTTGTGGTGGAAAGGATTTTAGATTCCAGGTTGTATAGAAATCAGTTACAATATCTGATTAAATGGCAGGGCTACCCAGTGGAGGACAACTCATGGGAACCGGTCAATAACGTTAATGCTCCTCGCTTGCTCCGTCAGTTTCATCAGAGGTACCCACACAAGCCTGGTCTGAGGTCATCCGGAGGTTGTCCTTAAGGGGGGAGTAATGTAAGGTTCTATGTATATATTCCTGAAACTCAGTTTGTTCGTCAGCCATTTTACTTTCTGTCTTGCTGCAGCTATCTTGCCCTCAGTCAAAATGGAGTTTCCAGCTTGCATGTTCCCGCCCTGATTCTCTCCTTTGCTTCTTAAGCAGCCACAGCTGAGCAATCAGTGCTTCAGAATCTAGCCTGCAGTGAACCTGTGACTTGACTCCTGTAAGCCTTGGACCTTGTATCCAGCTATTCCTACTGAGGAACTCTGAAGCACTTGTGGACTCTGAACCCTGCTCTTTGAAAGACCCACGTTTGCATGGACTTACGGTAACAGAGAAGAAGATCCTGAATCTGTATTGGAGAGTGATTGCTGAGCTTGGATTACTCTGGCCTGCTGTGTCTCCTGTTTCTGTGTCTGCAAACTGTGTGACTATTTCTGCCAACTTGTATGAAGTAATACAGGACTTTTCTATATCAAACCTGTGTCTCATGTATTTTCATCGCACCCAAGCACAAGACGCTATATGAACTGTACTACATACATTACACTGGGGCGCATTGTCTCTGCGGAAGGAGTGAAGCCCTCACAGGAGAAGATTGCCGCAGTCTAAGAGTGGCCGACTCCAAAGAACGTGAAATATGTGCGCGCATTCCTGGGACTCACGGGATACTTCAGACGCTTCGTAAAAGACTTTGCTCGCATCGCCAATCCTCTGCATGAGCTGCTGAAAGGAAGTGCCTTCTAGTGCAAAGAACAGGAATACACAGTGGGGCGAGCGTCAGGAGGAAGCATTCCTGGCCCTGAAGAAAGCGTTGACAGAGGCCCCTGTGCTGGCTTATGCCGACTTCACGCAGCCGTTTATCTTGCACGCCGATGGGAGTCTGGAGAGGCTTGGAACAGTGCTGTCACAGATACAGGACGGGAAAGAGCGCATCATAGCATACGCTAGTTGGTCCCTGCATGACTCGGAGAAAAACACGGAAAATTACAGTTCATTCAAACTGGAGATGTTGGCACTGGTGTGGGCGATGACTGAGAAGTTTGCTGAATATCTGGCCGGTACAGAAGTTCACATGCGGATGGATAACAATCTGTTGGCTCATCTGGAGACTGCAAGGTTGGGGGCCCTGGAACAATGCTGGGTGGCCTGGATAGCGAAGTTCCAGTACAGGATCTCCTACAGGAGAGCAGAGAATACTCATGCTGATGCCCTTTCTCGAGTAAATTACCGCAAAACCAACGCCCAATCGGGAAGAAGAATTGGAGGCTGTGGAAGTACCAGAGTTTGGGATACTGCCAGGATGGTGGCAGCCATGCGGGAGACAGTCCAGGAGGAGCCCCGAGTGAGTTTGCTGGAGCAATCCCGTGATGAGTGGGTCCGAGTACAACAGGAAGATCAGGAGATAGCTCAGCTGAGTTGGTGGGTCGTGTCTAAACGGGTGCCCAGCCATTAAGACAGGAGGACTGCATCGCCAGAAATGCTGCGGATGCTGCATCAGTGGGAGACGCTGCGGTTGCGAGATGGCATTTTGTATCGAAAGACTTATTTCCCATCGGAACTCGGTCCTGTGTGGCAGACGGTGATACCCTCGTCCCTGGTGGATCAGGCAGCTATGAAAGCCCATGAGAAGGCAGCCCATTTTGGTCCGGAGAAGACCTTCCAATTGTTACAGCATCTGTTCTACCATCCCAAACTGAGGATTGTCATGGAAGGAGTCTGTCAGCAGTGCCGAAGCTGTGAACTGGTCAAACCGCCTGAACAGCGGGCTCCTACACAGATGGTGAAGGCCTCTGGACCTATGGATCTGTTGGCCATAGACTACCTGACAATTGGGCCAGCACATCAGGGCTATGAACACTGCCTCGTAATGATAAATCACTTTACAAAGTTTGCTGTCGTGGCACCCACGCAAGATCAAACCGCTGAGTCCGCTGCTCACGCCATCTGCAAGCATTTCAATCAGGTGTACGGGTGTCCCAAGCGTATCCACTCCGATCAGGGGGCCTGCTTTCTTGGAAAAGTTATGGAGGAGTTGCACCAGTTGTATAAGATAAATAAGTCCCGAACCACACCCTACCACCAGCAGGGAAACAGAGCTTGCGAGAGATTTAACCATACCCTGATACAAATGTCGCAAACCTGGAAAAGGACCAGATGGCCAGAGGGACCGAATTCGTCCCGGAGCTGGGGTGGGTGTATAACAACCGAAAGCACAGCACCACCGGTTTCATACCCTACTCTCTGTTCTTCGAACGGCCCAGGAAAGAGTTGACCGAGTTGGAGTTAGAGCCTGAGGATGACCACCCACGGATGGGGGTGTACTCCTTGGTTCGAGAACACCGTCGCTGACTATTGACTATCCATCGCCTGGTGAAGAACCGACTACAGGAGCTTGAGCATCCCCAAGTCACTCCCCAAAATGGGACAGCACTGCAGCCTGGAGACCGAGCCTTAGTAAGAGAAAAACATCCACACAATAAACTGGAGTATCGGTGGGAGAAAAGCCAGTATCGGGTGAAGCGTCGACTTAGTGCCAAGGGTCCTGTTTATGAGGTTCAGCCAGAAGCAGAGGAGGGGGCACCCTCTCGCACACTGCATCGAAATATGTTGCGCCCATGTCTGTCTCGAGATCCTGAGCTAGGACTAGAAGTACCTGTGCCTCTCCCAGCTGTTCCAGCAATGGATATTGATTTGGAAGAAGAGGAGGACTCCCAACTCCCCTCAGGGGGTACACAAATCGGGCTGGTGCCCGAAACTGACAATGCAATGGGAGTAACTCCAACTCTCCCCCCTCCTGCTACAACCTGAAACTCCTGCTCCTTCTGATTTGCGACGCTCTGAGCATTTAACGTCTGGTGTACCCCCTGTTGGCTATAACCAAGATCAGTTTGTCTGGCAACAAATTGTGCAGGGACTGAAGGACTGCCAACAAGAACTCCAGAAGCTCTCGCCCATGGAATGACGAGCAAAAAGGGAGGGGGAATGTAAGGGGGTGAAGAGCAAGAACAGACAGAAGGATGTTACCTCCCTTGCACCTTGTCTGGAACCATTTGGTAGGGCAGCAGGGTTTCCGGGGAGAAGACTGCTTGACATGGACTGATCTTACCACGTGACCGACAAGAGACGCGGGGGACGTGCTGGGGTGGTGGACAGGAAGGTAGAAGGGCGGAAGGCGCGAAAGCAGCGTATGCATAGCAGAGAGCAGCATGAGTTGCGTAGAGGAGAGGCCGCATCTTTGCGCCGCAGTAAAGAGGGGACACCCGGTCAGTGCTCTGACTTAGCAGTAAGTGACATAGTGAGATCCATCTGTGAGCACGTGAACGTGGAAGCCTCGGTGTCTGGAGGAGGCTTCCCTCAGGGTAGTACAGAGACAGGAACCCTTAGTCTTGACGAGAGTTGAGCGATACTTTCCGATATCCAAAAGTATCGGAATCGGAATGGTATCGCCGATACCCAAAAAATATCGGCGATACCCGATACCGATACCGGAAATCCAATGTAAGTCTATGGGAACAAAATATCGGAATTAAAAAACCCCATTCTTGCCTTGTTGGTTAATTGTACATGAAGGAAAACAACAAAGAGTAATGTAGAATGTATTGGGGAAGGTTGAGGAGACATTAAAGGCATAGATGTTTAACCCAATCAAATGGAGTAGCATAAATATTTTTTTTTTAAAGATGTTCGGATTGACGAAGAAATTGACAATGTTGTTAACGTTTTTTCTATTTTGGCAAATATGTATATTTCACAACTTCCATGCTCTTCACCTTTTTAACTTTTGACACACTTTCTCCTTCATAATCTTCAGCAGCATCATCTTTTTCATCAAATTATTCTTCATCTTCACCTTCTTTATCTTCTTCTTAAACTTCTTGCTATTCATCTTTTTGTTAACATTACTCATATTCTTCTTATTAAACTATTACTCTTATTCATATTGTACTTCATCTTCTTCATCTGTAATGTATGTAGTACAGTTCATATAGCGTCTTGTGCTTGGGTGCGATGAAAACACAGGAGTCACAGGTTCAATATAGAAAAGTCCTGTATTACTTCATACAAGTTGGCAGAAATAGTCACACAGTTTGCAGACACAGAAACAGGAGACACAGCAGGCCAGAGTAATCCAAGCTCAGCAATCACTCTCCAATACAGATTCAGGATCTTCTTCTCTGTTACCGTAAGTCCATGCAAACGTGGGTCTTTCAAAGAGCAGGGTTCAGAGTCCACAAGTGCTTCAGAGTTCCTCAGTAGGAATAGCTGGAGTACAAGGTCCAAGGCTTACAGGAGTCAAGTCACAGGTTCACTGCAGGCTAGATTCTGAAGCACTGATTGCTCAGCTGTGGCTGCTTAAGAAGCAAAGGAGAGAATCAGGGCGGGAACATGCAAGCTGGAAACTCCATTTTGACTGAGGGCAAGATAGCTGCAGCAAGACAGAAAGTAAAATGGCTGACGAACAAACTGAGTTTCAGGAATATATACATAGAACCTTACATTACTCCCCCCTTAAGGACAACCTCCGGATGACCTCAGACCAGGCTTGTGTGGGTACCTCTGATGAAACTGACGGAGCAAGCGAGGAGCATTAACGTTATTGACCGGTTCCCATGAGTTGTCCTCCACTGGGTAGCCCTGCCATTTAATCAGATATTGTAACTGATTTCTATACAACCTGGAATCTAAAATCCTTTCCACCACAAATTCTTCCTGACCATCGACTAGCACTGGGTCAGGGCAAGGAGAGGAACGTCCAGGAAACGTATTAGGTGTCGCAGCCTTTAGTAGGGATACATGAAAGACAGGGTGGATTCTCATAGTTCTGGGCAGTTGAAGACGACAAGCAACGGCACTTATAATTTTACTGATTTTATAGGGTCCAATGTACTTATGTCCCAACTTAGACGATGGAATCCTTAACTTAAGATTTCTGGTTGACAGCCAGACCAAGTCTCCTACCTTGAAAGCTGGTGCAGGTTTACGAAATTTATCTGCTGCTTTCTTGTACCTTTCTTGAGCCGATTCCAGATTTTCCTTTAGAAGATCCATATTCTTCTGTAAAGACGTGATTCTTTCCGCCACTGCTGGTAAAGGCGTTTCTATGGGAAATCGTGGTAGAATGTTAGGATGATAACCTAGATTAGAGTAAAAAGGAGACTGTTTAGTGGAGGCACTCTGAGAGTTGTTATACGAGAACTCAGCTAATGGAAGTAGATCCACCCAATTATCCTGTAGGTGGCAGATAAAGCAGCGGAGATACTGCTCCAGGGTTTGATTGGTTCGTTCGGTCTGTCCATTAGTCTGGGGATGAAAAGCAGAAGAAAGGTTTACTTTAATGTCCAATGCTGCACAGAAATTTTGCCAAAACCTAGAAGTGAATTGCACCCCTCGATCCGAAATAACCTCATCCGGTACTCCATGTAAGCGAAACACATCTTTAATCATCAAATCTGATGTCTGTTTTGCAGTGGGTAAGCCGACACAAGGGATAAAATGAGCTGCCTTTGTTAGACGGTCAACCACCACTAGAATGGTGTTCTTCCCCTGAGAGGTTGGTAACTCCACAATGAAGTCCATAGAAATGGATCCCCACGGGCGGGACGGGGTGGGAAGAGGCTGTAACAGACCAGTTGGTGAGGAGCGAGGTGTTTTGCATCTTGCACAGACCTCACATGAAGTGACATAATTCAAAACATCCTTCCTGCAAGTGGGCCACCAAAAGAAACGAGAAAGAAATTCCTGTGTCTTTAGAATTCCTCTATGCCCAGCTATCTTGGAATCGTGAATGAGTTGCAATACTCTTAATCTGACTGTTTCAGGAATATACAGACGTTGTCCCTGAATCCACACACCATTCTTAAAGACAAGACTTACGTCCCTTGGGGGTTGTGCCAAAAAGGAATCCGCATGGTATGCTTCCTTGATGTCCTTAAGTAGGTCTTGATTATGAATTACTCCTAGGAATCTAGAGTCAGGAAGAATAGTCTTAGGAGGAGTAATTGGACGTGTCTCTGCTGAGTAAATCCTAGAGAGTGCATCAGCCTTTCCATTGCGCGATCCTGGTCTATAAGAGATGATAAAATTAAATTGGTTTAAGAAAAGATTCCAGCGAGCCTGGCGAGGAGTCAGGCACTTAGCCGACCTGATAAACTCAAGGTTACGATGGTCTGTCAGGACGACTATTTGCTGTGCAGCTCCCTGAAGAAGGTGTCTCCATTCTTTGAAGGCGGCAATAATGGCCAACAACTCTCTATTGCCCACATCGTAGTTCCTCTCAGCCGAAGACAACTGCTGGGAAAAGAAGGCACAGGGATGCAAGACATTCTTCTCACCTGTTCTCTGAGAGAGTATAGCTCCAACGGCACAGTCTGAAGCATCCACCTCTATTATGAAGGCAAGCTCGGGGTTGGGATGTACTAGGATAGGTGCAGTGGTAAATTTATCTTTTAGACGGGAAAATGCTTCCTGGGCTTGGGGAGTCCAGGAAAACCTAGACTCTTTCCGGGTAAGTTGAGTGATAGGTGACACTACCTCAGAGAAATTTCTAATGAAACGTCTATAGAAGTGGCAACCGATGAAGCGCTGTACCTCCTTCACATTTCTAGGACTTGGCCAATCCTTGATGGCTTGGGTTTTGCTTCCATCCATACTAATTCCTTGTGTAGACAGTACATACCCCAGAAATTGAATTTCGGTCCTATGGAATTCACACTTTTCAAGTTTGATGTAAAGATGATTTTGTCTTAGACGTTCCAAGACCATTCTCACATGTCCATGATGTTCCTCTGTGGAGTTAGAAAAAATTAAATATCATCCAAATAAATTACCACGAATGTATCTAGGAGATCCCTGAAGATGTCATTCACCAAGTGTTGGAAAGTGGCTGGGGCGGTACTCAGACCAAAAGGCATAACTAGATATTCAAAGTGTCCATAGCGTGACCTGAATGCAGTCTTCCATTCATCCCCAGGTCTAATACGGACTAAGTTATAGGCCCCACGAAGATCTAGTTTAGAAAAAATTTTGGCATGTCGCACTCTCTCCAATAACTCAGGGATTAAAGGCAATGGATAACGGTTTCTAATAGTAACCTTATTGAGTTCCCTATAGTCTACGCATGGTCTCAGAGATCCATCTTTCTTCTTTACAAAGAAGATGGGTGCACCTGCAGGAGATGAAGAGGGTGCGTATGAAGCCCTTGGCTAGATTTTCATCTATGTAATCCTTTAAAGCCTTTAGCTCGGGCCCCGCCAGGGGGTAGATCTTACCAAAAGGTATCTCTGCTCCAGGCAATAATTCAATTGGACAATCATATGGACGGTGAGGAGGAAGCTGGTCAGCGTTCTTCTTGTCACATAAATCCACATAGTCCTGGTATACAGCTGGTAGTTCAGGGACTGACATGATTCCTTTAGGAACAGAGCAAGCTGAAACTTTTGGACTCATCTGTTTCTCTGGAAAGTGTAATTCCTTGGTCTCCAGTTAATGGTAGGATTCTGAGCCTGCAGCCATGGTAGCCCTAGAATAATGGGAAAGTGGGGAGAAGAGATAAGCATAAAGGACAGTTTCTCTTGATGATCTTTACCCATAAGAACCCTCAAAGGCTCTGTTTCCTGATCCACTGGTCCAGAGGTCAGCAGGGAGCCATCCACAGTTTCCATCTGTACTGGAGTAGCCTTCTTCACTGAACGTATTCCCTGTTTCAGAGCAAAGGAGACATCCATAAAATTTCCACTTGCCCCTGAGTCGATCATAGCAGAGCTAGACACCCAAGCTGAGTCAACCCAGAGTTTGATGGAAAGAAAGCAATGAGAATTGTTTTTCTTACAACTCAGCTGGGACACCGCTGAGGAAATTGAAAAATGGCAGCGTTTACACAGTCAACGTCCTCAGAGGTAACGGAGTTTAAGTCCGAGAAATCAAGATCTGTTGCTGCAGATCTCTCTGGAGCCTGAGGCTCGGACCTGACAGATCCCCTCTCGCAACACTCACAATGAATGAGTGCTGCAGTAGTCTTACGAGAACGGCTGGGGCAGTTTATAATGAAGTGCCCTGACTTACCACAAAAGAAACATAGATTCTCCTTAAAACGATGTTCCTTGCGTGCATCACTAACCCGTCGTTGTAAAGAGTCTACCTGCATGGGTTCAGGTTCAGGTTCCCGTGTAATCCTACTCAAAGGTTCCTTAGCTGGAGAGGAAGGTAGGAAAAGGTTAGTACGATTGCTTTCAAACCATCTCTCTTGCCTGCGTTCAGTCAGACGAGTATCAATACGGATGCAGTAGTTAATAAAGTCACCTAACGCAGTGGGAGGGTCAGCACGAGCAAGTTCATCCTTAATCAGTGGAGATAACCCCTTTCGAAAAATAGATTTTTTGGCGGAACTGTCCCAGGTGGTATCAAGGGCCCATCTCCTGAAATCCAAGGCATATTCAGCTACCGAGTGCTTACCTTGGCGCAAAGCTAACATGGCTGCTTCAGCTGTTGCACCTCGATTGGGGTCATCAAACACCTGCCCCATGGCTGAAATAAAATCATCAAGGTGATTCAAACAATCATCCTCAGTCTCAATCAGAGGGTTTGCCCACATTAAAGCCTTGTTGGTAAGCAACATAATTATAGTAAGCACCTTAGATCGTTCAGTGGGAAATTGTGAAGCATGTGCAGAAAAAAAAAGATTGCATTGATTAATAAATCCCCTGAATTTCTCACGTTCACCGCCAAAACGAAAAGGGGGCAACTTGGGAATCCCAGCACTCGGGGCTACGGCAGGAGCCTGGACTCGCCCCTCTAGAACCTCAATCCTGGCTCGCAAATCCTGGGTAGTCTGTCCAACCACTTGCAAATTGTGATTATTGAGGTCCTGTAGATTTGTAAAACAGGTCTTTATATTCTGCAAATCTGCAAGGATATTATCAGTCACTCCGCAAAGTTCCTTTATGCGGGCCTCCATTTTCCAGATCTTTTAAGACAGGATTACTGGAAGAAGAGGAGAGAAAAAAAAAACAATAGTGTTCATCTGTGGCAACACTGCAGAGAGAAAAAAAAATTAAGGGAACTGCTCACCTGGAATGGTTGTGAGAAGTCACAACCACTATCATCACAGAAAGTTTCAACCAGACATCTGATATCCAGAGTTACAGCAGACAAAAAAGAGAAAAGAAAGGAAAAAAAACAAAAAAAACAATAGTGTTTACCTGTGGTAACACTGCAAAAAGAAAAAACTTAAGGGAATTGCTCACCTGGAATGGTTGTGAGAAGTCACAACCACTGTCATCACAGAAAGTACAACCGGACGTCTGATATCCACAGTACAGCAGACACAGCCTTCCAGACCCAGCAGACACTAACGTTTTGGCTTCAGAATCTTGTAATGTATGTAGTACAGTTCATATAGCGTCTTGTGCTTGGGTGCGATGAAAACACAGGAGTCACAGGTTTGATATAGAAAAGTCCTGTATTACTTCATACAAGTTGGCAGAAATAGTCACACAGTTTGCAGACACAGAAACAGGAGACACAGCAGGCCAGAGTAATCCAAGCTCAGCAATCACTCTCCAATACAGATTCAGGATCTTCTTCTCTGTTACCGTAAGTCCATGCAAACGTGGGTCTTTCAAAGAGCAGGGTTCAGAGTCCACAAGTGCTTCAGAGTTCCTCAGTAGGAATAGCTGGAGTACAAGGTCCAAGGCTTACAGGAGTCAAGTCACAGGTTCACTGCAGGCTAGATTCTGAAGCACTGATTGCTCAGCTGTGGCTGCTTAAGAAGCAAAGGAGAGAATCAGGGCGGGAACATGCAAGCTGGAAACTCCATTTTGACTGAGGGCAAGATAGCTGCAGCAAGACAGAAAGTAAAATGGCTGACGAACAAACTGAGTTTCAGGAATATATACATAGAACCTTACATCATCATATTCTTATTTGTGACAGAGAATCCTGTACTTGTAATCTGTCAAAGTATGAATTTTTCATCCTTCCGTTCTTGCTGTCACAAAAGATTTAAATTACAACAGTATTTGTCCGTGTTCAGTTTAGCCTGCAGCAGCAGGCATTTTCCAGGGGCACCACGAGGAGGAACGGACTCACCCCCATACACTGCTTAGTCTTCTTCTGCTTATAATTTAGAGCATATATTTTGCTCTTCATTTTGGTCTTATACTTCATGTTCTTCTGCTTTTTGATCTTCTGCTTATTGTTCTTAAGTCTCTTGTTCTGTATCTTGTAGTTTGTCTTAACCTTCTTAGTCCTGTTTGGTAATCTTTTATTTCTTCTTTGTGATGGTGTTTAGGCTGGTTGGCTTGATGCTCGTCGTCCTTGTGGTCGTCATCTTCTTCGGGTGGTCATCAGGTCGTCGTCTTAATTGTTGGAGATCCAGAGTGATTACCCAAAAAAGCATTGAAAAAATCTTCAATTTGTAAATGTAGCAGAAGGTACAAGAGTCAATGCAAGTAACGAGGACCAGCTGACTGTGCTGGAACCCGGAGGGGCAGCAGAAGGAAAAGAGCCAATGGCACAACCGAGGACCAGCTGACGTTACTGGGACACGGTTACTAAGCAGGAGGTACCTGTGCTCCAAAGCACTACCAAGGACCAGCAGACGTTGCTGGAACTCGGATACCGAGATGGAGGCACCTAGGCCAAAGGCACTGCGGAGAACCAGCTGACGGTACTGGAGCCCGGACGGGTAGCAGAAGGTACAAGAGCCAATGCAAGTAACGAGGACCAGCTGACTGTGCTGGAACCCGGAGGGGCAGCAGAAGGAAAAGAGCCAATGGCACAACCGAGGACCAGCTGACGTTACTGGGACACGGTTACTAAGCAGGAGGTACCTGTGCTCCAAAGCACTACCAAGGACCAGCAGACGTTGCTGGAACTCGGATACCGAGATGGAGGCACCTAGGCCAAAGGCACTGCGGAAAACCAGCTGATGGTACTGGAACCCGGACGGGTAGCAGAAGGTACAAGAGCCAATGCAAGTAACGAGGACCAGCTGACTGTGCTGGAACCCGGAGGGGCAGCAGAAGGAAAAGAGCCAATGGCACAACCGAGGACCAGCTGACGTTACTGGGACACGGTTACTAAGCAGGAGGTACCTGTGCTCCAAAGCACTACCAAGGACCAGCAGACGTTGCTGGAACTCGGATACCGAGATGGAGGCATCTAGACCAAAGGCACTGCGGAGAACCAGCTGACGGTACTGGAACCCGGACGGGTAGCAGAAGGTACAAGAGCCAATGCAAGTAACGAGGACCAGCTGACTGTGCTGGAACCCGGAGGGGCAGCAGAAGGAAAAGAGCCAATGGCACAACCGAGGACCAGCTGACGTTACTGGGACACGGTTACTAAGCAGGAGGTACCTGTGCTCCAAAGCACTACCAAGGACCAGCAGACGTTGCTGGAACTCGGATACCGAGATGGAGGCACCTAGGCCAAAGGCACTGCGGAGAACCAGCTGACGGTACTGGAACCCGGACGGGTAGCAGAAGGTACAAGAGCCAATGCAAGTAACGAGGACCAGCTGACTGTGCTGGAACCCGGAGGGGCAGCAGAAGGAAAAGAGTCAATGGCACAACCGAGGACCAGCTGACGTTACTGGGACACGGTTACTAAGCAGGAGGTACCTGTGCTCCAAAGCACTACCAAGGACCAGCAGACGTTGCTGGAACTCGGATACCGAGATGGAGGCACCTAGGCCAAAGGCACTGCGGAGAACCAGCTGACGGTACTGGAACCCGGACGGGTAGCAGAAGGTACAAGAGCCAATGCAAGTAACGAGGACCAGCTGACTGTGCTGTAACCCGGAGGGGCAGCAGAAGGAACAGAGCCAATGGCACAACCGAGACCAGCTGACGTTACTGGGACACGGTTACTAAGCAGGAGGTACTTGTGCTCCAAAGCACTACCAAGGACCAGCAGACGTTGCTGGAACTCGGATACCGAGATAGAGGCACCTAGGCCAAAGGCACTGCGGAGAACCAGCTGACGGTACTGGAACCCGGACGGGTAGCAGAAGGTACAAGAGCCAATGCAAGTAACGAGGACCAGCTGACTGTGCTGGAACCCGGAGTGTTATGTTACGGTAGCTGAGGAGTGCAGGTAAAAAAAAGCAATACACCAGAGCAGTTGGAATCTATGAGATTGCAGTACCCTGACTAACCACCGCAACTAGAGGCAGCCGTGGAGCGTTCCTACGTTGGTCCTAGACGCCTCGTCACAGCCTGAGAAACTAACTACACCTAAAGATAGAAATAGGAAAGCTATCTGCCCCGGAGCAGACCCCAAAGATAATAGAAAGCCCCCAAACATGTAATGGCGGTTAGACAAGAGGAAATACTGACACAGAAAGAAAATAGTATGAGCAAACGCTGGGGCCAAAACTATCTAAATAGAAAAGGACAGGAAGGGTACTTACTGCAATCTCAGAAAACCCTGAAAAACACCAACTCTACTAATTTCAAAATCACCTGAGATCACACGACCTCTACCACCTAAATTAGTTCTCTGGTGTAACAAAATCAAGACAGCAGCCACTGAAAAAACTGGAAAAGCAAAAGTACAAAACTCAGTGGCTGAACAAACTGAGAGGGCAAAAGCCCCCGGAGGGGACCCAGAAGGCCCCCGCAGAAGTGCAGGACGAAATGCAAAATATAGCACAAACACAAAAGAAGAAATTGTCTTATCTGTTAGCAGGAGATGCAGACACGACACAGCAGGCTACAAGGGAAACTGGAAAGAAGGATTCAGACCAGAACAATTGATCACCGGCAACCCTGATGGGAAAATGACTCCCTTATATAAGACCAGTCAGTAACACCTGATTCCCAGTCCTCACAATCTTCACTAGTACCGCTTGTAACCACCAGAGGGAGCCTCTGCTCAGAACTCATCTCAAACCCATTCACAACAGTACCCCCCCCCTTGAGGAGGGGTCACCGAACCCTCATTTGAGCAACCAGGTCGGTCAGGATGAGTTCTATGATAAGCACGGATAAGTCTCCTAGCATGGATGTCCGAAGCAAACACCCAAGAATTGTCTTCCTGACCATAACCTCTCCATTTAACCAAATACTGGAGTCTTCGTCTAGAAAAACGAGAATCCAATATTTTCTCAACCACATACTCCAGATTGCCCTCAACCAAAACAGGGTCAGGAGGCACAGCAGCAGGAACCACTGGCTCAACAAACCTCTTCAACAAGGACTTGTGGAACACGTTATGGATTTTAAATGTCCCTGGAAGAAGCAAACGAAAAGAAACAGGATTAATAATCTCCATGATCTTATAAGGTCCAATGAACCTAGGCTTAAAATTAGGAGATGCTACTCTCATAGGAATATTCTTTGAGGACAACCAGACCAAGTCCCCCACTTTAAACCGAGGACCATCAGTCCTATGCCGGTTAGCAAACCGCTGGGCCTTCTCCTGAGAGAGGGACAACCTCTCCACTACCTGGTCCCAAATCTGTTGCATACGCTCAACAACAGAGTCAACACCTGGACAGACAGAAGCTTCCGTCTGTCCTGAAGAAAATCAAGGGTGAAACCCAGAATTACAGAAAAACGGAGACATCAAAGTGGCAGAGCTAGCCCTATTATTAAGAGCAAACTCAGCCAAAGGCAAAAAAGAGACCCAGTCATCCTGATCAGCAGACACAAAGCATCTTAGATAAGTCTCCAATGTCTGGTTTGTTCTCTCAGTTTGACCATTGGTCTGAGGATGAAATGCCGAGGAGAAAGACAATTGAACACCTAGTTTAGAACAAAAAGTCCTCCAAAATCTGGAAACAAACTGGACTCCTCTGTCAGACACAATGTTCTCAGGAATGCCGTGTAAACGAACCACGTGCTGAAGGAACAACGGCACCAATTCAGAGGAGGAAGGCAACTTAGGTAATGGCACAAGATGTATCATTTTGGAAAACCTATCACAAATTACCCAGATGGTGGTCATTCTCTGAGAAACAGGAAGATCGGAAATGAAATCCATAGAGATATGGGTCCATGGTCTCTTGGGCACAGGCAATGGCATCAACAAACCACTAGAGCGAGAGCAAGGCTTGGAGCGAGAGCAAGTCCCACAGGACTGCACAAATTCCCTGACATCACGAGACAAGGTAGGCCACCAAAAGGACCGACTAACCAAGTCTCTGGTACCAAAAATTCCGGGATGCCCAGCCAATGCGGAACAATGAATCTCAGACATCACACTCTTTTTCCACTGGTCCGGGACAAACAATTTTCCAACAGGGCAGCACTCGGGCCTATCCTCCTGACACCCCTCCAGAGCAAGTCTCAAATTGGGCGAGATGGCGGAAAGAACTACACCCTCTTTCAAAATAACAGAAGGATCAGATAACTCAGGAGAGTCCGCAAGGAAACTCCTCGAGAGGGCATCCGCCTTAACATTCTTAGTGCCAGGAAGAAAGGAAACCACAAAATTAAAACGTGTGAAAAACAAGGCCCACCTGGCCTGTCTAGGATTGAGTCGCTTGGCAGATTCCAGATAGACCAGATTCTTATGGTCCGTAAGGACCACCACCTGATGTTTGGCTCCCTCCAGCCAATGTCTCCACTCTTCAAAAGCCCACTTCATGGCCAATAACTCCGATTACCCACGTCATAATTACGTTCAGTAGGAGAAAATTTTCGAGAGAAAAAGGCACAAGGGTTACTTTTAGAGGTCTCTGGATCTTTTTGGGACAAAACGGCACCTGCCCCAATTTCAGAGGCATCAACCTCCACCTGAAATGGCAGAGAAACATCAGGCTGCCGTAGAACAGGAGCAGAAGTGAATCTCTGCTTAAGTTCCTGAAATGCAGAGACTGCCTCAGGAGGCCAATTCACCACATCAGAACCCTTTCTGGTGAAATCAGTTAATGGTTTAACAATAACCGAGAAATTACCAATAAATTTACGATAAAAATTGGCAAAACCCAAAAATCTCTGAAGAGCCTTTAATGAAGTAGGTTGGACCCAATCACAGATGGCCTGAACCTTGACCGGGTCCATTTCAATAACAGATGGGGACAAAATGAATCCCAGAAATGAGATCTTCTGTACGCCAAAAAGACACTTTGATCCCTTCACATACAGAGCATTCTCTCTCAAAATCTGGAATACAGTTCGAACATGTTTCACATGAGAGTCCCAGTCATTAGAAAAAATCAAGATATCATCCAAATAAACAATCAGAAACTTGTCCACAAAATCCCTGAAAATGTCATTCATGAAGGACTGGAAGACGGAAGGAGCATTAGTGAGCCCAAAGGGCATCACTAGGTACTCAAAATGCCCTTCAGGGGTATTGAATGCCGTCTTCCATTCATCCCGTGCTTAATGCGAATAAGGTTATACGCCCCCCTGAGGTCAAGCTTGGTAAACCAAGTAGCGTTTTTCACCCTGGAAAACAGGTCAGAAATCAAGGGTAACGGGTATTGATATTTCACAGTAATATTGTTCAAGAGACGATAATCAATACACGGCCTTAATGAACCATCTTTTTTGGCCACAAAGAAAAAACCGGCACCTAAGGGTGAAGAGGATGGTCTGATATGACCCTTCTCCAATGATTCCTTGATATAAGACCGCATAGCGTCATGTTCAGGTACAGATAAGTTAAAAAGGCGACCTTTAGGAATTTACTACCCGGCACTAATTCAATAGCGCAGTCATAGCTCCTATGGGGAGGCAAGGATGCAGATTTACTTTCGCTAAACACATCAGAAAAATCAAACAAAAAGTCAGGAACATCCTGAGCCTGGGGGGAGGCAGAAAAAACAGGAGTGTTGGTATTAACACATTGGCAGCCCCAACTGGTTACAGACACAGATTTCCAATCCAAAACAGGATTATGAGACTGTAACCAAGGGAAACCCAGCACGATAATGTCATGCAGATTATATAGAACAAAAATTTGCAGCACTCCTGGTGATCAGGTTCAACCCTCATTATCACCTGAGTAGAAAACTGGGGTTTATTCTCAGCCAAAGGGGTAGAATCGATCCCCAGTAGGGGAATAGACTTCTGTAGGGTATCAAGGGAAACCCACAACGTTTAGCAAAATCATAATCCATCAGGTTAATAGCTGCTCCAGAATCAACAAAAGCCTGAGCAGAAAATGAGGACAGAGAGCATATCAGAGTGACAGTTAATAAAAACTTAGTCTGAACACTACCCAAGACAACTGAGCGTGCAAAACGTCTTCCCCGCTTAGGGCAGACTGAAATAGCATGAG
Organism: Oophaga sylvatica; assembly: GCA_033576555.1. Classification (NCBI taxonomy): domain Eukaryota; kingdom Metazoa; phylum Chordata; class Amphibia; order Anura; family Dendrobatidae; genus Oophaga; species Oophaga sylvatica. Next base: position 288,833,436 of record JARQOD010000006.1, read on the forward strand.
AGGCATCACCACAGTAGAAACATAACCCATTGCGCTTTCGAAACTCATGACACTGTGCCCCAGACACCACTCCATCACACTGCATGGGTTCAGAAGCTGGCTCACAAGGCAACACCACTCCACGCATACTTCTCCGCTCACGCAAACGTCTGTCAATTTGAATCGCTAATGACATAGAATCATTGAGACCAGAGGGGACAGGGAATCCCACCATAACATCCTTTACATTATCCGACAGACCCTTCCGGAAAAGGGCCGCCAAAGCGTCGTCATTCCATTTGGTCAGGACTGCCCACCTACGGAATCACTGACAGTATAACTCAGCGTCATCAAGCCCCTGATTTAATGCCAACAAGGCTTTTTCAGCTTGATCAGTGACATTAGGCTCATCGTACAATAACCCCAAAGCCTGAAAAAATGCATCAACATCACTCAAAACAGGATCCCCAGGTATCAGGGAAAAAGCCCAATCCTGAGGATCGCCGCGCAGGAGAGAGATGATAATTTGAACCTGCTGCGCTGCGTTTCCTGAGGACTTAGATTTTAAGGCAAAAAACAATTTACAATTATTTTTGAAATTCTGAAACTTAGCTCGATCCCCTAAAAACAAATCTGGCATGGGGATCCTAGGTTCCACAACAGGCAACCTAGCAAGATATGCAGCAATACTCTGAACCTCAGTGGCAAGCTGATCCACACGGCCAGACAACTGTGCAAACTCCATTGGGAGAAAAGATCCTCCCCAGCACCCAGAGATACAGAGGGAAAAAAAATGCAACAAACAGAAAAATATCTCTGACAACTCTGAAACCTTTCTTCTGTCACAATATTTTTTCCCTTCTGTGAGTACCATTCAATTTTTTGGCCGGTGATACTGTTATGTTACGGTAGCTGAGGAGTGCAGGTAAAAAAAAGCAATACACCAGAGCAGTTGGAATCTATGAGATTGCAGTACCCTGACTAACCACCGCAACTACAGGCAGCCGTGGAGCGTTCCTACGTTGGTCCTAGACGCCTCGTCACAGCCTGAGAAACTAACTACACCTAAAGATAGAAATAGGAAAGCTATCTGCCCCGGAGCAGACCCCAAAGATAATAGAAAGCCCCCAAACATGTAATGGCGGTTAGACAAGAGGAAATACTGACACAGAAAGAAAATAGTATGAGCAAACGCTGGGGCCAAAACTATCTAAATAGAAAAGGACAGGAAGGGTACTTACTGCAATCTCAGAAAACCCTGAAAAACACCAACTCTACTAATTTCAAAATCACCTGAGATCACACGACCTCTACCACCTAAATTAGTTCTCTGGTGTAACAAAATCAAGACAGCAGCCACTGAAAAAACTGGAAAAGCAAAAGTACAAAACTCAGTGGCTGAACAAACTGAGAGGGCAAAAGCCCCCGGAGGGGACCCAGAAGGCCCCCGCAGAAGTGCAGGACAAAATGCAAAAATATAGCACAAACACAAAAGAAGAAATTGTCTTATCTGTTAGCAGGAGATGCAGACACGACACAGCAGGCTACAAGGGAAACTGGAAAGAAGGATTCAGACCAGAACAATTGATCACCGGCAACCCTGATGGGAAAATGACTCCCTTATATAAGACCAGTCAGTAACACCTGATTCCCAGTCCTCACAATCTTCACTAGTACCGCTTGTAACCACCAGAGGGAGCCTCTGCTCAGAACTCATCTCAAACCCATTCACAACACCGGAGGGGCAGCAGAAGGAAAAGAGCCAATGGCACAACCGAGGACCAGCTGACGTTACTGGGACACGGTTACTAAGCAGGAGGTACCTGTGCTCCAAAGCACTACAAGGACCAGCAGACGTTGCTGGAACTCGGATACCGAGATGGAGGCACCTAGCCAAAGGCACTGCGGAGAACCAGCTGACGGTACTGGAACCCGGACGGGTAGCAGAAGGTACAAGAGCCAATGCAAGTACGAGGACCAGCTGACTGTGCTGGAACCCGGAGGGCAGCAGAGAAAGAGCCAATTGGCACAACCGAGGACCAGCTGACGTTACTGGGACACGGTTACTAAGCAGTGGTACCTGTGCTCCAAAGCACTACCAAGGACCAGCAGACGTTGCTGGAACTCGGATACCGAATGGAGGCACCTAGGCCAAAGGACTTGGAGAACGCTGAGTCTGAACCCGGACGGGAGAGGTACTGGCAACAGCTTGGACAGGCGTGTGGCCCGTAGAACCACATGTGGAGGAGGACCTATTGGTCACAACGAAACAGCTGATTACTACCGCAGTACACAAGCAAGTAAACGTCAAGCACCAGCAACTGGCTGAGACCCAGGGCACGACAGGAAAAGAGCCAATGGTCACAACGAGGAACAGCTGACGTTACTGACACGGTTACTAAGCAGGAGTGTACCTGTGCTCAAAGCACTACCAAGAACCAGCAGACAGTATGTGAACTCGGATACCGAGATGGAGGCACCTAGGCCCAAAGCACTGGGAGACAGCTGACGGTTACTGAACCCGAAACGGTAGGCAAGGTACAAGAGCAATGCAAGAACAGGACCAGCTGACTGTGTGGAACCAGGGAGAGCAGAGAAGGAAGAGCCAATGCGACAACCGAGGACAGCTGACATTACTGGACACGGTTACTAGCAGAGGTACCTGTGCTCAAAGCACTACCAAGGACAGCAACGTTGCTGAACTCGGATACCGAGATGGAGGCACCTAGGCCAAGGCACTGCGTGAGAACCAGCATGGGAACAGGCATACTGAACCAGAACACAGGACGGGTGTACTGGCAAAGCTTCGAACTACAGTTTTAGCCAATGCAGAACGGGACAGCTGACTTTTGCTACACCCGGAAGGGACTACTACCAGAAGGAAAGACGCAATCGGCACAACCAGGACCGGGAAACTATGGGAGGCAACGGTTACAAGCAGGAGGAACCTGATGCTACCATAACACTACCAAGTGTACCGGCAGCACTTGGAAACTCGGATTTACCGATGATGGAGGACAGTAGGCCAGGCACTTTGCCGATTCACCAGCGGAACGGAATTACTGAACCCGACGGAGCAAAGTGTACTGGCTAACAGACTTACGAGAACCAACGGCGGTGTTGTACCCAGGGATGAGAAGAGAAACATGAGTGAGGCAGCAGACTTTTTGCCGTTCACACAGCAGGGAACGCTGACATAGACACCAGTAACACAGGAGCAAGTGTTACTGTGCTAACAGCACTTACGAGCAACCCACAGGCGGTTGTGAACCAGGATGAGAATGAGAACATGGGAGGCAAAGGACTTTTGCCGTTCACCGAGGGAACAGCTGACATTACTGAACCCAGTAGTACAAGGAAGTTTGTACACCACCCGGCCAGAAGAGAGGTCAGGAACGATCAACCAACAGGTACCTAAACTCAGCACAAGGCGTGACCGAAAAGGAATGGAGCAGGACCCAGCGTGATCTGAACCAGCGGCAAGGTTACGGAGCACTCCAGCACCGGCGTGTTTACGGATGAAAAGACAGTGGCGAGCTTTGTTCACAAGCAGGAACAGCCTTACTGACCCAGTACACAGACAAGTACCTAAACTCCAGCAAAGCGTTGACCCAGTAGAAGAGACATTGAGGCAGGACTTTACCGCAGGAACAGCTGACTATGAACCAGTAACACAGGCAAGTGTTACTGGCTAACAGCACTTCGAGCAACAACTGGCGGTGTTGTAGCCCAGGAATGAGAAGAGACATGGTGGAGGCAGCAGGACTTTTTGCCGTTCACACAGCAGGGGAACAGCTGACATTACTGAACCCCAGTAACACAGGAGCAAGTGTTCACTGTGCTAACAGCACTTCCGAGCAACAACTGGCGGTGTTGTAGCCCAGGGATGAGAAGAGAACATGGTGGAGGCAGCAGGACATTTTGCCGTTCACACAGCAGGGGAACAGCTGACATTACTGAACCCCAGTAACACAGGAGCAAGTGTTCACTGTGCTAACAGCACTTCCGAGCAACAACTGGCGGTGTTGTAGCGCAGGAATGAGAAGAGAACATGGTGGAGGCAGCAGGACTTTTTGCCGTTCACACAGCAGGGGAACAGCTGACATTACTGAACCCAGTAACACAGGAGCAAGTGTTGACTGTGCTAACAGCACTTCGAGCAACAACTGGCGGTGTTGTAGCCCAGGGATGAGAAGAGAACATGGTGGAGGCAGCAGGACTTTTTGCCGTTCACACAGCAGGGGAACAGCTGACATTACTGAACCCCAGTAACACAGGAGCAAGTGTTGACTGTGCTAACAGCACTTCCGAGCAACAACTGGCGGTGTTGTAGCCCAGGGATGAGAAGAGAACATGGTGGAGGCAGCAGGACTTTTTGCCGTTCACACAGCAGGGGAACAGCTGACATTACTGAACCCCAGTAACACAGGAGCAAGTGTTGACTGTGCTAACAGCACTTCCGAGCAACAACTGGCGGTGTTGTAGCCCAGGAATGAGAAGAGAACATGGTGGAGGCAGCAGGACTTTTTGCCGTTCACACAGCAGGGGAACAGCTGACATTACTGAACCCCAGTAACACAGGAGCAAGTGTTCACTGTGCTAACAGCACTTCCGAGCAACAACTGGCGGTGTTGTAGCCCAGGGATGAGAAGAGAACATGGTGGAGGCAGCAGGACTTTTTGCCGTTCACACAGCAGGGGAACAGCTGACATTACTGAACCCCAGTAACACAGGAGCAAGTGTTCACTGTGCTAACAGCACTTCCGAGCAACAACTGGCGGTGTTGTAGCCCAAGGTCAAGGAGGATGTTTAAATACTATATCAAGTATTTTCCTTGTTACGTGTCAATTAAATATGTCTATACTCCAAACAAGAGAAATATAACCTTTAGTACCATAAGATGATGATTTTACTTAAAAAAATATATGTAAATTAGTAATTTACAAACATAAATGCATACATTAACATGTTGAAAAGCAATGCAAACCACAATTAAAATAGGTTAAATAATCTGCTATACGGTTTAAAATAAAAGCATACAAGTACATATCAGAATCCATTAATGATGGCTAAGTAACAGTATGTACACCATTTTTATTGTGTAGACAATGAATGGCTGACTTAAAAACATAATCAGCATTACAAGTTATCTTTGACATTCATAAAACTTTACATTTGGTGAATAATATCACTAAAAAATTTTTAAAAATATCTAAAATTTCCATCATGTAATACTGATAATATGTGCCAATCATTTATATTAACAAACAAAAAATTTAAAAAGTGCATAGTGCAGAGTGAAAACAGATATTTATGCCTGACTGTGGACTTGCAAGCATGACAACGGATAGATAAGGTATATATAGATGAGACTGCATAGCCACAGATGGTGAATGGCGATGTAATACTGTACCTCAATAAAGTGTGCGTTACTACTACATCCTTTTTTTTATATAGCTTTATAAAAGGTTACGTGCATGTATGGTTGCGCCTTTGTTTGGACGCACAGACTGGCTTCCTGCTGTGACGCGTTGGGTATTGGAGCGTCTGTACGTCTTATGACGCAGACTAACATTCACGGTGCGCATCGTTCATCATCGCAAGCGTACCGACAACACAAAGGCGTTGTCATGACTGCTTTACTCAGTAAACATGCACCTATGATGAAACATACACGCATGTGCCCTATTACATAACAAGCTACAAGAAAAACGAGTGTGAGGTGTGACACAGCTGTTTTGTTAAGGTACAGTATTATATCGACATTGTACAGGTGTCGCTATTCAGTCTGATAAATAGATATCATTCACCTATTCTATCAGTTGTCGTTCTTTCAGCACCACTTACAGGTATATATTTTGCTATTGTGACTATGCACTATTGACTTTACCAAGGTAATGCATGATTTTTGTTAGCGATTATCATGTTTACATGAAGGACCTTTATGATATGGGCTGTTAACTTTCTAATTAAATATGTATTTTTTAAAATGACACAAATATAAGTAATGTTGAAGAGGACTATTCCTACATGCATTGTTTGCACAATATTACAGGTGTACATCACGTCCCTTAATCAACATTGGATTATTATATTTACTTGTATGCTTTTATTTAAAAGGCAAGAACACTGAAGTATAACCTTCGCACTGCAGCAGTTGTCAAAGTTCAACCCACATTATGCACTTCCAACATTGCAGAATTTGAGTCATGATGTGAGTTGGATTTGTCTAAGCTATGGAGTGACAAGGTTGACCATCAGTATCCTATAGCATAAGTAGGCTTTTGTGTTTGCATTTGTTTTCGACATGTGCATATCTGTAATAATATGTCACAATTATTTTGTAACAGATTTGTGACAAAGACTAATCATTTTATGGTTTTAAAGTTGACGTTTCAAATGTTTACAGCTTAGAAATCAGGGTGTAGCCTCATATCTATGTGTAGCACTAGACACTTTGACATGTCATGTTTTTTTCACCATGATTAGGTAGCTAGCAGTAATTTTTGCCGGACACACAGCAGGGGAACAGCAGGCGTTACTGAACCCCACAAACACATCAGCGATTGTTTTCATCTGTGCATCTAACACTTCTGAGCAGCAACTGGCGGTGTTGAAGCCCAGGGTCAAGGAGGGTGTAGGCAGAGGCCTAGTATGAGATGTTTGAAGTTGAAGTTGTAGTTAGCAGCAGTAATTTTTGCCAGACACACAGCAGGGGAACAGCAGGCGTTACTGAACCCCACAAACACATCAGCGATTGTTTTCATCTGTGCATCTAACACTTCTGAGCAGCAACTGGCGGTGTTGAAGCCCAGGGTCAAGGAGGGTGTAGGCAGAGGCCTAGTATGAGATGTTTGAAGTTGAAGTTGTAGTTAGCAGCAGTAATTTTTGCCAGACACACAGCAGGGGAACAGCAGGCGTTACTGAACCCCACAAACACATCAGCGATTGTTTTCATCTGTGCATCTAACACTTCTGAGCAGCAACTGGCGGTGTTGAAGCCCAGGGTCAAGGAGGGTGTAGGCATAAAATATTGAGTTATTGCCTTGTTACGTGGCCATTGCAAATGTATGTACTTCAAACAAGAATAAATGAAGTTTTACTAGGACAATAAAATGATGAATTTCAATTCCAAGAATAGAAAAATATTTATACTTGAGAGTCCTCTGTGGTTGATACCGTTTAATGGCTAACTGAAAATATGGTAACAAATTCCAAGCTTTCGAGACTACTCAGGTCTCTTCATCAGGCTAAGACTAAAACAAAAAATGAAGAATCACATATTTCTACACACAACAGGACACAGGAATAGGTAAGACAAGTGAGGGAGGGACAAGTGAGGGGAGAACGGCCAAAAAATGAGAACAAGGATGAATTATCAGCGCCACACAATAAGAGAAAAAATAATGGATTTACCTGTGGCAAAACAATTTTGTATGCCCGGTCATAGCATGATGGATATGGAATTACTGGTATTAAAATATAACTTCAAATATGAGAAAGATACAAAGGTTTCAGAATATAAGCTCATTATGACCTTTGACACTGTTAGTGATGGAGTGAATAGATCACACGGATTTATGTCATTCTATATCAATTAAGGAATCTGCGTCTCTGCCCTTCCAGGGGCATGAAAACACAAAACCAGACCCCAATCAGAGGGCAATAAAACTTTCTATCCTTATCTAGGAACTGTTCCAATATTTATGTTCATCCCTCTGTGATAAAGAGAGTTCTGCTACACGTCACTTACTTGTCTTACCTATTTCACTATTCCTGCGTCCTGTTGTGTATAGAAATATGTGATGCTTCATTTTTTGTTTTAGTCTTTGCCTGATAAAGAGACGTGAGTAGCCTCGAAAGCTTGCAATTTGTTACCATCTTTTCAGTTATCCATTAAAAGTTAACAACCACTGCGGACTCTCAAGTCTAAATATTTTTCTATCTACTGGCTAACACGGTACGAAGATACACATGTTTCCTAACTTCAAGAATAAAAATAAAGACACTGCAAATATAAACGCATATATGCACATGCCAACAAGAAATGGAACAACACACCACCCAAAAAATTGGTTACAAAATATAGTGTTGTAAATTTAAGAATAAAAGTCAATTTTTGTATTTATGAATAATGCTTAAGGAACGCTATGTTAAACCATAACATAGTGAAGACAATGGATTTTGTAATAGTCACTCATCATCATCATCATTGCAATTTAGATGTGACAGTCACAAACATTTCAATTATTTAAGTTAATAAAATCGTTACTTTGTACAGCATGTATGACATGTCCAGCATGGACTCATCAATGTGATGACACAATAATGTACGATAAAAAATAACCATTTAAAAAAACATAATGCATTGTCACAATTTAAGTGTGTGCGTGCAAGTGTAGGTGAAACAAAGGCTACGGATAGCAAAGGTATATTCTATGTCTGTATCAGACAGTGGACAGCCTCTGATGGGTAATGGCGATGTTATACTGTACGTCAATAAAGTCTGCGGCTGCAATCATGCATTTTTTGCTTGTACAGTGTTGAAGAGGGTAAAAGCATGTCTGGTTGCGCAAGGCTTTATCCGTCAACACTACCTTCCTACTGTCACGCGTAGGGTAGGGTAGCGTGTGTCAATTAGATGACTCTATAAAATGTGACGTTACGCAGCGTTATTGCGCCCTAGGGACGCCAAAAATATGACAGCAGTAATCATTTACTGTCTAATACTCCACCTATGACTAACAAAAAAAGAACGTTCCCTCTTTAACAATCTACAAGACTAACAAGCATAATGGTTGACGCTGACTTTATTGAGGTACAGTATTACATCGACATTGTCCATGAGTAACTATGCACTGTGATACCTATATACCATTATTAATTTATATCTGTTGTGGTTGTTTCAACAGCACTTGCAGGTATAACTACCTATTGTCAGTATGCATGATGCACTTTCTAGATGTAATAATTTATTATTGCACATTATTACCAGGTTTACATGCTGGCCATTTCATATATGGTGTGTGAAGTTACAGTTGGCATCAGTATGTGTATTTTATAATGTCTGTCATAAATAAAACTCGTGATGATGATGATGAGGATTTTATGATTCGTACATCCATTGACTGCATTATCTTACAGGTACAGATAAAGTTCCTTAAAAAGCATTAATTGATAAGTATGAAATGTACTTTTATGCATTAATTTCAAAAAGTGAACACTATGTTTTAGTTTTTGTTACCATTTCTAATAGACATGTGCAGATATGCTGTGATGACAAATTATTATTTGTCCATATTTGTCATAAAAATTTATCATTCTAGGCCTGGAAAACTTCACAATTTCATGTTTTAAGCATAGCAATCAGGGTGACGGCTCTTCCCTATTTGGAGCATGTTCGACATGGGTTTTTCTGTGCATGTGTAGGGAACAGGAGACTTCTTGCCGGACACACAGCAGGGGAACAGCTGGCGTTACTGAACCCCACTAACACTATAGCTTGTGTATTGGTCTGTGGACACGACACTTCTGAGCAGCAACTGGCAGTGTTGTAGCCCAGGGAGTAGAGTTCAGGTGGTAGAAAGATGAACATAACAGGAGACATGGATAACGTTGCGAACCAGTTATTTAATCTGAAAACGGACAGACAAATTCTGGCGAGATCCATGCCTTGTTCATTTTCAGAAAAGTAAGCCGGTCTACATTATCGGAGGATAGTCGCATGCGACAGTCTGTTAGTACACCACCTGCAGCACTAAAGACGCGCTCCGATAATACACTGGCAGCAGGGCAAGCCAGCACCTCCAATGCATACTGGCTAAGCTCTGGCCATGTATCCAGCTTAGAGACCCAAAACTTGAATGGGGAAGAGCCATCTGGGAGTACACTGAGAGGGAAAGACATGTAGTCTGTCACCATCTTACGGAAACGTTGCCTCCTGCTGACTGGAGCCGTCAGTTGGCATCAGTATGTGTATTTTATAATGTCTGTCATAAATAAAACTCGTAATGATGATGATGAGGATTTTATGATTCGTACATCCATTGACTGCATTATCTTACAGGTACAGATAAAGTTCCTTAAAAAGCATTAATTGATAAGTATGAAATGTACTTTTATGCATTAATTTCAAAAAGTGAACACTATGTTTTAGTTTTTGTTACCATTTCTAATAGACATGTGCAGATATGCTGTGATGACAAATTATTATTTGTCCATATTTGTCATAAAAATTTATCATTCTAGGCCTGGAAAACTTCACAATTTCATGTTTTAAGCATAGCAATCAGGGTGACGGCTCTTCCCTATTTGGAGCATGTTCGACATGGGTTTTTCTGTGCATGTGTAGGGAACAGGAGACTTCTTGCTGGACACACAGCAGGGGAACAGCTGGCGTTACTGAACCCCACTAACACTATAGCTTGTGTATTGGTCTGTGGACACGACACTTCTGAGCAGCAACTGGCAGTGTTGTAGCCCAGGGAGTAGAGTTCAGGTGGTAGAAAGATGAACATAACAGGAGACATGGATAACGTTGCGAACCAGTTATTTAATCTGAAAACGGACAGACAAATTCTGGCGAGATCCATGCCTTGTTCATTTTCAGAAAAGTAAGCCGGTCTACATTATCGGAGGATAGTCGCATGCGACAGTCTGTTAGTACACCACCTGCAGCACTAAAGACGCGCTCCGATAATACACTGGCAGCAGGGCAAGCCAGCACCTCCAATGCATACTGGCTAAGCTCTGGCCATGTATCCAGCTTAGAGACCCAAAACTTGAATGGGGAAGAGCCATCTGGGAGTACACTGAGAGGGAAAGACATGTAGTCTGTCACCATCTTACGGAAACGTTGCCTCCTGCTGACTGGAGCCGTCAGTTGGCATCAGTATGTGTATTTTATAATGTCTGTCATAAATAAAACTCGTAATGATGATGATGAGGATTTTATGATTCGTACATCCATTGACTGCATTATCTTACAGGTACAGATAAAGTTCCTTAAAAAGCATTAATTGATAAGTATGAAATGTACTTTTATGCATTAATTTCAAAAAGTGAACACTATGTTTTAGTTTTTGTTACCATTTCTAATAGACATGTGCAGATATGCTGTGATGACAAATTATTATTTGTCCATATTTGTCATAAAAATTTATCATTCTAGGCCTGGAAAACTTCACAATTTCATGTTTTAAGCATAGCAATCAGGGTGACGGCTCTTCCCTATTTGGAGCATGTTCGACATGGGTTTTTCTGTGCATGTGTAGGGAACAGGAGACTTCTTGCTGGACACACAGCAGGGGAACAGCTGGCGTTACTGAACCCCACTAACACTATAGCTTGTGTATTGGTCTGTGGACACGACACTTCTGAGCAGCAACTGGCAGTGTTGTAGCCCAGGGAGTAGAGTTCAGGTGGTAGAAAGATGAACATAACAGGAGACATGGATAACGTTGCGAACCAGTTATTTAATCTGAAAACGGACAGACAAATTCTGGCGAGATCCATGCCTTGTTCATTTTCAGAAAAGTAAGCCGGTCTACATTATCGGAGGATAGTCGCATGCGACGGTCTGTTAGTACACCACCTGCAGCACTAAAGACGCGCTCCGATAATACACTGGCAGCAGGGCAAGCCAGCACCTCCAATGCATACTGGCTAAGCTCTGGCCATGTATCCAGCTTAGAGACCCAAAACTTGAATGGGGAAGAGCCATCTGGGAGTACACTGAGAGGGAAAGACATGTAGTCTGTCACCATCTTACGGAAACGTTGCCTCCTGCTGACTGGAGCCGTCTCGGATGGTGTAGACATTTGTGGCGCTGCCACAAAACTTCGCCACATTTGGAACATACTGGTCTTGCCTTTTGAAGAGGCGCTGCTTGTGCTCCCTCTTGTTGCAGAGCTGTCTCCACTGCCTCGACGCACAAAGCTGCTTTGTAAAGTAGTAGCAGCAGCAGCAGTGCTCTCGGCTGGAATGGAGAACATTATGGATTGCACCAGTGTGTCTTGGTACTCCCGCATTTTACGCTCCCGGTTCAACGGTGTGATGAGGCTTTGTAAGTTGTCCCTGTAGCGAGGGTGTAGGAGGGTGTACACCCAATAATCAGACGTGGTGAGAATGTGGGCGATGCGGCGGTCGTTTCTCAGGCACTGCAGCATGAAATCAACCATGTGCTGCAGACTCCAACTGGCCAAGAAACGCTGTCCCCTGCAAGAGGCGTCATCTCTGCCTGCTCTGCATCACCCCACCCTCGCTCTACATACTGACTAGAGCGTTGTGTACCTCCCTCTGGAGCGATGTCTTCCTCCTCCATTGACTCCTCCTCATCCTCCTCACAAAGTGAGCCCTGCCCAGCCCTTTGTGAGGAACCACGTTGCGCTGACTGTCCAGAAGGTGATGGAATTTGTGACTCCTCATCCTCCACCTCTTCCAAAACCTCATCCCTTAGTGCTTGCAGTGTTTTTTGAAGCAGGAAGATAAGGGGGACAGTCAGGCTGACTAGTGCATCATCTGCACTCGCCATCTGCGTTGACTCATCAAACGCACGCAAAACGTGGCAGATGTCCTTCATAGAGGCCCACTCAGTAGTGGTGAAGTGTGAACGGCGCAAATTGCGAGTTGATTGCGCCTGATGCAGCTGATACTCCATTAATGCTGGCTGCTGCTCACACAACCGCTCCAACATATGTAACGTGGAATTCCACCTGGTGGGTACGTCACATATGATGCGATGTTCAGGAAGGCGAAATCTGCGTTGCAGAGCTGCAATGCGCGATCTGGCTATGCTGGAACGTCGCAAGTGAGCGCACTCTAGGCGGACCTTGTGCAGCAGTGCATCAAGATCCGGATAGTCCCTCAAAAAACTCTGCACGACCAAGTTGAGCACATGTGCCAGACATGGTATGTGAGTGAGGTTGCCAAGGCCCAGAGCTGCCACCAGATTTCGGCCATTGTCACACACTACCAAGCCTGGCTGGAGATTCGCTGGCAAAAACCACACGTCGCTCTCCTGCTTGATGGCATTCCAGAGCTCCTGCGCTGTGTGGCTTCGATTCCCCATGGAAATTAATTTCAGGACGGCCTGTTGACGTTTGGCCACGGCTGTGCTCATATCGGTCGCATCAGGTAAGCGTTCACGGGTCCATGTGAAGGTAGACCGTGACGGCTCCTGCAGCGATGATTCTGAGGAACTGGAGTAGGAGGAGGAGTCAATGTGGACAGACTTGATTCCTGCAATCCTTGGAGTTGGCAGAACACGTACAGCGCCACTCGCAAGATCTGTACCCGGCTCCACAACATTGACCCAATGGGCAGTGAGGGAAAGGTATCGTCCCTGGCCATGGGTACTGGTCCACGCATCGGTGGTCAGGTGGACCTTGCTACTGACGGCGTTTAGTAGCGCATGTTTAATTTTTCCCTCAACATGCTTTTGCAGACCAGGGACGGCTTGCCTGCTGAAATAAAATCGGCTGGGCACATTGTATTGTGGGACTGCCAATGCCATTAAGTTACGGAAACTGTCAGTCTACACCAGCCTGAATGACAGCATTTCAAGGGACAGGAGTTTTGCAATGCCAGCATTCAGAGCCTGTGCTCGTGGATGGTTTGCCGAGTATGGCCGTCTTTTATCCCATGCCTGTGCTACCGATGGCTGTTTTGTGGCCTGGGAGTGTGAGGATGACAGGGAACTTGCAGCTGTGGGTGGAATAACACTGGGTCTCTGGACAACAGTGACAGAGGTTCTTCCATGGCGATCCTGTGAGGAAGCCGAACCAGCTGTGTGTGAGCTGGAGGAAGAGGCTCCAACACGAGCTGAAGATGTAGGTGCTGCTGTAGGTTGGCCTACATCTCCAGTGTGTCTTTGTAACTCAACCACGTGCTTTGACCGCACATGTTTCCACATATTTGTGGTATTAAGGTTACTGACACTTTTACCTCTTTTTACTTTTTGATTACACAGCTTGCATTTGACATAGCAAATATCATCTGCAAGTGTGTCAAAAAAGGACCACGCAGTGCAAGTCCTGGGAGCGCCCGTTTTGGCTGTTGGAAGAGAACTGCTACGAACGGGTGCCAAACTGGAGGCTACAGGCAACTGAGTCTGCAGCCTACCTCTCCCTACTGTTTGGACCGTTGGGGCAATCTCTTCCTCAGAGCTGCTACCACCACCTTCCTGTTCCTCACGCCATGTTGGGTCTTGGACCTCATCATCTCCACTACCCTCTTCCAACACCTGCTGCTGTTGGGTGGTCTGGCCAGCACCATGCTCAACAGAAACTGGCACCTGAGTCTCATCATCATCAGATGCGTTCTGCGGTGTGCTGACCATCGGCACTGGCTCACCCGCCTCTTCACATTCAGAGAGACACAGCTGTTGCGCATCACTGCATACTGCCTCTTCTTCACATTCCAGAATGCTGCTTGGCTGGGCCCCTGTTTGCAAGCCAACAGATTCTGAGAACAGAAGCAGAGACTCAGCTGGCTCCAGTTCAGAACTCTCTGACTGCCTGGGCAATTTGGCAGGCGGTGAAGAGACAGATGGTTGTTCAACAGTGCTGTGGTCCTGAGAGGAGGTGGAAGCAATTGAAGTCGATGCATTGGCTGCCATCCAACCAACAACGGCTTCAATTTGTTCTTCCCGCAGCAGGGGGGTACGCTGAGCTCCTACAAAAGTGCGCATAAAGGAACGCTCACGGGGAAAACTGGTGGATGCTGTGTCACTGGGTGCGGCAGCAGCCACAGAATCCCCACGTCCTCTCCCTGCTGAAACTCCACGGCCACGACCACGTGCCTTACTCCCTGCCTTCTTCATCTTGGTAGATTGATAAAGAAAGTCAGAAAAGTTATAAGGCCTAAGTGTGGTTATTCCTCAGAGACTGCAGTGAACACTGCAGAAAACTGTTCAGTAGCTGTGAAAGGCCCCTTTGTGTACTTCTATAGTGTTTGCAACCAATGTATTGTATACGGATGGAAGCGCGTCACACTAATAGATTAGATTTTTTTCAAATATAATGGAGCAGCACCAATTAGAGAAAAATGTGAAGGATGAGGCAGTGACACACGCTCAGCAGACTACAACCAGCAGTGGTTGAAGAACTAACTGGAGCGTGATCTGCACTCAAAAAATCAAAACCTCACAGACTGCAGTGAACACTGAAACACAACTGTTCACTATCTGTGAAAGGCTCCTTTCTGTACTTCTATAGTGTTTGCAACCAATGTATTGTATACGGATGGAAGCGCGTCACACTAATAGATTAGATTTTTTTCAAATATAATGGAGCAGCACCAATTAGAGAAAAATGTGAAGGATGAGGCAGTGACACACGCTCAGCAGACTACAACCAGCAGTGGTTGAAGAACTAACTGGAGCGTGATCTGCACTCAAAAAATCAAAACCTCACAGACTGCAGTGAACACTGAAACACAACTGTTCACTATCTGTGAAAGGCTCCTTTCTGTACTTCTATAGTGTTTGCAACCAATGTATTGTATACGGATGGAAGCGCGTCACACTAATAGATTAGATTTTTTTCAAATATAATGGAGCTGCACCAATTAGAGAAAAATGTGAAGGATGAGGCAGTGACACACGCTCAGCAGACTACAACCAGCAGTGGTTGAAGAACTAACTGGAGCGTGATCTGCACTCAAAAAATCAAAACCTCACAGACTGCAGTGAACACTGAAACACAACTGTTCACTATCTGTGAAAGGCTCCTTTCTGTACTTCTATAGTGTTTGCAACCAATGTATTGTATACGGATGGAAGCGCGTCACACTAATAGATTAGATTTTTTTCAAATATAATGGAGCAGCACCAATTAGAGAAAAATGTGAAGGATGAGGCAGTGACACACGCTCAGCAGACTACAACCAGCAGTGGTTGAAGAACTAACTGGAGCGTGATCTGCACTCAAAAATCAAAACCTCACAGACTGCAGTGAACACTGAAACACAACTGTTCACTATCTGTGAAAGGCTCCTTTCTGTACTTCTATAGTGTTTGCAACCAATGTATTGTATACGGATGGAAGCGCGTCACACTAATAGATTAGATTTTTTTCAAATATAATGGAGCTGCACCAATTAGAGAAAAATGTGAAGGATGAGGCAGTGACACACGCTCAGCAGACTACAACCAGCAGTGGTTGAAGAACTAACTGGAGCGTGATCTGCACTCAAAAAATCAAAACCTCACAGACTGCAGTGAACACTGAAACACAACTGTTCACTATCTGTGAAAGGCTCCTTTCTGTACTTCTATAGTGTTTGCAACCAATGTATTGTATACGGATGGAAGCGCGTCACACTAATAGATTAGATTTTTTTCAAATATAATGGAGCAGCACCAATTAGAGAAAAATGTGAAGGATGAGGCAGTGACACACGCTCAGCAGACTACAACCAGCAGTGGTTGAAGAACTAACTGGAGCGTGATCTGCACTCAAAAAATCAAAACCTCACAGACTGCAGTGAACACTGAAACACAACTGTTCACTATCTGTGAAAGGCTCCTTTCTGTACTTCTATAGTGTTTGCAACCAATGTATTGTATACGGATGGAAGCGCGTCACACTAATAGATTAGATTTTTTTCAAATATAATGGAGCTGCACCAATTCCACAAAATAAAATAAAAAAAGAGTCAGTGAGTGACACGTGCAGATGCCTACAAACAGCGGTGGATGCAGAGCAAACTGCAGCGTCACCTGCACTCTCACACACACCTTGCACAGAGCTGTTAAAACAACACTGCAAGGCAAAAGGAAGCTTTACACAGCGGTTGGTGCTAGCCTGCCTACAGCACAGTACACTAAATCGCAATCTCTAACTGTCCCTCAGAGTCAGCACAGCAGCGTTCTGTCCCTAACTGAGTTCACAGCACAGTGACGCTAAAATGGCGGCGGCGCCTTTTATAGTGCATTCTGACATCATTTCAGCAGCCAATCACAGCCATGCCATTAGTTAAGATGACCGCAGCATTACAGGATGTGCCCACACTTCATAAGATTCCTCATTGGCTGACTAAAATCACATTGCCTCTCAAAGAATTATGGGAACTTCCGATTCCGGTATACGATATTGGAAAAATATCGGAACTAAGTATCGGAATTCCGATACAGCGAATATCGGCCGATACCTGATACTTGCGGTATTGGAATGCTCAACACTAGTCTTGACCCTGACTTTCCCCCGGTGACAGGCCAGAGCCCTGAGTGTTCCAGAGAGACTTGCCAGTTTTCTCCTCATCGTTTCTTTCTGCTTATAGACTGTAAGCTGTTATTTAGAGACTCAGGGCAGGAGATATGCAGCCCCTCTGCATCATTTCTGTCTCTTGCTTTAACCCCGGAGTTTCCCCGCTGTTGCCAGGAACAGGAGAGAGACTTTGGAGACTGCAAGTGCCGCTGTTGACGGTGCCTACGCTGGAGAAGACGGACCCTGCAATCAACGTTTCATCGAACTGATAAGTTCCCAGAATACTCTTTCTTCTTCTTCTGTTGTTTAGTGAACTGTTGCCCAATCTTGCTTAGCTTAAGTGCATTGTTGGAATTGCGTTTGCTCCCCTTTATTTCTCCCTGCGAGGAGATATTCTCCCCTGTAAATAAATCCTTCAACTCTTGGTCTGTCTCTGGTCCGTGTTGACATTCTTAGCTCCTGCACGATTCTTACGTTTTACAGCAGCTAAGAAGATTTGTAAAGGCTCGGAGGAGGTCAGCGATAAGATGAGTATAAGTGTTTTTTATAAAAAAATCTTTGGATAGTCCTTTATGATTTATAAAAATAATAGCCAGTGGCCACCAACTTGCTGAATCCACAAAGCCAAGGTCAAGGAGGTTGTGATTGCTGAGATGCTAACGCCAAACCAGAAGCAACAATGTCAAGAACTGCTGCAGCAGAACCGTGACCTGTTCTCGGAGTTGCCATGGCGCACACAGGTCGTGGAGCACGACGTGCTAACAGATCCGCATGTAAGGATAAACCTCAAACATGGAATTGAATTAAAAAAAAGCAGCATTTTGGTGAATGTGGAATTTTGTAATATTCGAGTAGAATTAAATTCCACTAGAGTATATTCCGTGAACTATTTTCTTTTGTAACAAATTTGTAAATTCAACTTTTCAAATTTTCAAGTCTGATGATATTAGAGATGACAAAAACTTTTGAAATTCGAATTTGCAACATTTGATTATTTTTTCCTGAAAATTCAATTTGCAGCAAATTGATTGATGGAAAATCTCGTATGTGTCATTGCGCATATTAGCGTCAGTGATGTAAAACCAGAATAGTTTTCCTCAAGCAAGCTAATTGTTGAGAGAGTTAAATTATGTTATTAATAATCTTTATTTTTATATAGCGCTAACATATTCCGCAGCGCTTTACAGTTTTGCACACATTATCGTCGCTGTCCCCGATGGGGCTCACAATCTAGATTCCCTATCTGTATGTTTTTGGAGTGTGGGAGGAAACCGGAGTACCCGGAGGAAACCCACGCAAACATGGGGAGAACATACAAACTCCTTGCAGATGTTGTCCTTGGTGGGATTCGAACCAGGACTCCAGCGCTGCAAGGCTGCAGTGCTATCCACTCAGCCACCGTGCTGCCCTTATTGGCTGGTTTTAGTGGACTTTCATTGAGTGGGTGGGAGGAGGTACACCGTATCTCCACCTTCAGAGTCCGGGTAGGACCTGTGTGATGTTAAGGTCAAGTGATTATCACATGGGGTGTTAAATACCTGGTCATGATAGTCAGTGGGGGTGTTGGGAGAGGAGGAACTGTCACGTAGCTCCCGGAGGAGCTAAGGACGCTGTGCGTGTTGCCTACACTGAAGTCTGCAGGGCAAGAATTCTGTTGAACTTTACCTTTGGTTTTGTTTTACTGTTATGCCAGAAAGGCTCTGTTTATTTTTCCTGAACTCTGCTTAACCCCTTAACGACCGCTGATACGCCTTTTAACGGTGGCAGTTAAGGGTACTTATGCCTCAGCGCTGCTTTTTAACGGCACTGAGAAACAAGTGTATAGAGCCCTGAGTCAGAATTTCTCAGGGGTCTCGGCAACTGGGTCGGTTTTTACCAACCCCGATATTGCGATCGCCGTTATTAACTGTATAACGGCGACCACAAAAAGTCAGATTTTCCATTTAATTTCTCTCTCCTCTGATGTGATTGCACATCAGAGGAGAGAGAAATAGGTTCCCCCGATCCTCCCCATTACCTCTGGTGTCCCTGCAACCTTCCGTGAAGCCCCCTGGGCCGCCGTCGTGTTCTTCCGGGAGAAAATGGCGGGCGCATGCGCAGTGCGGCCGTCGAGGTCTGCCGGCCGGCACTCGTCAACAATAGGAAATTTTTCCTATTGGTTCATTTTGATCACTGTGATAGACCTTATCACAGTGATCAAAATAAAAAAATTGTAAATCAAGCCCTCTTTTATTACCCCCTTCGTTAGGTAAAAATAATAAAATAAAAAAAGTATTTATTTCTATTAGGGTTAGAGCTGGGTTAAAGTGAGTTGGGCTAAAGTGAGTTGTGCTAAAGTTAGGGTTGGGCTAAAGTTAGGGTTAGGGTTGGGTTAAATATAGGGTTGGGATAGGTTTAGGGTTGGGGCTAGGGTTAGGGTTGGGTCTAGGGTTAGGGTTGGGATTAGGGTTAGGGTTGTGTTAAGGTTAGGTTTGTGGTTTGGGTTATGGTTAGGGTTGGGATAAGGGTTAGGGTTGTAGTTTTGGCTGGGATTACAGTTGGGGTTGGGATTAAGGTTGGGGTGTGTTAGGGTTAAGTTTGTGGTTAGGGTTATGGTAAGGGTTGGGATTAGAGTTAGACGTGAGTTGGGGTTAGGGTTGGAGTTAGAATTGAGGGGTTCCACTGTTTAGGTATATCAGGGGGTCTCCAAACGCGACATGGCGCCACCATTGATTCCAGCTAATTTTGGTTCAAAAAGTCAAATGGTGCTCCCTCCCTTCTGAGCCCTGCCATGCACCCAGTTGCTTTTCCCCACATATGGGGTATCTGCATACTCAGGAGAAATTGCACAACAAATTTTATGGTCCATTTTCTTCTGATACCCTTGTGAAAATAAAAAAGTTGGTTCCAAAGTAAATTTTTTGTGAAAAAAGTGAAGTGTTTATTTTTTCCTTCCACATTGCTTTAAGTTCTTGTGAAGCATCTGAAGGGTTAATAAATTTCTTGAATGTCGTTTTGCGCACCTTAAGGGGTGCAGTTTTTAGAATGTTGTCATTTTGGGTATTTTCTTTTATATTGACCCCACAAACTCACTTCAAATGTGAAATGGTCCCTAAAAAATAGTTTTGTAAACTTTGTTGGCAAAATTAGAAATCACAGGTCAAGTTTTAACCCTTATAACGTCCTAACAAAAAAATTATGTTTCCAAAATTGTGCTGATGTAAAGTAGACATGTGGGAAATGTTATTTACTAACTATTTTGTGTGATATGACTTTCTGATTTAAGTGTACAAAAATTTAAAGTTTGAAAATTGCCAAATTTACAAAATTTTTGCCAAATTTCCGCTTTTTTCAGAAATAAACGCAAGTTATATCAAAGAAATGTTACCACTAGCATGAAGTACAATGTCTCTAGAAAAGAATCTCAGAATCAGTGGGATACGTTGAAGCGTTCCAGAGTTATAACCTCATAAAGGGAAAGTGGTCAAAATTTAAAAAATTGGCTTGTTCATTAAGTAACAAATTGGCTCTGTCACTAAGGGGTCATGTTTATGCTGTCCATAATAAACTAACAGGTGAACTACTACCAGTACTGTACCTGTGTCTACCTGGTAAAGCAGCTGAGTGAGTCAACCCCTCACACCACTCTGAGACACACAACAGGATTAGGCATAATTTTTCAGTTTTTCTAACAGTCTCATATATCTGTTTTAAAAGAGCTGCAACTGAGGTGACCTCAGATCATTGCTGTTGCAGGCAGATGCCGATTATATAGAACAACCAACATCTGCTCAGTACAGAGCGGATTCAGCTCCTAAACCTGCTACATACAATTAGGCCCCCTTCAAACGTCCGTATAAAAACACATATGTGTGGCAGAGTCCATTTTGACCATCTGTTTTTTTTTTTAGGACTTATTCGTGTGTACGTTTTTAAAAATATGTGTCATCTGTGTTTTTCCGTTATGTATATAGAAAATAAAATTGCAAAGCTTTTCAAAAAACTCCTAAACACTTACAGCACACGGACTGTACTGATGCAATCCCTGTGCTGTGCATGGTATTCACGGACCGATAGAATTGTATTGGCCCTTGACATTTGTACTGCTTGAAAAAAATGAACTTTTCCATGTGCTTCACATGGCCACACATGTAAACAGACAGACATGTGAGCACCTCATAAGTTATAATATGTACCTGTGGTATCCGTGAAAAAAAATGGATACAGCACAAACCAGAAACATGGACATGGGAAGAAGGACTTATGGTGACATAGTTACATCATGTTTCAAGAAGAGGCAATTTCACATTTCTTTTCCTAAACATGGGAAGATAAATGGAATTCGCTAACACATATATGATTAAGCGCTTATAAATTTAGTGTTGTGCCCTAAATATATAATTGTTTTGCACATCACCACAATACACTATTACATACATGCATCTTATAAAATACATACAACTCCAGAAACACAGACATATAAACACACAGTACAGCAGGGACATTGTTAGGGTCCGAAAAGATCTGGGTCCCAAGCCCCAAAGTGCATATCTGCCCATATGACCCCTCCTACAGCCGTTTAAAATAGCATGTATACCGTATATACTCTACAGTCATGGCCAAAAGTTTTGAGAATGACACAAATATTATATTTTCACATGATCTGCTGCCCTCTGGTTTTTATGTGTGTTTGACAGATGTTTTTATCACAGACAGAAATATAATAATTGCAAACATATGAGTAACAAAAGCTTATATTGACAGTTAGAATGAGTTAATGCAGCAAGTCAATATTTGCAGTGTTGACCCTTCTTCTTCAGGACCTCTGCAATTCTCCCTGGCATGCTCTCAATCAACTTCTGGACCAAATTCTGACTGATAGCAGTCCATTCTTGCACAATCAATGCTTTCATTTTGTCAGAATTTTTAGGTTTTTGTTTGTCCCACCCGTCTCTTGATGATTGACCACAAGTTCTCAATGGGATTAAGATCTGGGGAGTTTCCAGGCCATGGACCCAAAATCTCTATGTTTTCTTCCCTGAGCCATTTAGTTATCACCTTTGCTTTATGGCAAGGTGCTCCATCATGCTGGAAAAGGCATTGTTGATCGCCAAACTGCTCTTGGAGGGTTGGGAGAAGTTGCTCTTGGAGGACATTCTGGTACCATTCTTTATTCATGGCTGTGTTTTTAGGCAAGACTGTGAGAGAGCCGATTCCCTTGGCTGAGAAGCAACTCCACACATGAATGGTTTCAGGATGCTTAACAGTTGGCATGAGACAAGACTGGTGGTAGGCTCACCTTGTCTTCTCCGAATGAGGCGTTTTCCTGATGTCCCAAACAATCGAAAAGGGGATTCATCAGAGAAAATAACTTTACCCCAGTCCTCAGCAGTCCACTGCCTGTACCTTTTGCACAGTGGCGTAACTAGAAATGGCGGGGCCCCACAGCAAAATTTTGAAAGGGGCCCCCTCTCCCAAACGGGCGGCGGGGGGGGGGGTTCTGATAGTGGGCGGAGCCAATAGCAGTGGGCGGAGCAAATCACAGCAATTCTCTAGGCCCGAAAAATACTCTTCAGTCTCATAACGGCCAGCTTTTTGCCCAAATCAGAGCTGTATTTAAAGCAGACATTATGGAAACACAATATAATATAATGGACTGGTAGCAATGCAGCCCCCTTATGCTACCATTACTAGTAACCATGTCCCGCATAACTATTAATGCAGGCACATTATGCCCCATAACTAGTAATAAGCCCTCTTATTCTCCCATCAGTAGTAATGTGCCCTTCAAGTAGTAATGCAGCCAAGAATGCAGAGTTATCACTCACACAGTATGTGCCCCCGTTAATCTTCGGTGGTATCTTCAGCTCCTCAGTGGAGCACACTCACCACCAGTCTTCACCCTTCTGGGCGCCACCGACGAGTGACGTCAGCAGCGTGATCACATGACATGATCACGCTGCAGACGTCGCTCTGACCCGGCGGTCAGAGCTTCAATTGTACTGGCGTCTGTATAGACACCAGTGCAATTGATTCCTGGGAGACGGCACGCAGCAGCTTCTCTGCGCCGGCTGTCAGCATGACAGCCAGCACAGGGAACCGCCGACTCTCAGGCCATGGGCGGCGGAACACAGCCGCAGGGGAGACAGCTGCAGCAGGGACGGGCCCCCTGCTAGCCCGGGCCCTATGGCAGCTGCTTCCCCTGCTTCCACGATAGTTCCGCCCCTGCTTTTGCAGAATATCAGTCTGTCCATGATGTTTTTTCTGGAGAGAAGTGGCTTCTTTGCTGCCCTCCTTGAGACCAGGCCTTGCTCCAAGAGTCTACGCCTCACAGTGCGTCTAGATGCACTCACACCTGTCCTGCTGCCATTCCTGAACAAGTCTGCACTGCTGGTAGCCCGATCCCGCAGCTGAAACCTTTTAAGAGACGGTCCTAGCGCTTGCTGGTCTTTCTTGGGCGCAATGAAGCCTTTTTGGCAACAATGGAACCTCTCTCCTTGAAGTTCTTGATGATGCGATAGATTGTTGACTGAGGTGCAATCTTTCTAGCTGCAATACTCTTCCCTGTTAGGCCATTTTTGTGCATTGCAATGATGACTACACGTGTTTCTTTAGAGATAACCATGGTTAACAGAAGAGAAACATGATGTCAAGCACCAGCCTCCTTTTAAAGTGTCCAGTGGTGTCATTCTTACTTAATCATGACAGATTGATCTCCAGCCATGTCCTCATCAACATCCACACCTGTGTTAATGGAGCAATCACTGAAAAGAGGTTAGTTGGTCTTTTTAAGGCAGGGCTGCAATGATGTTGAAATGTGTTTTGGGGGATAAAGTTCATTTTCTAGCCAAATATTGACTTTGCAAGTAATTGCTGTTAAGCTGATCACTCTTTATAACATTCTGGAGTATATGCAAATTGCCATTAGAAAAAGTGAAGCAGTAGACTTTGTAAAAATTAATATTTGTGTCATTCTCAAAACTTTTGGCCATGACTGTAGTAAAAGCCGACCCAAGTATAAGTCGAGGCCCCTAATTTTGCCACAAAAAACTGGGAAAACTTATTGACTCGAGTATAAGCTTCGGGTTGGAAATACAACAGCTCCTGGTTAATTTCAAAAATAAAAATAGATACCAATAAAAGTAAAATTAATTGAGACATTAGTAGGTTAAATGTTTTTGAATATCCATATTGAATTAGGTGCCCCACATAATGCTCCATACAGTTCATGATGGGCCCCATATATGCTCCATAGAAAATACGTCCCATAAAATGCTCCATAAAGTTCATGATGGGCCCCATAAGATGCTCCATACAAAAAATATGCCCCATATACAGTAATGCTACACAAAGGTTTATAATGGCCCAATAAGATGCTCCATATTAAAATAAGCCCCCTATAATGCTGTATAAAAGGTTAATGATGGCCCCATAAGATGCTCCATAGAATAATATGCCCCATATGCTGCTCCATAAAGGTAGATGGCCCATAAGATGCTCCATAGATATATATGCCCCATATGCTGCTGCGATTAAAAAAAATAAAAAAATGACATTTTCACCTCTCGTCGCTGTGGCCAGGCGGGGTTACTGGCACGCTATGGGGGCCAGGTGCCGGTGTCGCCGCTGGCTCAGGGCCCCGGCACCTGCGATATTCACCTGCCCTGTTCAACCGCCGCACGTCCGCTCTGTCTTCCGGGTCTCTGCAGTGACTGTTCAGGCAGAGGGCGCGCACTAAATACATTATCACGCCTCTGACCTGAACTTCACAGCCAGAAGACGCGGAAGACACAGCGCGCACGGCGGTGGAACGGGGACAGGTGAATATCGCATGGCTCCCCCCGTGCTCCCCGTCATACTCAACCCCTCCTGGCGCGGTCTCTGACTTCTTGCTTCTCAGATGGTCTCCGGCAGCTCCTTCCAGTGTTCAGAGGTCACGTGGTACCGCTCATTAAAGTAATGAATATGCGCTCCACGCCTATGGTAGTAGAGACGTGCCAGCAGGGGGGTTAGTATGATCTGACAGCCGCTGGCTCCGGCAATCCCCCTCCCCTGCCTACCCCCTCGGACAATGACTTGAGTATAAGCCGAGAGGGGCACTTTCAACCTAAAAAATGGGCTGAAAATCTCGCCTTATATTTGAGTATATATGGTGCATTAGAATTACAGTATACCACTGTTGCTAACCAAAAACACACAATGTAAAGACCAATATTATCAAAAAGACTACTATAAAAGGCCAAAACAATATAGCTGCGCAATTCCAATACATTCACCACTACACAGAAAATACATAATATAATATTACCATTACAGGTACATAACAAAACACTCTTTATAAACACCAATGATACCACCATACACCTTCTACTACATAATGACTGAAACACAATAAGCTGTTACTAAATTTTAACTTAGAAAAGAAAAAAATCCTTCTAAAAAGAGCAATATTACTCCCTTACAGTAACCATACATTGGTAGTTACCAGTCCTACAGAACAACATACGCGTGATAACAGTACAGTTATATATAGTAACTTACAGCTGACGTTCTTTCTGATTTGGGTCGTTCACTTTTCCCGTCTTTTCCATCTGGTCCAGACCTCCATTACCACTTCTCCAGCCACAACTCGTCTGCACAGATTACAACAAAAACACATTTGACTTCTCATATTTCTAGTGATGTCTCCATCTATTCCCAACCCAGAAAAACTACCCACTCTGCGTGCACTTGCTGCGTGGAACACTGACCCAATACTTAAAAAAATGTGTCATTACTAGGATTACTCCTTCCTCCCAATTAAATTAAAGTATCCCATAGAAAGCATTAATGCCCCCACTGTGCAAAGGCCCTGTATGCCCCTTTGAAGGATATAATATCCCAAGTACCCTCTTCCAGCAGCAAATACCCTTGAGTATCCACTTATAGTTAACATCGCCCCTCACAAAAATAATGGAACCTGAGTGCCTTTATCAAAACTAATAATGTCTAAATTCAAAACAAATAATGCCCTCTGATTGTCCACACAGCTCTGCATGTACAGTATGATGGTCCTACAGCCCCCATTTCACAATATTATCATCCCCAAAGCCCTTTATTATACTTTGAGGACCCAACGCTTCCTATATATAGTAAAATGGCTACATTGCCCATATATACAATATGATGTCCTCACTGCACTTCTATATAAAGTATGAGGCTCTATAGTTTCCTTTATATACTATGATGTTGACCACAGCTCCCCACACAAATAGTATGATGTGTGTGTATAAATATAATAATATATTACACTATCTATCATTATCTATCTATATATATATATATATATATATATAGTAGCGATACTAATGGCCGCATAGTTAATGGGAGGTATGTATTACAGGGATGGCAGCTCTCTGGTGAGAGGGGCTCACTGTACCCCGCTTTGCCTGAAGATATGTGTGTGGTTGTGAATTTTGAGGACCTGTGATGAGGTCATGAGCATGTGACTATGTCACGCGGTCTTATATGTGTACGATGTCAGTAAACTATTCTTAAAAGAACAACACTCTATACAACATATAGATTAGCAACATCAGCATGTAAATATATAATAGATTTACCTGACACGATATCCGTTGAACTCAGGGTAAATCTTGAGGACTTGATACACTGTCACAGGAAAGAGGAGGACCGGGGGTCTAACCTGACCCTAAACTGGGGTCCTAACTAATCCCTCACCTTGGAGGTACTGATAATGGTTCAGAGGTCCAAGTCTCCAGCCTAACCCTGTCTCCTATCAGTCCCTGAACCCTGTAATCAGTCCTAAGAAGGATTCTGATTACCACCAAAGGGATATGGGCTGATCTCTGCTAAATACACAGATTAGACATATAAGACAGACTGGAGAAAACACAGACTTGCATACACACTCAAACACAGAAGGAACATAAATGATCTGGGATATTAAACTCTAAGCAAGGTGAGCTTAAAACAACTAAGGAGCTCTTTAACTTAAGTCTATACAGATACAATCCTATCTGTGGTCTGCATGAAGAATTTCACTGGCAACTCCCAACACAGACAACCAGAGATTTAAAGGAAACCAATCAACAAATAATTAATTGCAGCCGGGAGAAAACTGCACCCAGTCCCAGAACTGAGCACAGACAGAATTAACTCCCTAACTGCCAAACACAAAGAAACAGCAACTCAGCTGTGAGAAGTCAGAATGTGCAACCGCAACGATCTTCGTGGCGATGCACACATGACAGTACCCCCCCTTCTACGAGGGGCCTCCGGACCCTCAGGGCCAGGTTTGCCCGGGTGAGTTCTGTGGAAGGTCCGCACCAAACGATCTGCGTTAATGTCAGACGCAGGAATCCACGTCCTCTCCTCTGGACCATACCCCTTCCAATGCACCAAGTACTGAAGGGACCGGCGATTCAGACGTGAGTCAATGATCTTTGACACTTGAAACTCCAAGTTACCATTGACCACCACTGGAGGAGGAGGTAGAGGTGATGGTATGACTGGTGCCACGTACCTCTTAAGTAATGACTTGTGGAACACATTATGAATTTTAAACGTAGGAGGGAGGTCCAGACGAAATGCCACAGGATTAATTATGGAACTGATCCTGTACGGCCCGATGAATCTGGGGCCCAGCTTCCAGGAGGGAACTTTAAGTTTTATATTCCTGGTAGACAACCATACCAGATCGTTCACATTAAGATCTGGACCAGAAACTCTCCTCCTATCAGCCATACGTTTATAACGGTTCCCCATAGCACTCAGATTATTCAATACACCTCTCCACACTGAAGCAAGTGACGACGAGAAACGCTCCTCCTCAGGAACCCCAGAAGGGCCCCCCCATTGAATGTACAAAACTGGGGATGAAAACCATATGCCCCAAAAAACGGGGACTTACCAGTGGACTCGCTCCGCCTGTTGTTAAGAGCGAACTCTGCCAGAGGCAAGAAAGAAGACCAGTCCTCCTGGTTCTCTGAGACAAAACACCGAAGATAAGTCTCTAGGCTTTGATTCAGACGCTCTGTCTGACCATTGGTCTGCGGATGAAAAGCCGAGGAAAATGACAATTGCATCCCCCGACGTAAACAAAATGCCCTCCAAAACTTGGACACAAACTGAGACCCCCTATCTGACACCACATCAGAAGGCAACCCATGAAGTCTCACAATCTCCCCAATGAACACCTGTGCCAGAGTTTTAGCATTAGGGAGGGCAGGAAGAGCAATGAAATGTGCCATCTTACTGAACCTGTCAACAACCACCAGTATGACAGTCTTCCCTGACGACTGAGGAAGGTCCGTGATGAAGTCCATAGACAAATGAGTCCATGGACGCTCCGGAAGTTTCAAGGGTAAGAGGGTCCCAGACGGACGGGTATGAGGGGTCTTAGAGCGAGCACAAACCCCACAGGACGCGACAAAAGTTAAAACATCTTTATTAACGTTAGGCCACCAAACCGGCGAGAAAGGAGATCTAAAGTAGCCTTACTCCCTGGATGTCCTGCTAAAGCAGAATTATGATGTGCCTCAATAACCTTTTGTCTCAACTGATTTGGGACAAACAGTCTCCCTGGAGGTCCTGCAGGGGCGTCCCCCTGAGCCTCTAACACCTCCTCCTCAAGCTCAGAACATACAGCCGACACTACCACCCCCTCCTGAAGGATAGGAATCGGGTCATCCATTTTCCCGGCCCCTGGGAAACTGCGAGACAAGGCATCCGCCTTAACATTCTTAGATCCAGGGCGATAAGTGACAACAAAATTAAACCTGGTAAAAAACAACGACCATCGAGCTTGTCTGGAATTCAGACGCTTAGCAGATTCCAAATACAGCAGGTTCTTGTGATCAGTAATGACAGTGACCGGGTGGACTGCCCCCTCCAAAAAGTGACGCCATTCTTCAAAAGCCAACTTAATGGCCAAAAGTTCCCTATTGCCGATATCATAATTCCTTTCGGCGGACGACAATTTTTTAGAAAAGAAAGCGCACGGATGCCATTTACCAGGGGACGGACCCTGGGACAATATTGCACCCACCCCTACGTCAGACGCGTCCACCTCCACAACGAACGGCTGTGATGCATCTGGTTGGATGAGAACGGGTGCCGAAGCAAAACATTTTTTCAAAGAGGAAAAAGCTTGGCAAGCTTTGTCCGACCATTTAGAAAAATCCGTCCCTTTTCTTGTCATGTCAGTGAGAGGTTTGACAACAGATGAGAAATTACAAATAAATTTCCGGTAGTAGTTAGCAAACCCCAGAAAACGCTGCAAAGCCTTAAGATCCTCTGGCTGATCCCATTCAAGCACTGCTCTCACCTTTTCAGGGTCCATACGGAAACCGGAGGCTGACACCAAGAAACCCAAAAACTGAAGTTCCTGTACGGCGAATACACACTTTTCCAGTTTGGCGTATAGTTTATTGTCTCGCAAGATCTGCAACACCTGTCTCACATGCTCCTGGTGAGACACAAGATCTGGTGAGTAAATTAAAATGTCATCCAAATATACGACCACAAACAGCCCCACCAGATGACGAAAAATGTCATTAACAAAATGTTGGAATACTGCTGGTGCAGTAGTCAGACCAAAAGGCATGACAAGGTTCTCATAATGTCCCTCCGGCGTGTTAAACGCCGTTTTCCACTCATCCCCCTTTTATCCTAATCAGATTATATGCCCCCCTGAGATCCAATTTAGAGAACCACTTGGCGCCAACAATTTGATTGAAGAGATCAGGAATCAGAGGGAGTGGATACGGATCTCGAACAGTAATCCGATTAAGTTCGCGGAAATCCAAGCAAGGGCGTAGGCCTCCATCTTTTTTCTTCACAAAGAAGAACCCCGCGGCCACTGGGGAAGATGAAGGTCTAATATGCCCTTTGGCCAGACTTTCCGAAATATAATCTTTCATAGCCTGCCTCTCAGGACCAGAAAGGTTATATAACCTAGCTTTAGGTAACTTAGCATCAGGAAGTAAATTAATAGAGCAGTCATACACGCGATGAGGAGGCAACTCCTGACACCCCTCCTCAGAGAACACATCCCCAAAGTCCTCCAAAAAAGGAGGCAAAGTACTAGGCACGACCGCACTGATGACTGTGTTCATGCAGTTACTTTTGCAAAACTCCCCCCATTGGCTTATATCTCTGGACTGCCAATTAATCACAGGGTTGTGTTTAACCAACCAAGGAAGTCCCAACACAATAGGAGTAGGTAGACCCTCCAACACATAACAAGATAATAGTTCCCTATGTATTGCCCCTACCCGAAGGTCAATGTTATGAACCTCATGAACAAAGCTACCTTGGCCGAGAGGCCTGGCGTCAATGGAGAATATAGGGATCGGTTTGACCAATACACTCAGATGCATACCTTGAGCCTGAGCAAACTGAGCGTCAACCAGATTAGCCCCGGACCCACTATCAAGAAGAACAGAAAATCTCTCCACTCTCGTACCAACCACCACCTCCACTGGTACAAGGAACTGAGAAGAACTAGCGGACGAAATACATACTCCCAGGTTGTCGTCCACCACACAACCTGGGATTAACAGTTTTCCGGCGACTTTTTGCTCAACAAGGCACGGGATGGACATCCCCCAACAAAATGTCCCTCTTTCCCGCAGAAGAAACACCTTCTAGTCCTGCGGCGTACCGCCAATCCCCTTCTACGAAATGATGTCCCTCCCAACTGCATAGGCTCCTCCGAACAGACAAGGGGAACCTCAACATAAGGGACTTTAGTAGTAGGTGGAGTAACAACAGGGGGCGGAGTTACCTCGCACCTCTCCCGGAGCCGTCTATCAGTACGGATAGCTAGGGCCATAGCAGCCTCCAGTGATGGAGGAGAATCATACTGAGCCAAAACATCCTTTAATTTATCAGAAAGCCCATGACAAAACTGGCTCCTAAGAGCTGGGTTATTCCACTGAGTATCTGTGGCCCATCTACGGAACTCAGAAGCAAATTCCTCCGCCGGACGATCTCCCTGCTGTATCTTACGTAATTTTGTCTCAGCAAGAGAGACCCGATCTGGGTCATCATATACCAAACCCAGGGCAGTAAAAAATCGATCTACTGACTGTAGAGCCGGGGATCCCGGAGGAAGGGAGAAGGCCCAGGATTGAGAGTCCCCTTGTAGGAGCGAGATAACAATTCCCACTCTCTGCTCTTCACTCCCTGATGATCGAGGCCGAAGCCGAAAATACAATTTACATGCTTCCCTGAAGGTAAAAAATTTGTCTCGCCCACCAGTGAACCTGTCCGGGAGAGCTACTTTAGGTTCAAATCTGGTTTGCTCCGAGGGAGACAAAACTTTGGACTTAATGTCCGTCAGCTCCATGGATAATCCCTGCAACTGCAGAGCCAGCTGGGCTACTGGATCCATGGCAACTGGGAATAATTTTATGGGCCAGTGAAAATGTCACGCGGTCTTATGATATGTGTACGATGTCAGTAAACTATTCTTAAAAGAACAACACTCTATACAACATATAGATTAGCAACATCAGCATGTAAATATATAATAGATTTACCTGACACGATATCCGTTGAACTCAGGGTAAATCTTGAGGACTTGATACACTGTCACAGGAAAGAGGAGGACCGGGGGTCTAACCTGACCCTAAACTGGGGTCCTAACTAATCCCTCACCTTGGAGGTACTGATAATGGTTCAGAGGTCCAAGTCTCCAGCCTAACCCTGTCTCCTATCAGTCCCTGAACCCTGTAATCAGTCCTAAGAAGGATTCTGATTACCACCAAAGGGATATGGGCTGATCTCTGCTAAATACACAGATTAGACATATAAGACAGACTGGAGAAAACACAGACTTGCATACACACTCAAACACAGAAGGAACATAAATGATCTGGGATATTAAACTCTAAGCAAGGTGAGCTTAAAACAACTAAGGAGCTCTTTAGCTTAATCTATACAGATACAATCCTATCTGTGGTCTGCATGAAGAATTTCACTGGCAACTCCCAACACAGACAACCAGAGATTTAAAGGAAACCAATCAACAAATAATTAATTGCAGCCGGGAGAAAACTGCACCCAGTCCCAGAACTGAGCACAGACAGAATTAACTCCCTAACTGCCAAACACAAAGAAACAGCAACTCAGCTGTGAGAAGTCAGAATGTGCAACCGCGACAATCTTCGTGGCGATGCACACATGACAGACTAGCCATGTGATAGGTAACTGGGAGGGGATACAACTATGTAAGGAAGGTCTGTTGCACATGTGTGAGAGTGTGGTGGGAGTCTGTCAGTCTGGACAGAACTCCCATGTTTCTAGGCTGGATGTCATATAGACTGGGGAAGCAGTCCTGGCGAGTCTGAGCCAGAGGAATGGACGGTCTTGAAAACCGTGAGTGATACTGATCGGGATCAGTGAGAAATTGTATTTGGAGACCTCTGCGGATAAGAGGGTTCCGGGAACCTGCGTGGCCAACAGGT
Source organism: Oophaga sylvatica (assembly GCA_033576555.1). Classification (NCBI taxonomy): domain Eukaryota; kingdom Metazoa; phylum Chordata; class Amphibia; order Anura; family Dendrobatidae; genus Oophaga; species Oophaga sylvatica. The sequence goes on from JARQOD010000006.1 coordinate 288,866,074, forward strand.
GACAGACAGGAATCTGTGGTATACTGACCAGGGTCATTGAAAGACTGTGTTCATGCCAGTGAGAAGTATTTGTGAGTTAGAGACTGTGTTTTACGTGTTGCTTATGGGATACCTCTGAGGACAAGAGGAGTCCAGGAACCTGTGTGGCGATCCAGCAGGTAACGGTCTTGACAATCGTGAGTTATACTGATTGGGATGAGAAAGAAGTATTTGTGAGGAAGAGACTGTATTTTGTGTTATGTTTACTGGATACCTCTGAAGCTAAGAGGAATCTGAGAGCCTGGGTGGCCGACACCAGCAGGTAATGGACAGGAGTCCGTGTTATATTGATCGGGATCAGTGAGAGACTGTTCATTTGTTAAAGCTGAATGTATAACGGATAGTGTAATGGCTGCTGAAACTGATGAATTATAAACCGAATGGACTCGTTTTAAACCTGAGTGCGCCAGTGTTTACCTCCAAGACCTGCAAAGCGAGTAATCCCTGTCCACAGACATTGTGGAACGTCACAATATATATATATAGTATGATGGCCCCAATTCCCCCCTAAGAGACCAATGCAAAATTTTTAGTTTCTCTGATTGTTCTCTTTATAAGTATATTTTTGAGTAAAATGTAAATTGCTCTTTTATTCTATAAGCTACTGACAACATGTCTCCGAATTTCCAAGCAATAAATTTTGGATTTATTTTCAGAAAATGAGAAATGGACAAAATAAAAAAAAATGCAGTGCTTGCAGACATCAAATAATGCTAAGAAAACAAGTTCATAATCATTTAGAAACAACAATACTAACGTTTTAACTCAGGAAGAGTTCAGAAATTTTGTGGAATAACCATGATTTTTAATCACAGCTTTCATGCGTCTTGGCATGCTTTCCACCAGTCTTTCATACTGCTTTTGGTTGACCTTATGCCACTGCTGGCGCAAACATTTAACCCCTTAACGACCAAGCCATTTTGTAGGTTAAAGACCAGGCCAATTTTTACAATTCTGACCACTGTCACTTTATGTGCTTATAACTCTGGAACGCTTCAATGGATCTTGGCGATTCTGAGACTGTTTTCTCGTGACATATGGTACTTAATGATAGTGGTAAAATTTCTTCAATATAACTTGCGTTTATTTATGAAAAAAATGGAAATATGGCAAAAATTTTGAAAATTTTGCAATTTTCAAACTTTTAATTTTTATGCCATTAAATCAGAGAGATATGTCACAAAAAATAGTTACGAAATAACATTTCCTACATGTCTATTTTACATCAGCACAATTTTGGAACAAAAATTTTTTTTTGTTAGGAAGTTATAAGTGTTAAAAGTTGACCAGCGATTTCTCATTTTTCCAACAAAATTTACAAAACCATTTTTTAAGGGACCACCTCACATTTGAAGTGAATTTGAGGGGTCAATATGACAGAAAATACCCAAAAGTGACACCATTCTAAAAACTGCACCCCTCAAGGTGTTCAAAGCCACATTCAAGAAGTTTATTAACCCTTTAGGTACTTCACAAGAATTGAAGCAATGTGGAAGGAAAAAATGAACATTTAACTTTTTTTCCCAAAATTTTTCTTTCGACACAATTTTTTAAATTTTGTCAAGGGTATCAGTAGAAAATGAACCACAATATTTGTTGTACAATTTCTCCTGAGTACACCGATACCCCATGTGTGGGGGAAAACCAATCTTTAGGCGCACGGCAGTGCTCAGAAGGGAAGGAGCATCATTTGAGATGAATGTCAAATTGGCTGGAATCGAGAGCGGACACCATGTCGCGTTTGGAGAGTCCTTGATGTACCTAAACAGTGGAAACCCCCCATAAGTGACCCCATTTTGGAAATTAGACCCCCCAAGGAACTTATCTAGATCTGTGGTGAGCACTTTGAACCCCTAAGGGCTTCACAGAAGGTTATAACGTAGAGCCGTAAAATTTTAAAAATCATATTTTTTCCACAAAAATGATCTTTTCACCCCCAATTTTTATTTTCCAAAGGATAAAAAGACCCCAAAAGTTATTGTGCAATTCGTCCTGAGTGCGCTGATACCCCATATGTGGGGGTAAACCACTATTTGGGCGCATGGCAGAGCTCGGAATGGAAGCAGCGCCATTTGACTTTTTTGGCTGGAATTGAGATTGGACACCATGTCGCATTTGGAGAGTCCCTGTGTGCCTAAACAGTGGAAACCCCCCACAAGTGACCCCATTTTGGAAACTAGACCCCTCAAGGAACTTATCTAGATGTGTGGTGAGAGCTTTGAACCCTCAAGGGCTTCACAGAAGGTTATAACGTAGAGCCGTAAGATTAAAAAATCATATCTTTTCCACAAAAAATGATCTTTCCACCCCCAATTTTTATTTTCCAAAGGGTAACAGGACCCCAAAAGTTATTGTGCAATTTGTCCTGAGTACGCTGATACCCCCTATGTGGGGGTAAACCACTATTTTGACGCATGGCAGAGCTCGGAAGGGAATGAGCGCCTTTTTCAAATGCAGACTTTGATGGAATGGTCTGCGGGTGTCATGTCACGTTTGGAGAGCCCATGATATGCCTAAACAGTAGAAACCCCCACAAGTGACTCCATTTTGGAAACTAGACCCCCCACCACTTATCTAGATGTGTGGTGAGCACTTTGAACCCCCAAGTGCTTCACAGAAGTTTATAACGTAGAGCCGTGAAAATAAAAAAATCATATTTTTTTCCACAAAAATAATCTTTTTGCCCCAAAATTTTTATTTTTATAAGGGTAACAGGAGAAATAGGACCCCAAAAGCTATTGTGCAATTTGTCCTGAGTACGCTGATACCCCATATGTGGGGGGAACCACTATTTTGACGCATGGCAGAGCTCGGAAGGGAAGGAGCACCATTTTTAAATGCAGACTTTGATGGAATGGTCTGCGGGTGTCATGTCGCGCTTGGAGAGCCCCTGATGTGCCTAAATAGTAGAAAACCCCCACAAGTGACCCCATTTTGCAAACTAGACCCCCCAAGGAACTTATCTAGATGTGTGGTGAGCACTTTGAACCCCCAAGTGCTTCACAGAAGTTTATAACGTAGAGCCGTGAAAATAAAAAAAATCATATTTTTTTCCACAAAAATGACCTTTTTGCCCCCAAATTTTTATCCTGAGTACGCTGATATTCCATATGTGGGGGGAACCACTGTGATCGCCTTACTGCGATCTTTGGGAGGCAGAATGAACAAATCCACAAAAGGTGAAGAATTGGTTTTCTTTTTTACGCCGTTCCTCATGCGGTATTAGTGATTAGGCGACTTAATTCCTCGGATCGGTGCGATTACAGCGATACCAGAATTATACCCTTTTTTCATGTTTAGCTTCTGTCACACTCTAAAAGTCGCTTTTTTTTGGAAGAATTTTTTTGTAAGAAATTTCTGCATTGCCGTATTTTGAGAGCTATAATTTTTCCATATTTCATCCAACAGAGTCATGTAAGGTCTTGTTTTTTGCGGGACGAGTTGACGTTTTTATTGGTACCATATTCGGGCACATAACGTTTTTTGATCGCTTCCTATTCTGATTTTTTTGGAAGCAGAATGAACAAAAACCAGCAATTCAGGAATTGTTTTTTTTTTTCCTCCGTTCCGCGTGTGGTAAAATTGATAAAGCAGCTTTATTCTTTGGGTCACTACGATTACAGCGATACCTCATTTAAATTTTTTTTATGTTTTGGCGTTTTTTACACAATAAAAAATTTTATAGAAAAAATAATTATTTTTGCATCAGTTTATTCCGCGAGCTATAACTTTTTTATTTTTTTGCTGATGATGCTGTATAGAAGCTTGTTTTTTGCGAGACAAAATGACGTTTTCAGCGGTACCATGATTATTTATATCTGACTTTTTGATCGCGTGTTATTGCACTTTTTCCAAGCGGTATGATGATACCACTTGGAAAAAGTATAATTTACTACTTTTTTGTGTTTTTTTTTTACGGCTTTCACTGAAGGGGTTAACTAGGGTTACGCTTTTATAGATGGGATTTTTATGGACTCGGCGATACCAAACATGTGTATTTTTTTAGTTTTTTGTTTTTTTTATTACATAAAAATGTGTATTTTTAGGGGAATTTTTTAAAATTATTTTTTAATATTTTTTTTTACAATTTTTTAAAAAAAATGCTTTTTTTAACTTGTCCCTTTATGGGACTTTCACTTTTTTACTTTTTATTGCAGTTACAATGCATTGCAATGCTCCAAAACTGACACCTTGCCATGACGGACTGTGCACTTCATTGGACATTAAGCAGTTAAGCAGTTCTTCTTTGTTTGATGGCTTGTGACTATCCATCTTCCTCTTGATTACATTCCAGAGGTTTTCAATGGGGTTCAGGTCTGGAGATTGAGCTGGCCATGACAGGATTTGATGTGGTGGTCCTTCATCCACACATTGATTGACCTAGCTGTGTGGCATGGCGCATTGTCCTGCTGAAAAAAACAGTCCTCAGAGTTGGGGAACATTGCCTGAGCAGAAGGAATCAACTGTTTTTTCCAGGATAACCTTGTATGCGGCTTGATTCATACGTCCTTCACAAAGATTAACCTACCCAATTCCAGCCTTGCTGAAGCATCCCCAGATCACCACCGATCCTCCACCAAATTTCACAGTGGATGCAAGACACTGTGGCTTGTACGCCTCTCCAGGTCTCCGTTTAACCATTAGACGACCAGGTGTTGGGCAAAGCTGAAAATTAGACACATCAGAGAAGATTACTCCAGTCCTCTATGGTCCAATCCTTATGGTTTTAGGCAAACTGCGGCCTGGCTCTCCTTTGCTTCCCATTGATGAAAGGCTTTTTATTAGCTTTACATGACTCTAGCCCTGCCTCTAGGAGTCTGTTACGAACTGTTCTTGCCGTGCACTTCACCCCAGATGCCATTTGCCATTCCTTTTGTAGTTCACTTGATGTCATCCTGCGGTTGCTGAGTGACATTCAAATAAGATGACGGTCATCCCTGTCAGTGGAGTGTCGTTTTCTCCCTCTGACGGTCTGTAGGTTTGTTGTCCCAATGTCTGCTGCTTGACCTTATTGTAATGGACTGCCTTCTCAGAAATTTTAAGGATGGAGGTAACAAGACGCTTACTGTATCCCTCTGCTAGTAAAGCCAGAATTGAGCCCTTCTTTTCCTCACTCAAGACTTTTCTTTTCAACTCCTTTGGCATGGTTAAAAGTTATTTTTTCATTCCTATTACTTTTGGGATATTACTAGCACTTGTTTTGCAATCCAGCTTGTCCTGTTGCAAGAGGATTGTAAACACCACAGCAGTGTTTTTTATACTTTCCTTCCTTAAATAAGATTTGGTTCAGGTAATCACCTAATCAGAAGCACATTAAGTAGAATGAGGTGTACTCTTGTTAGAATTCAACTGACTCTGGAATGGAATGGCTGTCAGACATGTAGAGAGGCTGATTTTTATAAAACTGCAGTGGTCTCTTAATTTTTGCCAGAGCTGTATATAATATGATGGCCCCAGTTCCCCACATATATAGGATGATGGCCCAGTTCCCCCATATATATATGATGTGATAACCTCAGTACCCCCATATATATAGTAGGATGGCAACAGTTCTCCCCATATATATAGTACGATGGCCTCTGTTCCTCCCGCATATATAGTTTGATGGCCCTATCTCCCCTCACATATATAGTATGATGGCCCCAGTTCTCCCACATATATAGTATGATGGCCCCAGTTCTCCCCACATATATAGGATGATGGCCACAGTTCCCCCCACATGTATAGTATGATTGCCCAAGTTCCCTCACATTATATTATGATTAGTATGATGGCCCCAGTTCTCACTATAAATATATATAGTATGATGGCCCCAGTTCCCTCCATATATAGTATGATGGTGCTAGTTCCCCCCACATACAGTACAGACCAAAAGTTTGGACACACCTTCTAATTCAAAGACTTTTCTGTATTTTCATGACTATGAAAATTGTAGAATCACACTGAAGGCATCAAAACTATGAAGTAACACATGTGGAATTATACAAAACACTTTACAAAAAAGTCTGAAACAACTGAAAATATGTCAAAGGGCTCATACTCACTTGAGCCGAAAACGGATGATTTTCAGCCGATAAAAAATTGGATTCAAATCGGACCAATGTTATTCAATAGGTGACATCTCATTTGCGATTTTTTTCTCAGCCAAAATCGGTGTGAGAAAAAAATCGCAGCATGCTGCGATTTGATGCGATTTTGGCATGATAATCGCTAATGCAATAGATGGTGCTATAAAAAATCGCATGCAAATCGCATGACAATTGCACATAATCGGACCATCCTGAAAACTGACCGTTTTTTTTCCAGCAAGTGAGTATGAGCCCTTACCATATTTTCCGGCGTATAAGACGACTTTTTAACCCCTGAAAATCGTCTTCAAAGTCGGGGGTCGTCTTATACGCCGGGTACGGAACATATGGTGGGGGGAGTGGGTGTTTCAGAGGCAAGGTGTTTACCTGATCATATCAGCGAGGGTCTAGGCGCTGGGGGGCGGCGTTGGCGGCTCCTCTTTGTGCAGCCTGGGGGGGCTCTGTGCTGGGTGACGGCGGCGGCTCCTCTTGTGCAGCCCCCCAGACTCTGTGCTGGGGGACGGCGGCGGTGGTTCTTTCTGCAGAGTCTTGGCTCTGCAGGTATTTTCTCAATCCCCGGAGGCCCCGGCAGCTTCATTACTGCGATGCGGTGGCCTCCGGGAAAATGGCCGCTGTATGCTTAGCTTCAGATCTCGTCTCAAGATCTCGGGTGACGAGATCTGAAACTGAGCATGCGCCGCCCTCAGTGGCCATTTTCCCGGAGGCCACCGCATCGCAGCAATGAAGCTGCCGGGGCCTCCGGGGATTGAGAAAATGCCTGCAGAGCCAAGACTCTGCAGAAAGAATCACCGCCGCCGTCCCCCAGCACAGAGCCTGGGGGGGCTGTACAAGAGGAGCCGCCGCCATCCCCCAGCACAGAGCACCCCCAGGCTGCACAAAGAGGAGCCGCTGCCGTCACCCAGCACAGAGCCCCCCAGGCTGCACAAAGAGGAGCCGCCGCTGTCCCCCAGCACAGAGCCTCCCCAGGCTGCACAAAAAGGAGCCGCCAACGCCGCCCCCCAGCGCCTAGACCCTCACTGATATGATCAGGTAAACGCCTTGCCTATGAGACGCCCAGTCTCCCCACCAGATGTTCCGTACCCGGCGTATAAGATGACACCCGGAGTATAAGAAGACCCCCCCCCACTTTTAAGACAATTTCATATTTTGACTGTAAAAGTTGGGGGGTCGTCTTATACGCCGGAAAATACGGTATATTCTAGGTTCTTCATAGTAGCCACTTTTTGCTTTGATTACTGCTTTGCGCGCAGAAAAGGTGAACGGATGGACTCTACATGCCTGGTTCCCACCATGAAGCATTGAGGAGGTGGTGTGATGGTGTGGGGGTGCTTTGCTGGTGACACTGTTGGGGATTTATTCAAAATTGAAGGCATAGTGAACCAGAATGGCTACCACAGCATCTTGCAGCAGCATGCTATTCCATCTGGTTTGTGTTTAGTTGGACCATCATTTATTTTTCAACAGGACAATGACCCCAAACACACCTCCAGACTGTGTAAGGGCTATTTGACCAAGAAGGAGTGTTGGGTGCTATACCAGATGACCTGGCCTCCACAGTCACCAGACCTGAACCCAATCAAGATGGTTTGGTGTGAGCTGGACCGCTCACAGCTTCAATTTTGAATAAATCCCCAACAGTGTCACTAGCAAAGCACCCCCACACCATTACACCTCCTCCTCCATGCTTCACGGTGGGAACCAGGCATGTCGAGACCATCCGATCACCTTTTCTGCGTGCAAAGCAGTAATCAAAGCAAAAGGTGGCTACTTTGAAGAATCTAGAATATAAGACAAATTTTCAGTTGTTTCACACTTTTTTGTAAAGTGTAATGTATAATTCCACACGTGTTAATTCATAGTTTTGATGCCTTCAGTGTGATTCTACAATTTTCATAGTCATGAAAATACAGAAAAATCTTTGAATGAGAAGGTGTGTCCAAACTTTTGGTCTGTACTGTATATAGTATGATGGCCCCAGTTCCTCCCACATATATATAGTATGATGGCCTCAGTTCTCCCAACTTATATAGAATGATGGCCCCAGTTCCCCCACATATATAGATGATGGCCCCAGTTCCCCCACATATATAGTATGATGGCCTCAGTTCCCCCTATAATATAATATATATATATATATATATATAATAATATGGCCCCAGTTCCCTCCATATATATAGTAGGATGGCCCCAGTTCCATATATAAATATATGGATATCCTTATCGATAAGCACGTCAGGTCTGTGATAATTAAAAAATTGGCATATTTTGGAGAGAGACTCAGAGTTAGCCGACATTGTGGCACGAGGCCCGCTAATTTCATGCAGGCGCACAACTAATTTAAAAGATATCTTGGTACTTAATCGCATTAAAAATGAATTGAACAATTGGATAAGAACAAGTGTACCAAAGGGCAATTTTAGATGCGGACACTCTATGCAGAGCCGGCTCCAGGTTTTTGAGGGCCCCGGGCGAAAGAGTCTCAGTGGGCTCCCCCCTTTAACACATACCACGATTCATGATGCACAGATACAGCAGATAAATATAGGTATAGTACAATGCCAGATTTCACTTCTTACATGAGTGATAGCTATTGTAAATTGTACAATACCATACAGCATAGGGGCTTTATATAAGTCAACCCCTTATATGTCAATTTTTGTGACCTACTCCCCCTTCCTCAGTTACCAGTAGGCATTTTATTGTTAGCTGAACTTGCTGCAAAGAAAAAACTGCATACATTGAATATGACAATTTTTTAATGGAAAACTTTTTAAAAGTAAACATTAGACATTAGGCCGGAGTACCACTTGCGAGAGCGATGCGCGAGCTTTGCATTGCATCACCCGAAACGTCCGTATTTCTATGCAGCTGCACACTCCTGTCCAAAGAACCGGCGCCTGTGCAGGGTGAAGTGATGTGAGGCTCTCGCAAGTGGAACTCCGAGTCTGACCTAATATATAGTAATGATTGGTCACTTACTCACTTACTAGTCCACGTGTGTGTTCTGGAAAATAAGTCCTGAGAGTGACGTTTCTGTACTGTGTCACTTTTGGAGTAGGTGACATGTAGATCCTGTGCTTTAGCAGATGGCTAACTCTGGTGATCTAAAGTCCACAGCTCTCAGGGTATCAGTACCTGTAATATTAGAGGCAAATCAACACTGATAAATGTACCCTACTAGTAGAAACTGTCCTCAGCAGTGCACCCTTTACAAAAACAGTGACCCAAACGGAAAGCCCAGCAGACCCCCCCACAAACACACACGCACACAGGCAACATACATGCACAGTCACCGCCCACACACTATACACGCACACAGTCACTGCCCACACACTTCCCTCCTCCCGATCTGCAGCGTTTCATCCGCACCAAACCGCAGATCTTATTTAGACCTGCGGTTTTGCTGTGGAAGTGCCCGACTCAATGCAAGTCAAAGGGTGCAGAAACGCTGCAGTTCCGCACAAAGAATTGACATGCTACGGAAATGAACCCACAGCGTTTATGCTGCGGATTTTTCCCTAGCATGTGCACAGCGTTTTTTATTTTACATAGACTATAATGGTACTGTACTGTACAATGCAGGAGAATCTGCTGCGGATCCGCTGCAGAATCCGCAACGTGTGCACAGACCCGAATATAGGTAAAAATCCGTGCGTTTTTTATGCAGATTTTCAAGTGTTTTTTCATGCAGTTTTGTATGCATTTTTGTAGGCTAAATAAAGATCTATTATTTTCCAAAAAAAAAGAATCGAGATGTCATTTCTTGTTCAACCTCTTCATTTCCCCCCCCGGGCTCATTCTCATCTCCCCCACTGGGCTCTCCCCCCCCCCGGCTCATTCTCATCTCCCCCGCCGCCACTCATTCTCAACCCGGCTCGCTCTCCCCAACCCCGGCTTATTCTCCCCCAGAGCGAGTCATTCTCATCATCGTCACGCCCCCTTGTATGCATGGCTGTGTGCCAGCTGGGCACGCCGCTCACCTGAGTCCTGGCGCGGTCCCTGCATGTAGGTCTAGCCAGGCGCTGGTATCTTTTTCCTGTGAGAGCGTGCGGCTACAACATGTGGTCCCGCTCATTAAGGTCATAAATATGGGTGCCATGCCTATGGGAGTGGAGTGGTGTCCATATTCATGACCTTAATGAGCAGTACTGGCGCTGGAAACCATTGGAGCTGCAGGCACCGCTGGAGGAGGTGAGTATGATGTCTTGCGGAGGGCGGGGGACCAACTCTGGACTTATAAAAAAAAAAACCTTGCTCAGGTGCCGAGTGGGGCCCCCCCATCTCGCCAGGGCCCCAGCACTTGCCCGGGTGCGCCGGGTGCTGACGCCGGCCCTGACTGTACGTTTTGCTTTTTCTACATTACAGCACGGTCTATTCAAATAGGGGTCATATCGCACGATGTTCGTGACTTCAGTTCATGTAGTACATGTTATACAGTATATGTCATATTTTGCCCATGCAAGTTTTTTTACATTGGTAAGATGATTCGGCCTCTCTTTGTCAGATTCCATAAACACTTCAATTCAATACAATCAGGTAAGGGTGCCCTATAATTAATAAACCACATGAGGGAGAATTATGGGGGTAATCAAGAGGCATTACGCTTTGTGGGGTTGGATCGAGTAGTGCTAACTGTCCAGGGAGGACATCTTCACAGATTACTGCTCAGAAAGGAGGCGAGATGGATCATGCGCACTCAAGCTTTTGTAGTAACAGGTTTTAATGACAAAATTGATATATCTGTATTCTTATAGTCGTCATATTGTGCATCGTTTTGCTCATAATTTTCGTGGTTTGATTTGCTCTTTTTAATTGTATGTTGTATGTTTATTGAATAGGCTGGAGAGTTCTGTTTCTCTCACATCTCACACGGAGGTGACGTTGGGAAAGGGTTCCAGGTATATGGATCTCATTATTTCCTTTCTCCCCCATGACCCCTAGAAGCGCATAATGCACAAAACAGCCGTCGTCCCTTGAGCGCCACATGGTATTCCCCTGCCTTGGATGTTTTAAGCAACTTCAATAAAGTGAATTTTATGGGACGGTGAATGCCACCCTCACACTGATGGTGCAGCCCACCCCATATATACTATGACCGCCCCATTTCCCTCCTTATATATATATATATATTATTGCTCCAGTTCCCCTCCACATATATATTATAATGGCCCTATTTCTCCCCATATATATACTGAACATATATAAAAAAAAAAAATATATATATATATATACTATATATACACACTGTAAGCTTTTCAGGGGATATAGCTCTGGGATCGCCGTCTTGGGGAGACGGAGTGGCATAAAGAGACCATTCACAGACAGTGGTTCTGTTAAAAACTGGCCGCAACCAGTTTTATTAAAGTCCACAGCAAACAGAACATAAATTAAAACAAAATCATAAACAGAAAACCTAGGCTTGTCTAGCCACTAATTACACATAGATAGATTGCCCTGTCTATCCGGGTCCCGGCTCTACCAGCCTGACCCAAAATAACACATATAATCTGTAGTTACCAGCGTGAGGTTCACATGAGACTCCAACGTTGTCTGTAGTCAGATCCAGACTGAGAGATAGAGCCCCCTCTGAACTCCTCAAGCAGGTACTTATGGCTGCCTAATTAAGCAGCTGTGTTCACTCCGGGTTGCACTGCAAACCTGTCCCAGATAGGAATGGAATGAACACCGCACTGACAACCTATTTTATGCGCCCCAGCTAAGAAACCTGGGCGAGATATACACGCCGTCCAGCACACACCCCTTCACTGTCTCACATATCCCCCCCCTCTTCTCCAGACCGGAAGACTGGTCAGAAACTCCGAAGAGACAGTGAACTCTGGACAAGGCATCAGCATTACCCTGTAATTTCCCAGGTCTATGCTCAACCGAGAAATTGAACTCTTGAAGTGAAAGGAACCACCTTGTCACCCTGGCATTCCTTTCCCTGTTCTGCTTCATCCATGCCAGAGGAGCATGGTCTGACTGCAATTTAAATCTCCTACCCAAGAGGTAATACCGTAGGGAGTCCAGCGCCCATTTGATTGCGAGGCACTCTCGCTCCACAATGGCATAATTTTGTTCAGCCGGTGTCATTTTTCGACTTAGATACAGGACTGGGTGTTCTTCACCCTTCACGACCTGTGATAACACCGCCCCTAACCCCACATTAGAGGCATCAGTTTGAACAAGAAACTCTTCCCTGAAATTAGGGGTGACCAGAACTGGTCTTTGACACAAAGCCATTTTCAACTACAGAAATGCTTTTTCTGCCTCCGGATTCCAATGTATCATTTTGGACTTCCCCCTTTTGTCAGGTCAGTCAATGGGGCAGCAATGGAGGCATAATTTGGTACGAATCTGCGATAGTACCCAGTGATGCCCAGAAATGCTTTGACCTGTCGTTTTGTAAGGGGTACAGGCCAGTTTCGAATTGCCTCTACCTTATCGATTTGTGGCTTGATCAGCCCTCTGCCAATCACATAGCCCAAGTACTTGGCCTCTTCTAGGCCAATTGCACATTTCTCTGGGTTTATGTTCAGCCCAGCTCCGCCTATCGAGTCTAAGACGGCTTGTACCTTAGCGAGGTGGCTCTCCCAATCAGAACTGAAAATTACCACATCATCCAGGTAGGCAGCTGCATAGGCTTGATGCGGGCGTAGGATCTGGTCCATAAGCCTCTGAAAGGTAGCTGGGGCTCCATGCAACCCGAATGGCATCACCAGATACTGAAACAAACCTTCCGGGGTTGCAAAGGCCGTTTTTTCTTTTGCCTCCTCAGATAGGGGTATCTGCCAGTACCCTTTTGTCAGATCGAGGGTTGTAATATAACGGGCACCCCCTAACCTCTCGATTAGCTCATCTACCCGTGGCATCGGGTATGCGTCAAACTTTGACACTTCGTTCAACTTCTGAAATCATTACAGAACCTCCAGGTTCCATTAGGTTTTGGGATGAGTACAATCGGGCTACACCACTCGCTTTGGGCCTCCTCAATGACCCCGAGTTCTAACATGCGTTTAATTTCAGCAGAGACTATCTTTCTGCGGGCTTCTGGGAGTCTGTACGGTTTTATCTTGACCTTAGTACCGGGCTCGGTCTCGACATGGTGTTTTATTAGAGAAGTCCGGCCGGGCAAGTCAGAAAATCTTTTCTGATTTTTCTGCAGAAACTCCCGCACTTCCTGTTTTTGGTGCACGGACAACGTCCTCCCATGGTCACAGGAGGTAGAGATGGTTTTACCCCTTTCTCTACTTCACCCGAGGCCAACAATGCCTCTCTGTCCCTTCAGGGCTTGATCAGATTGATATGATATACCTGGTAGGGCTTCCGTCTCCCGGGTTGGTGTACTTTGTAAGTAACCTCGCTCACTTTTTGTACGATCTCGTATGGACCATGCCACTTGGCCAAAAACTTACTTTCCACCGTGGGAATTAGAATTAGGACTCGATCCCCGGGGTTGAAAGACCTAATTTTTGCTGACCGATTATAGACTCTGCTTTGAGCTTCTTGTGCTCTCTGCAGATGATTCTTCACCAATGGCATAATTTTAGCCATCCTCTCTTGCATCTGGGCAATATGCTCTATAACACTCTTGTATGGAGTTGTCTCGGTTTCCCAAACCTCCTTGGCTATGTCCAGCAAGCCCCGCGGATGCCGACCATACACCAACTCAAAGGGAGAAAATCCCGTAGAGGCCTGGGGGACCTCTCTGACCGAAAACAATAAGTAGGGTAACAGGTAGTCCCAGTCCCGCCCATCTTTCTCTACTGCTTTCTTTAACATATGTTTTAATGTTTTATTAAAACGTTCAACCAACCCATCCGTCTGGGGGTGATACACAGATGTCCGAATGTGCGAGATTTTAAGCAACTTACACAGTTCCTTCATCACTTTGGACATAAAAGGTGTGCCTTGGTCCGTGAGGATCACTTTAGGAATTCCTGTCCTGGAAAACATATGAAAGAGTTCCCGTGCAATATTTTTAGATGCCATATTTCTTAAAGGGACCGCCTCGGGGTACCGGGTTGCATAATCGAGTACAACTAAGATGTATTGGTGTCCCCTGGCTGATTTTACAATAGGACCTACCAAGTCCATTGCTACCCTTTCAAAGGGTATTTCTATAACCGGCAGCGGGATTAATGGACTCCGGAAGTGAGACACCGGAGCATTTATCTGACACGAGGGGCAGGTTTTACAATAATCCTCCACATCTCGATAAACCCCGGGCCAGTAAAACCTCTGAAGAATTCTTTCCTGGGTTTTGTCCATCCCCAGGTGCCCACCCAGCACGTGGTTATGGGACAAACCTAACACCATACTTCTATATGGCTTAGGTACTAGGAGCTGACTCACGGCCTCTCCCTTTACTTTAGTGACCCTATATAGCAGGTCATTGTTCATGGCAAAATGGGGAAATTTTTCATCAGAGCCGGGCTCTTGTGGGATCTCATTTAGAACAGTTATATTCTCCCTGGCATGTTTAAGAGTGGGGTCTTGCAATTGCTCACTCCCAAAATTGCCACGGGACACCGGTAGGTCAGGGACATTCTGTTCTAGAGAAACATCCTCCCCCTCCCCCAACATCACCTGAAATGGAAATTCATTTTTTTTACAGTCATCATCATTATCAATATCATTATCGTGATTACTATCAGCATCAGCACCATTATCATGGTCATCATCATTATCATGATCATCATAATTATCATGGTCATCATCATTATCATGGTCATCATCATCACCATTATTATCATTATCATCACATGAGTTTAACGGCCCACTAGCATTGTGTTCCGCCCCTCGGGACTGCACACCCTCAGTAGGAGCTTCATCACACTGTCCAGCAGAAACATTTTTTTTCCAAAGACCCCAAAACAGGGGAAAGTCACTACCCAATATGGCGGGATGCATCAGGTTCTTCACTACCCCCACTTCATATGAGATCTCCCCGAGTTTTGTGACGAAGTCTGAGGAGGTTACTGGGTAGACTTTGATGTCTCCATGTATGCACACCACGCTTAGGTGCCTACCTGTGACGAAGTCCCTATCAGCCAGACTAGCATGTATCAGAGTCACTCGACTTCCTGAGTCGAGTAGGGCCTGTACTGGGCACCCATTTATCACGACCTGACACAGCTGTGGGCCAGTCTCCTCGACTAGGGTGGCCACGCACACGGGCTCGGCGAGGAACGAGAGAGACTGTCCAGCGTCACAGTCCATAGGTTCCCCCACTAGTGGACAATTGGCTGAAATATGACCTTGTTCACGGCATCTCCAACACTGTCTCAGGTCAGGGTGTTCAGACGGGGAGACCTTCCTAGGTCTGGGGTCTCCTGGTAGGTAAGTATCACCCTTTCGCTCATACATGTCCCCTCGGGGCTGACCCGGACTATCAACAGCCCCCCTTGCCCCCACAGCTGGAACCCTCTTACCGGGAGATGACGGAGGCCGGGTATTCCGAACTGATGATCGCTTGGACGGCTGGTCACGTAGATAGTCTTTGGTGGCGAAATACCTTTCTATCAGACTGACCAGTTGATCGGCATCTTTGGGGTCTCCCTGTCCGACCCAGAGCTGGACCTCAGGGGGAAGGGCCCAGATGTACCGGTCCAGCACCACCTTTTCAACCATTTGGGCAGGGGTGCTGACGTCAGGTTCCAACCACTTCTTTACCAAAGAAATCAAGTCATACATTTGTGAGCGAGCAGGCTTGTCTCGCCTGTATCTCCAGTTATGGACCCTCCTGGCACGGACTGCCCTCGTCACACCCAGGCGGGCAAGAATCTCCGCTTTCAACTTAGTATAGTTTTTGCTGTCCTGCTCACTGAGGTCAAAATAGGCTTTTTGGGGTTCCCCAGTCAAATAGGGCGCGACCACCATAGCCCATTCAGATTGTGGCAGATTCTCCTTCTCTGCCAGTCTCTCGAATATAGCCAGATATGCCTCCACATTGTCATGAGGCGTCATCTTCTGCAGAGTCTGTTTTACCGCCTTCTTTACAGCGGATAATGCCGGTAACCCGGCGTCTTCATTCGGGGACGAGGTGCTAGGAGTTTTTTTTAGTGCTGCAAGCTGCTCCAATAACAACCGGTTGGTTTCCTGCTGTTGCTGCTGGCTCTGCTGGGCCTCTAGGTGTTGTTGCTGCATGGCCTGCTGTTGCTGCTGCATGGCCTGCTGGGCCTGTTGCATGCTCTGCTGTTGTTGCTGCATGGCCTGCTGATGTTGCTGCTGCATGGCCTGCTGGTTCTGGGCCAGCTGCTTAACGAGCTCCTCCATACTGCCGTACATCTTGGGCTGGCTGACAGCCTTCACCCAAGACATATACACTCCACAGTCTTCTCCACAATAAGTTCAGTTTTGCGGTGCAGACACCTTCCTTTTTTTTTTTTTTTTTTTTCAAAGTCTTCAGCCACTGTGCTGCCCCAGCATTCAAGCACCAATTGTAAGCTTTTCAGGGGATATAGCTCTGGGATCGCCGTCTTGGGGAGACGGAGTGGCATAAAGAGACCATTCACAGACAGTGGTTCTGTTAAAAACTGGCCGCAACCAGTTTTATTAAAGTCCACAGCAAACAGAACATAAATTAAAACAAAATCATAAACAGAAAACCTAGGCTTGTCTAGCCACTAATTACACATAGATAGATTGCCCTGTCTATCCGGGTCCCGGCTCTACCAGCCTGACCCAAAATAACACATATAATCTGTAGTTACCAGCGTGAGGTTCACATGAGACTCCAACGTTGTCTGTAGTCAGATCCAGACTGAGAGATAGAGCCCCCTCTGAACTCCTCAAGCAGGTACTTATGGCTGCCTAATTAAGCAGCTGTGTTCACTCCGGGTTGCACTGCAAACCTGTCCCAGATAGGAATGGAATGAACACCGCACTGACAACCTATTTTATGCGCCCCAGCTAAGAAACCTGGGCGAGATATACACGCCGTCCAGCACACACCCCTTCACTGTCTCACAACACATATAGGGGCAGCACGGTGGCTCAGTGGATAGCACTACAGCCTTGCAGCGCTGAAGTCCTAGGTTCAAATCCCACCAAGGACAACATCTGCAAGGAGTTTGTATGTTCTCCCCGTGTTTGCGTGGGTTTCCTCCGGGTACTCCGGTTTCCTCCCACATTCTAAAAACATACAGATAGGGAATCTAGATTGTGAGCCCCATCAGGGACAGCAACGATAATTTGTGCAAACTGTAAAGCGCTGCGGAATATGTTAGCGCTATATAAAGATTAAGATTATTATTATATATATATGTGTATATATATATATAGATTTGGGTATACTAATAGATCACAGACTGAACATGAGTCAACAGTGTGATGGAGCAGCAAAAAAGGCAAATACAATTCTGGGATGTATTAACAGAAGCATACAGTCTAGATCACGTGAAGTCATTATTGCCCTCTACTCCTCATTGGTCAGACCTCAAAAATTATAGCTCTCAAAATGTGGTGACGCAAAAACTATTTTTGCAATAAAAAGCATCTTTTAGCATGTGACAGCTGCCAAACATAAAAACCAGCTACAAATAGTATATCAAACCCCCGTTTATCACCCCCTTAGCTAGGGAAAAATAATAAAATTAAAAAATTGCATTCATTTCCATTTTACTGTTAGGGTTAGGGTAAGGATTAGGGTTAGGGGTGTGTTAGGGTTAGATTTGTGGTTAGGGTTAGGGTTGGGATTAGGGTTAGGGGTGTGCTGGGGTTGGGGTTGGAGATAGAATTGGTGGGTTTCTACTGTTTAAGCACATCAGGGGCTCTCCAAACATGGCATGGCGTCTGATCTCAATTCCAGCCAATTCTGCATTGAAAAAGTCAAATGGCGCTCCTTCCCTTCCGAACACTGCCATGCGCCCAAACAGTGGTTTACTCCCACATATGGGGTATCAGCGTACTCAGGAAAAATTGCACAATAACTTTTGTGGTCTTGATACCCTTGGGAAAATAAAAATTAGGGGTAAAAAGATCATTTTTGTGGAAAAAATATGATTTTTAAATTTTATGGCTCTACGTTATAAACTTCTGTGAAGCCCTTGGGGTTCAAAGTAATCACCATAGGTCTAGATAAGTACTTTGACAGGTCTAGTTTCCAAAATGTTGTCATTTGTGGGAGATTTCCACTGTTTAGTCAAATCAGGGGCTCTCCAAACGCGACATGGCGTCCAGCCAATTCTGCGTTGAAAAAGTCAAACTCCTTCCCTTCCAAGCTCTGCCATGCACCCAAACAGTGGTTTACCACACATATAGGGTTTCAGCGTACTCAGGACAACTTGCACAACAACTTTTGGATTCCAATTTCTCTTGTTACCCTTAAAAAATTGTGGTCGAGAAGATCATTTTTGTGGAAAAATCGTGATTTTTTATTTTTACGGCTCTACGTTATAAACTTCTGTGAAGCACTTGGGGTTCAAAGTGCTCACCACACGTCTAGATAAGTTCCTTAGGGGGTCTACTTTCCAAATGGTGTCTCTTGTGGGGGGTTTCCACTGTTTAGGCGCATCAGGAGCTCTCCAAACGCAACATTTTGTCCAATCTCAATTCCAGCTAATTTTGCATTGAAAAGTCAAACTGCGCTCCTTCCCTTCCAAGCTCTGCTGTGCGCCCAAATAGTGGCTCCCCCCCACATATGGGTATCATCGTACTCAGGACAAATTGCACAACAACTTTTGGTGTCTAATTTCTCCTGTTACCCTTGGTATAATAAAAAAATTGGATCTGAAGTAAATATTTTGTGAAAAAAAGTTAAATGTTCAGTTTTTTTTATGCAAATTGCCTCTTCAGAGAAAAAGAGGAATTGAACTCTACAGCGCCACCTGTTGGAAGTAGCGATTCTACCAGTCACAATCAACCCTTTAATGAGTCTTGTAATATGTCTTAGGATAAAAGCCAAATCAGTATGTCAATTTGTAGACACGGTGTTTTTTTTAACATTCCAAAAATTCCTGTGAAGCACCTGAAGGGTTACAGTTTTTAGAATGGTGTCACTTTTGAGTATTTTCTCTCATATAGAACCCTCAAAGTGACTTTAAATGTGATGTGGTCCCTAAAAAAATGGTGTTGTAAAAATGAGAAATCGCTGGTCAAGTTTTAACCCTTATAACTGCTTAACAAAAAAAATTTTGTTTCCAAAATTGTGCTGATATAAAGTAGACATGTGGTAAATGTTATTTAGTAACTATTTTGTGTGACATAGTTCTCTATTTTAAGGGCATAAAAATTCAAAATTAGAAAATTGCAAAATTTTCAAAATTTTCGCATATTTCCATTTTTTCATAAATATTCACAGGTTATAGTGAAGAAATTTTACCACTAACATGAAGTACAATATGTCACGAGAAAACAATCTCAGAATCCCCAAAATCCGTTGAAGCATTCCAGAGTTATTACCTCATAAAGGCACAGTGGTTAGAATTGTAAAAATTGGCCCGGTCATTAATGTGCAATCCACTCTTGGGGTTAAGGGGTTAAGAAAGTGTAGTTGTGGAATTTTTAACTCATAAAGGCTCTGCACACAGTGCAAAGCCAGAAAAAAATATAAGGTGAGTAATCCATAGACCTTTGAATGCATCAACTGGAGTGACTCATAAAAAAATTAAGAAAGTGTAGTTGAAGAATTCTACACTCATAAAGGCTTTGCACACAGTGCAAAGCCAGAAAAAAATATAAGGAAATATAGGGCTAGTATTCCATAGACCTTTGAAGGCACCAACTGGAGTGCCTCATAAAAAATTAAGAAAGTGTAGTTGTGGTACTTCTACACTCATAAAGGCTCTGCACACATTGAAAAGCAATAAAAAAAATTATAAGCAGGGTCATCCATGCACCCTTGAAGGCACCAACTGAAGTGCCTCATAAAAAAATGAAGAAAGTGAAGTTGCGATAATTCTACACTCGAAAACACCCTGCACACAGTGCAAAACCAAAAAAATTATAAGGAGGGTCATCCATACACCCATGAAGGAAGTAACTGGAATGCCTAATAAAAAAATTAAGAAAGTGTAGTTGTGGTACTTCTACACTCATAAAGGCTCTGCACATCCTTGAAGCCAACAACTGGATGGTCTCATTCAAATATTGAAGATTAAAAACACTTTATTTTCTATTGTCATCTGGTGGTGTGGAGAAGTCGTAGCTAATCCAGGTTTTGTTCATTTTTATGATAGTGAGCCTGTCACTATTTTTTGTTGACAGGCAAAAACGTCTATTTGTTATGACCCCTCGGCGGCACTAAATACCTGCCCAGACAAGATGCTAGTGGCAGAGAAGCCCAACAACTCTAAGTCATAGAGGGACAGCTCATGCCAGGTGTCCAGCATTCAGATCTAATAGTTGAAGTTTGTAGACGAATTAGGGAGGAAACTGGGTTTGTCAGCCAGGTATTGCTTCATCATCTTTAAAAAACCTTTCCCTGTTATGTTTCGGTAGCTGAGGAGTGCAGGTAAAAAGGCAATACACCAGAGCAGTTGGAATCTATGAGATTGCAGTACCCTGACTAACCACCACAACTAGAGGCAGCCGTGGAGCGTTCCTACGTTGGTCCTAGACGCCTCGTCACAGCCTGAGAAACTAACTACACCTAAAGATAGAAAGAGGAAAGCTATCTTTCCCCCGGAGCAGATCCCCAAAGAACATAGAAAGCCCCCAAACATGTAATGGCGGTTAGACAAGAAGAAATACTGACACAGACAGAAAATAGTATGAGCAAACGTTGGGGCCCAAACTACCTAAATAGAAAAGGATAGGAAGGGCACTTACTGCAATCCCAAAAAACCCTGAAAAGCACCAACTCTACTAATTTCAAAAACACCTGAGATCACACGACCTCTACCACCTAAATTAGTTCTCTGGTGTAACAAAATCAAAACAGCAGCCACTGAAAAGACTGGAAAAAGCAAATGTACAAACATCAGTGGCTGAACTAAACTGAGAGGGCAAAAGCCCCCGGAGGGGACCCAGAAGGCCCCATGTTATGTTTCGGTAGCTGAGGAGTGCAGGTAAAAAAGGCAATACACCAGAGCAGTTGGAATCTATGAGACTGCAGTACCCTGACTAACCACCACAACTAGAGGCAGCCGTGGAGCGTTCCTACGTTGGTCCTAGACGCCTCGTCACAGCCTGAGAAACTAACTACACCTAAAGATAGAAATAGGAAAGCTATCTGCCCCGGAGCAGAACCCCAAAGATAATAGAAAGCCCCCAAACAAGTAATGGCGGTTAGACAAGAAGAAATACTGACACAGAAAGAAAATAGTATGAGCAAACGCTGGGGCCCAAACTAACTAAATAGAAAAGGATAGGAAGGGTACTTACTGCAATCCCAGAAAACCCTGAAAAGCACCAACTCTACTAATTTCAAAATCACCTGAGATCACACGACCTCTACCACCTAAATTAGTTCTCTGGTGTAACAAAATCAAAACAGCAGCCACTGAAAAAACTGGAAAAAGCAAAAGTGCAAACATCAATGGCTGAACTAAACTGAGAGGGCAAAAGCCCCCGGAGGGGACCCAGAAGGCCCCCACAGAAGTGCAAGACAAAATGCAAAAAAATAGTACAAAAACAAAAAGAAGAAAATGTCTTATGTGTTAGCAGGAGATGCAGACACGACACAGCAGGCTACCAGGGAAACAGGAATGAAGGATTCAGACCAGAACAATTGATCACCGGCAACCCTGATGGGAAGGTGACTCCCTTATATAAGACCAGTCAGTAACACCTGATTCCCAGTCCTCACAATCTTCACTGAACAGACCAGTACCGCTTGTAACCACCAGAGGGAGTCTCTGCTCAGAACTCATCTCAAACCCATTCACAACAGTACCCCCCCCTTGAGGAGGGGTCACCGAACCCTCATTTGAGCAACCAGGTCGGTCAGGATGAGTTCTATGATACGCACGGATGAGTCTCCTAGCATGGATGTCCGAAGCAAACACCCAAGAATTGTCTTCCTGACCATAACCTCTCCACTTAACCAAATACTGGAGTTTCCGTCTAGAAAAACGAGAATCTAATATTTTCTCAACCACATACTCCAGATTGCCCTCAACCAAAACAGGGTCAGGAGGCACAGCAGCAGGA
The DNA here is from genome assembly GCA_033576555.1 of Oophaga sylvatica. Lineage (NCBI taxonomy): Eukaryota > Metazoa > Chordata > Amphibia > Anura > Dendrobatidae > Oophaga > Oophaga sylvatica. Next base: position 288,888,297 of record JARQOD010000006.1, read on the forward strand.
ACCACTGGCTCAACAAACCTCTTCAACAAGGACTTGTGGAACACGTTATGGATCTTAAATGTCCCTGGAAGAAGCAAACGAAAAGAAACAGGATTAAGAATCTCAATGATCTTATAAGGTCCAATGAACCTAGGCTTAAATTTAGGAGATGCTACTCTCATAGGAATATTCTTTGAGGACAACCAGACCAAGTCCCCCACTTTAAACCGAGGACCATCAGTCCTATGCCGGTTAGCAAACCGCTGGGCCTTCTCCTGAGAGAGGGACAACCTCTCCACTACCTGGTCCCAAATCTGTTGCATACGCTCCACAACAGAGTCAACACCTGGACAGACAGAAGCCTCCGTCTGTCCTGAAGAAAATCGAGGGTGAAACCCAGAATTACAGAAAAATGGAGACATCAAAGTGGCAGAGCTAGCCCTATTATTAAGAGCAATCTCAGCCAAAGGTAAAAAAGAGACCCAGTCATCCTGATCAGCAGACACAAAGCATCTAAGATAAGTCTCCAATGTCTGGTTTGTTCTCTTAGTTTGACCATTGGTCTGAGGATGAAATGCCGAGGAGAAAGACAATTGAACACCCAGTTTAGAACAAAAAGTCCTCCAAAATCTGGAAACAAACTGGACTCCTCTGTCAGACACAATGTTCTCAGGAATGCCGTGCAAACGAACCACGTGCTGAAGGAACAACGGCACCAATTCAGAGGAGGAAGGCAACTTAGGTAATGGCACAAGATGTATCATTTTGGAAAACCTATCACAAATCACCCAGATGGTGGTCATTCTCTGAGAAACAGGAAGGTCGGAAATGAAATCCATAGAGATATGGGTCCATGGTCTCTTGGGCACAGGCAATGGCATCAACAAACCACTAGAGCGAGAGCAAGGCTTGGAGCGAGAGCAAGTCCCACAGGACTGCACAAATTCCCTGACATCACGAGACAAGGTAGGCCACCAAAAGGACCGACTAACCAAGTCTCTGGTACCAAAAATTCCGGGATGCCCAGCCAATGCGGAACAATGAATCTCAGACATCACACTGTTTTTCCACTGGTCCGGGACAAACAATTTTCCAACAGGGCAGCACTCGGGCCTATCCTCCTGACACCCCTCCAGAGCAAGTCTCAAATTGGGCGAGATGGCGGAAAGAACTACACCCTCTTTCAAAATAACAGAAGGATCAGATAACTCAGGAGAGTCCGCAAGGAAACTCCTCGAGAGGGCATCCGCCTTAACATTCTTAGTGCCAGGAAGAAAGGAAACCACAAAATTAAAACGTGTGAAAAACAAGGCCCACCTGGCCTGTCTAGGATTGAGTCGCTTGGCAGATTCCAGATAGACCAGATTCTTATGGTCCGTAAGGACCACCACCTGATGTTTGGCTCCCTCCAGCCAATGTCTCCACTCTTCAAAAGCCCACTTCATGGCCAATAACTCCGATTACCCACGTCATAATTACGTTCAGTAGGAGAAAATTTTCGAGAGAAAAAGGCACAAGGGTTACTTTTAGAGGTCTCTGGATCTTTTTGGGACAAAACGGCACCTGCCCCAATTTCAGAGGCATCAACCTCCACCTGAAATGGCAGAGAAACATCAGGCTGCCGTAGAACAGGAGCAGAAGTGAATCTCTGCTTAAGTTCCTGAAACGCAGAGACTGCCTCAGGAGGCCAATTCATCACATCAGAACCCTTTCTGGTCAAATCAGTTAATGGTTTAACAATAACCGAGAAATTACCAATAAATTTACGATAAAAATTGGCAAAACCCAAAAATCTCTGAAGAGCCTTTAATGAAGTAGGTTGGACCCAATCACAGATGGCCTGTACCTTGACCGGGTCCATTTCAATAACAGATGGGGACAAAATGAATCCCAGAAATGAGATCCTCTGTACGCCAAAAAGACACTTTGATCCCTTCACATACAGAGCATTCTCTCTCAAAATCTGGAACACAGTTCGAACATGTTTCACATGAGAGTCCCAGTCATTAGAAAAAAATCAAGATATCATCCAAATAAACAATCAGAAATTTGTCCACAAAATCCCTGAAAATGTCATTCATGAAGGACTGGAAGACGGAAGGAGCATTAGTGAGCCCAAAGGGCATCACTAGGTACTCAAAATGCCCTTCAGGGGTATTGAATGCCGTCTTCCATTCATCCCCGTGCTTAATGCGAATAAGGTTATACGCCCCCCTGAGGTCAAGCTTGGTAAACCAAGTAGCGTTTTTCACCCTGGAAAACAGGTCAGAAATCAAGGTAACGGGTATTGATATTTCACAGTAATATTGTTCAAGAGACGATAATCAATACACGGCCTTAATGAACCATCTTTTTTGGCCACAAAGAAAAAACCGGCACCTAAGGGTGAAGAGGATGGTCTGATATGACCCTTCTCCAATGATTCCTTGATATAAGACCGCATAGCATCATGTTCAGGTACAGACAAGTTAAAAAGGCGACCTTTAGGGAATTTACTACCCGGCACTAATTCAATAGCGCAGTCATAGCTCCTATGGGGAGGCAAGGATGCAGATTTACTTTCGCTAAACAGATCAGAAAAATCAATCAAAAAGTCAGGAACATCCTGAGCCTGGGGGAGGCAGAAAAAACAGGAGTGTTGGTATTAACACATTGGCAGCCCCAACTGGTTACAGACACAGATTTCCAATCCCAAACAGGATTATGAGACTGTAACCAAGGGAAACCCAGCACGATAATGTCATGCAGATTATACAGAACCAAAAATTTGCAGCACTCCTGGTGATCAGTTCAACCCTCATTATCACCTGAGTAGAAAACTGGGGTTTATTCTCAGCCAAAGGGGTAGAATCGATCCCCAGTAGGGGAATAGACTTCTGTAGGGGTATCAAGGGAAACCCACAACGTTTAGCAAAATCATAATCCATCAGGTTAATAGCTGCTCCAGAATCAACGAAAGCCTGAGCAGAAAATGAGGACAGAGAGCATATCAGAGTGACAGTTAATAAAAACTTAGTCTGAACACTACCCAAGACAACTGAGCGTGCAAAACGTCTTCCCCGCTTAGGGCAGACTGAAATAGCATGAGAGGCATCACCACAGTAGAAACATAACCCATTGCGCTTTCGAAACTCATGACGCTGTGCCCCAGACACCACTCTATCACACTGCATGGGTTCAGAAGCTGGTTCACAAGGCAACATCATTCCACGCATACTTCTCCGCTCACGCAAACGTCTGTCAATTTGAATCGCTAATGACATAGAATCATTGAGACCAGAGGGGACAGGGAATCCCACCATAACATCCTTTACATTATCTGACAGACCCTTCCGGAAAAGGGCTGCCAAAGCGTCGTCATTCCATTTGGTCAGGACTGCCCACCTACGGAATCTCTGACAGTATAACTCAGCGTCATAAGGCCCCTGATTTAATGCCAACAAGGCTTTTTCAGCTTGATCAGTGACATTAGGCTCATCGTACAATAACCCCAAAGCCTGAAAAAATGCATCAACATCACTCAAAACAGGATCCCCAGGTGTCAGGGAAAAAGCCCAATCCTGAGGATCGCTGCGTCAGGAGAGAGAAGATAATTTGAATCTGCTGCGCTGCGTTCCCTGAGGACTTAGATTTTAAGGCAAAAAACAATTTACAATTATTTTTGAAATTCTGAAACTTAGCTCGATCCCCAAAAACAAATCTGGCATGGGGATCCTAGGTTCCACAACAGGCAACCTAGCAAGATATGCAGCAATACTCTGAACCTCAGTGGCAAGCTGATCCACATGGCCAGACAACCGTGCAAACTCCATTGAGAGAAAAGATCCTCCCCAGCACCCAGAGATACAGAGGAAAAAAATAATGCAACAAACAGAAAAATATCTCTGACAACTCTGACAACCTTTTTTCTTTCACAATATTTTTTCCCTTCTGTGAGTACCATACAATTTTCAATTTTTAGGCCAGTGATACTGTTATGTTTCGGTAGCTGAGGAGTGCAGGTAAAAAAGGCAATACACCAGAGCAGTTGGAATCTATGAGATTGCAGTACCCTGACTAACCACCACAACTAGAGGCAGCCGTGGAGCGTTCCTACGTTGGTCCTAGACGCCTCGTCACAGCCTGAGAAACTAACTACACCTAAAGATAGAAATAGGAAAGCTATCTGCCCCGGAGCAGAACCCCAAAGATAATAGAAAGCCCCCAAACAAGTAATGGCGGTTAGACAAGAAGAAATACTGACACAGAAAGAAAATAGTATGAGCAAACGCTGGGGCCCAAACTAACTAAATAGAAAATGATAGGAAGGGTACTTACTGCAATCCCAGAAAACCCTGAAAAGCACCAACTCTACTAATTTCAAAATCACCTGAGATCACACGACCTCTACCACCTAAATTGTTCTCTGGTGTAACAAAATCAAAACAGCAGCCACTGAAAAAACTGGAAAAAGCAAAAGTACAAACATCAGTGGCTGAACTAAACTGAGAGGGGAAAAGCCCCCGGAGGGGACCCAGAAGGCCCCCACAGAAGTGCAAGACAAAATGCAAAAAAATAGTACAAAAACAAAAAGAAGAAAATGTCTTATGTGTTAGCAGGAGATGCAGACACGACACAGCAGGCTACCAGGGAAACAGGAATGAAGGATTCAGACCAGAACAATTGATCACCGGCAACCCTGATGGGAAGGTGACTCCCTTATATAAGACCAGTCAGTAACACCTGATTCCCAGTCCTCACAATCTTCACTGAACAGACCAGTACCGCTTGTAACCACCAGAGGGAGTCTCTGCTCAGAACTCATCTCAAACCCATTCACAACACCCACAGAAGTGTAGGCAAATGCAAATCAAGCACAAACAAAAAGAAAAATGTCTTATCTGTTAGCAGGAGATGCAGACACGACACGCAGGTACAAGGAACAGGATCAAGGATTGGACCAGAACAATTGATCACCGCAACCTGATGGGGAGCGCTCCCTTATAAGACGTCAGTAACACCTGATTCCATCCTAAATCTTCACTGGACAGTCAGTACGCTTGTACACCAGAGGGACCTTGCCAGACTCATTTCAAGTCCATTCACACATACCCCCTTAGAGGTCACGAACCTCATGGCAACCAGTCGGTCAGATGAGTTCTTATACGCACGATGAGTCTCCCACATGGTGTCCAAGCAAACCCAAGATTGTCTTCCTGACCATAACCTCTCCACTTAACCAAATACTGGAGTTTCCGTCTAGAAAAACGAGAATTCAATATTTTCTCAACCACAAACTCCATATTGCCCTCAACCAGAACAGGGTCAGGAGGCAAAGCAGTAGGAACCACTGGCTCAACAAACCTCTTCAACAAGGACTTGTGGAACACGTTATGGATCTTAAATGTCCCTGGAAGAAGCAAACGAAAGAAACAGGATTAAGAATCTCCATGATCTTATAAGGTCCAATGAACCTAGGCTTAAATTTAAGAGATGCCACTCTCATAGGAATATTTTTTGAGGACAACCAGACCAAGTCCTCCACTTTAAACCGAGGACCATCAGTCCTATGCCGGTTAGCAAACAGCTGGGCCCTCTCCTGAGAGAGGGACAACCTCTCCACTACCTGGTCCCAAATCTGTTGCATACGCTCCACAACAGAGTCAACACCTGGACAGACAGAAGCCTCCGTCTGTCCTGAAGAAAATCGAGGGTGAAACCCAGAATTACAGAAAAATGGAGACATCAAAGTGGCAGAGCTAGCCCTATTATTAAGAGCAAACTCAGCCAAAGACAAAAAAAGAGACCCAGTCATCCTGATCAGCAGACACAAAGCATCTTAGATAAGTCTCCAATGTCTGGTTTGTTCTCTCAGTTTGACCATTGGTCTGAGGATGAAACGCCGAGGAGAAAGACAATTGAACACCAAGTTTAGAACAAAAGGTCCTCCAAAATCTGGAAACAAACTGGACTCCTCTGTCAGACACAATGTGTGATGTATGTAGTACAGTTCATATAGTGTCTTGTGCTTGGGTGCGATGAAAACACAGGAGTCACAGGTTTGATATAGAAGGTCTTGTATTACTTCATACAAGTGGCAATAATAGTCACACAGTTTGCAGATACAAAAGCAGGAGACACAGCAGGCCAGAGTAACTTAAGCTCAGCAATCACTCTCCACAACAGGTTCAGGATCTCTTCTCTGTTACCGTAAGTCCATGCAAACGTGGATTTATCAAATAGCAAGGTTCCAAAGTCCACGAGTGTTCCAAAGTTCCACAATAGGAAATAACTGGAGTACAAGGTCCAAGGCTTCCAGGAGTCAGGTCACAGGTTCACTGCAAGCTTGATTCTGAAGCACTGATTGCTCAGCTGTGGCTGCTTAAGAAGGAAGAGGAGAGAATCAGGGCGGGAACATGCAAGCTGGAAACTCCATATTGACTGAGGGCAAGATAGCTGCAGCAAGACAGAAAGTAAAATGGCGGACGGAAAAACTGAGTTTCAGGAACATGTACACAGAACCTTACACAATGTTCTCAGGAATGCCGTGTAAACGAACCACGTGCTGAAGGAACAAAGGCACCAATTCAGAGGAGGAAGGCAACTTAGGTAATGGCACAAGATGTATCATCTTGGAAAACCTATCACAAATCACCCAGATGACGGTCATTCTCTGAGAAACAGGGAGGTCGAAATGAAATCCATAGAGATATGGGTCCATGGTCTCTTGGGCACAGGCAATGGCATCAACAAACCACTAGAGCGAGAGCAAGGCTTGGAGCGAGAGCAAGTCCCGCAGGACTGCACAAATTCCCTGACATCACGAGACAAGGTAGGCCACCAAAAGGACCGACTAACCAAGTCTCTGGTACCAAAAATTCCGGGATGACCGGCCAACGCGGAACAATGAATCTCAGACATCACACTCTTTTTCCACTGGTCCGGGACAAAACAATTTCCCAACAGGGCAGCGCTCGGGCCTATCCTCCTGACACCCCTCCAGAGCCAGTCTCAAATTGGGCGAGATGGCGGAAAGAACTACACCTTCTTTCAAAATAACAGAAGGATCAGATACCTCAGGAGAGTCCGCAAGGAAACTCCTCGAGAGGGCATCCGCCTTAACATTCTTAGTGCCAGGAAGAAAGGAAACCACAAAATTAAAACGTGTGAAAAACAAGGCCCACCTGGCCTGTCTAGGATTAAGTCGCTTGGCAGATTCCAGATAAGCCAATACTCCTCCGATTTACCCAAGTCATAATATTAACGTTCAGTAGGAGAAAATTTTCGAGAGAAAAAGGCACAAGGGTTACTTTTAGAGGTCTCTGGATCTCTTTGGGACAAAACGGCACCTGCCCCAATTTCAGAGGCATCAACCTCCACCTGAAATGGCAGAGAAACATCAGGCTGCCGTAGAACAGGAGCAGAAGTGAATCTCGGTCCATTTCAATAACAGATGGGGACAAAATGAATCCCAAAAAGACACTTTGATCCCTTCACATACAGAGCATTCTCTCTCAAAATCTGGAATACAGTTCGAACATGTTTCACATGAGAGTCCCAGTCATTAGAAAAAATCAAGATATCATCCAAATAAACAATCAGAAATTTATCCACAAAATCCCTGAAAATGTCATTCATGAAGGACTGGAAGACAGAAGGAGCATTAGTGAGCCCAAAGGGCATCACAAGGTACTCAAAATGCCCCTCAGGAGTATTAAATGCCGTCTTCCATTCATCCCCGTGCTTAATGCGAATAGGGTTATATGCCCCCCTGAGGTCAAGCTTGGTAAACCAAGTAGCGTTTTTCACCCTGGAAAACAGGTCAGAAATCAAGGGTAACGGATATTGATATTTCACAGTAATATTGTTCAAAAGACGATAATCAATACACGGCCTTAATGAACCATCCTTTTTGGCCACAAAGAAAAAACCGGCACCTAAGGGTGAAGAGGATGGTCTGATATGATCCTTCTCCAATGACTCCTTGATATAAGACCGCATAGCGTGATGTTCAGGTACAGACAAGTTAAAAAGGCGACCTTTAGGGAATTTACTACCAGGCACTAATTCAATAGCGCAGTCATAGCTCCTATGGGGAGGCAAGGATGCAGATTTACTTTCGCTAAACACATCAGAAAAATCAATCAAAAAGTCAGGAACATCCTGAGCCTGGGGGAGGCAGAATAAACAGGAGTGTTGGTATTAACACATTGGCAGCCCCAACTGGTTACAGACACAGATTTCCAATCCAAAACAGGATTATGAGACTGTAACCAAGGGAAACCCAGTACGATAATGTCATGCAGATTATACAGAACCAAAAATTTGCAGCTCTCCTGATGATCAAGTTCAACCCTCATTATCACCTGAGTAGAGAACTGAGGTTTATTCTCAGCTAAAGGGGTAGAATCGATCCCCAGTAGGGGAATAGACTTCCGTAGGGGTATCAAGGGAAACCCACAACGTTTAGCAAAATCAAAATCCATCAGGTTAATAGCTGCTCCCGAATCAACGAAAGCCTGAGCTGAAAATGAGGACAGAGAGCATATCAGAGTAACAGTTAATAAAAACTTAGTCTGAACACTACCCAAGACAACTGAGCGTGCAAAACGTCTTCCCCGCTTAGGGCAGACTGAAATAGCATGAGAGGCATCACCACAGTAGAAACATAACCCATTGCGCTTTCGAAACTCATGACGCTGTGCCCCAGAATCCACTCTATCACACTGCATGGATTCAGAAGCAGGTTCACAAGGCAACACTATTCCACGCATACTTCTCCGCTCACGCAAACGTCTGTCAATTTGAATCGCTAATGACATAGAATCATTGAGACCAGAGGGACAGGGAATCCCACCATAACATCCTTTACATTATCTGACAGACCCTTCCGAAAAAGGGCTGCCAAAGCGTCGTCATTCCATTTGGTCAGGACTGCCCACCTACGGAATCTCTGACAGTATAACTCAGCGTCATCAAGCCCCTGATTTAATGCCAACAAGGCTTTTTCAGCTTGATCAGAGACATTAGGCTCATCGTACAATAACCCCAAGGCCTGAAAAAATGCATCAACATCACTCAAAACAGGATCCCCAGGTGTCAGGGAAAAAGCCCAATCCTGAGGATCGCAGCGCAGGAGAGAGATGACAATTTGAACCTGCTGCGCTGCGTTCCCTGAGGACTTAGATTTTAAGGCAAAAAACAATTTACAATTATTTTTGAAATTCAGAAACTTGGCTCGATCCCCCAAAAACAAACTGGCATGGGAATCCTAGGTTCCACAACAGGCAACCTAGCAAGATAGGTAGCTATACTCCGAACCTCAGTGGCAAGCTGATCCACACGGCCAGACAGCTGTGCAAACTCCATTGAGAGAAAAAATCCTCCCCGCACCCAGAGATACAGAGGGAAAAAAAAAAAAAAATGCAACAAACAGAAAAATATCTCTGACAACTCTGACAACCTTTTTTTTTCTTTCACAATATTTTTCCCTTCTGTGAGTACCATACAATTTTCAATTTTTAGGCCGGTGATACTGTTATGTTTCGGTAGCTGAGGAGTGCAGGTAAAAAAGGCAATACACCAGAGCAGTTGGAATCTATGAGATTGCAGTACCCTGACTAACCACCACAACTAGAGGCAGCCGTGGAGCGTTCCTACTTGGTCCTAGACGCCTCGTCACAGCCTGAGAAACTAACTACACCTAAAGATAGAAAGAGGAAAGCTATCTGCCCCGGAGCAGATCCCCAAAGAACATAGAAAGCCCCCAAACATGTAATGGCGGTTAGATAAGAAGAAATACTGACACAGACAGAAAATAGTATGAGCAAACGTTGGGGCCCAAACTACCTAAATAGAAAAGGATAGGAAGGGCACTTACTGCAATCCCAAAAAACCCTGAAAAGCACCAACTCTACTAATTTCAAAAACACCTGAGATCACACGACCTCTACCACCTAAATTAGTTCTCTGGTGTAACAAAATCAAAACAGCAGCCACTGAAAAGACTGGAAAAAGCAAATGTACAAACATCAGTGGCTGAACTAAACTGAGAGGGCAAAAGCCCCCGGAGGGGACCCAGAGGCCCCCACAGAAGTGTAGGACAAAATGCAAAAATCAAGCACAAAAACAAAAAGAAGAAAATGTCTTATCTGTTAGCAGGAGATGCAGACATGACACAGCAGGCTACAAAGGAAACAGGAATCAAGGATTGAGACCAGAACAATTGATCACCGGCAACCCTGATGGGAAGGCGACTCCCTTATATAAGACCAGTCAGTAACACCTGATTCCCAATCCTCACAATCTTCACTGGACAGTCCAGTACCGCTTGTAACCACCAGAGGGAGCCTCTGCTCAGAACTCATTTCAAGTCCATTCACAACATTTCCCTCCTTGTCAAAAATACCCGGTCATCAGGGTCTGGATGTTGTGAGGGTGTCATGAAATTGGCCCTGGCCTTTGACAGTGTACCCCTGCCTCTGCTGTACCTGGTGTGCTTCTCCCTCTATTCTCTTCCTTGGTTAGGCAAGGAAGCTTGACCCCTGCTGCTAGTATTGTCTGATGGGAATTTTTTCAACATATTTTCCGCAATGACCTTCTGGTATAGCACCATCTTATTAGACCTCTCCACCTCAGGAAGGAGAGATTCAAGGTTCTTCTAGCAAAGATGCTATAGGATTTTTACAGGATGAAAATTATGAAATGGTAAGAAAGGATGTTGGAAGGCCGAACTTTTCAATTGCTATTTTGCATCTGTTTTCTCTCAGAAAGGAAATGTAACATCAACTGATCTTCACTGTCCTATTAAGGGAATAGAAGAATCCAGATATCTATAAACGGAAAAATAGTGAGGAATCACTTAGCTAACATAAATGAATTCAATTCTCCGGTCCAGATGAATTACACCCCAGAGTACTGAAGGAGATAGCAGAAGAAATTTTGAACCACTCTCCATAATCTTTAAAAATTCTTGGAGAACAGGAGAAGTCCCAGAAGACTGGAGAAGAGCAAATGTTGTTCCTATCTTCAAAAATTGGAAGAAGGTGGACCCAGGGAACTATAGGCCAGTGAGTCTGACATTTATATCAGGAAAGATCTTTGAACAAATTATTAAACAACATGTATGTAAGTACCTGGACAAGAATGAAGTGCTTAACCAGAGTCAGCATGGGTTTGTAACTAATAAGTCATGTCAGACTAATTTAATTTCCTTCTATGACAGAATCACTGACTGGTTGGATCAGGGAAATGCTGTAGATATATTATATCTTGACTTCAGCAAAACATTTGACAAAGTATCTCGCACAATCCTTATTGAAAAAATGACTAAGTATGGAATGGACAAGGCAACTGTTAGGTGGATTCATAACTGGCTTAGTGGTTGTAAATGGCTGCACATCCAGTTGGAAGAATGTCTCAAGTGGGGTACCACAGGGCTCTGTCTTGGGCCCTGTATTGTTCAACATCTTTATCAATGATTTAGATGAAGGGATTGAGGGTAAACTGATTAAATTTGCTGATGACACAAAGGTAGGAGGGATAGATAATACTAGAGAAGAGAGAGAAAGGATTCAAAAAGATATAAATAAACTGGAGCAGTGAGCAGCAACTAACAGAATGGTTTTTAACAGGGAAAAATGCAAAGTACTACATCTGGGAAATAAAAATGAAAAAAGCGTATACAGAATGGGAGGAATAGAGCTAAGCAAAAGCACATGTGAAAAAGACTTGGGTATACTAATAGATCACAGACTGAACATGATCAACAGTGTGATGCAGCAGCAAAAAAGGCAAATACAATTCTGGGATGTATAAACAGAAGCATATAGTCTAGATCACGTTAAATCATTATTGCCCTCTACTCCTCTTTGGTCAGACCTCATTTGGAATTCTGTGTCCAGTTTTGGCACCACATTTTAAAAAAGACATCAACAAACTGGAGCAAGTTCAGAGAAGAGCGACCAGAATGGTGTCCGGTCTGCAAGCCATGTCCTATGAGGAACGGTTACAGGATTTGGGAATGTTTAGCTTGCAAAAAAGAAGACTGAGAGGAGATATAATAGCTGTCTACAAATATCTCATGGGCTGTCACATTGTAGAAGGATCATCTTTATTCTCATTTGCACAAGGAAAGACTAGAAGCAATGGGATGAAACTGAATGGGAGGAGACAGATTAGATATTAGAAAAAACTTTTTGACAGTTGGGTGATCAATGAGTGGAACAGGCTGCCACGAGAGGTGGTGAGTTCTCCTTCAATGGAAGTCTTCAAACAGAGGCTGGACAGACATCTGTCTGGGATGATTTAGTGAATCCTGCTTTGAGCAGGGGGTTGGACTAGATGACCCAGGAGGTCCCTTCCAACTCTACCATTCTATGATTCTTCTATGATTCTTGTAGCGCTAGTCTAGCAGGGTAAACAACCAGTACTCTTTTTGGCCAAGATGAATATAATACATGGCTCACGTGAAAGGCAGTGGTCCATATAGTCAGCCATATGTGCCAAGCTCCCTACAGCCAACACTTCCCTGTCTCCACTATGATGATGACTCTCCGTCGCTTCCTTCCTCTCTTCCTTCTCATTCCCCTCCTCAACCCATCCATGTAGGAGAGACTGGATGAAGACTGTGTGGGTACTAGCCTCTGTTGGGCTAGCAACCGGCTCCTGTTCCTCCTCAGCCTCCACCTTCCCATTGTTACCCAATATGCTTTGAATAGGTGAGATGAGGCAGGGTTGGGTAGTATCTCCCTTTCTCATGCCTTCCTCCATCTCCACCTAGTCCGCATACAAAGCTTCTTGCTTGTCAGCAGGGACTTTTTATGCAGGCACAGAAGCGGGATCATTGCGCTGATTATGGCGTCATTGCCGCTCACCATCTTTGCGGAGTCCTCAAAGTCTTGGAGAACCGCACAAATGTCAGACATCCATACCTACTCTTGTGGAGAGGCTGACCAGAATACCAATGGGCATGTTGGAGCTGGTATTCAACAACTGGCCTGTGCTACTCACAAAACTTTACCTGCATGTGCTGTGTTGAGTTCCAACTTGTGATCATGTCACACACCTGTCAGTGAGCTGGCACTAGCATGCACTACTGCAGCACTGCCAGATTGGTGGCAGATGTAACTGACTTGCAGAAATGGGTACTGATGTGATGTAAGAAAATGAAGAGTATATGATTCAGCTCTTTAAAATTGCAAATTCTTTATTTATCCATAAAGTAGGTGAATTCACCAACTTCCTCAATAGTGAGAGTGCACATGTAGCATACAGCGATGCGTTTCGTTCTCAAGGAACTTTTTTATAGCTAAGCTAACTTTTCTTGGATGCTACACGTCTTGTCCGGACGGGGTTCCGAGATCCATGGCTTGTCGGTGAGTTGGCTGGGGCTTATTGCCCAATTTTTTTTCTTTTTTACTGATGTGATGTACCTTGACCAGAATCTCTGTCACATCTGGGTAGGTTTTCAGAATCCTTTGAACTACCAAGTTGAGATCAAGGGCCTAGCATGGTACGTGTGTGAGCTTGCCAAGATTCTTAGCTGCCAACAGGTTACGGCTATTATCACACATGACCATGTCTGGTTGTAGGTTCAGCGTTGAGAGGCACAGATCCAGCTGGTCTGTTATTCCTTTCAATAACCCTGCCACGGTGTGCAATTTGTCTTCTAGTCTTCGCTGAGGCAGTGTTGCAGAGCTTCCGGCTGACGTAGATGATGTGTTCTGAGATAACACATTGGAGATGAAGGATGAGGAGCAGGAGGGGATAGAGAGACTGGTGCAGGAGGTGGAGGAAAGCCTGATAGAAGTAGAGCCAGCAATCCTCGTCGTCGCTAGCACATGTGCCTTGCCAGGGTGGGACTCGGCCCCAACCTCCACGATGTTCACCCAGTGTGCCATCAGGGAAATGTAGCAACCAAGGCCAGAAGTGCTGTCCACATGTCGGTCATTAAATGGACAATCCCAGTAAGTGCGTTGGCATGGGCACGGGTGATGTTCCTGGACACATGCTGTTACAAGGTGGGGGACACTGAATCAGGCTAGAATAGTGGCGAATGGAGGTCAAGTCCTGAGGACAGCTGCCGCCATGAGTTGGCGGTAATCCTTGGTTTCTACAAGCCTAAATGGCAACATTTCCATGGCAAGCTGCCTTGAAATGTGCCCTTTTTAGCGTTTGGGCCAGTGGGTGGGTAGCTGGGAACTTTCTTTTTTGTTCCAAGGCCTGGAGTTTGGATAGCTGAATGCTGTTCTGGGAAAAGAAATTGGAAGTGCCTGATGATCGTGCCTCAGAATATGCAAGGACGGGTGCAGGGCAGGAGGCATCTGTGGCAGTACCATGGATAGGGTTTTGGCAAGCACCTAGCACAGGGGAAGAGGCAGTCGTATCACCTACTGACACCAACTGTCGAAGGCCCACCGAGTCGTGTACTTAGCTGACATGGTAGTGGTTAGTCTCTTAGTGGTCAGGCCCTGCTAATCTTAGCATGGCACAGGTTGCAAATGACCACTTTTTTGCCTCAGAACTCTCTTTAAAAAAGTCTCAGAATGGGGAACACCTAACTATTTGACAATGGAATTCATGAGTGTCGGTGCTGTGTGGAACAATTACCTGCCTTCTCCTAAGGTCACCTCACTGCCTCTTTCTGCCTGTTTTGGTGCTGCTGATATCTCCCCCTCAACCCTGCTGGTCTCACTCTGCATGCCTGCTTCCCAGGTTGGGTCACTGACTTCGTCATCTACCACCTTATCTTCCACCACACACACCTGGTCTTCCTGACTTGGTGACTTAACAACTTGACTTATTGGCAACTGTGTTTCATCATCTTCTACCTCCTTAGACTAAATTTGTCATTCCCCACGGTCATCTTGTGATTGCGGCTGCTCCAAATTTTGTGCACCACTAAACAGCATGTCCTCCTGTCCCTCTTGAAACATGCAGAGTGAGAGGCCACAATCAAGAAATTGATTATGTAAATAGCTCCTCACAGTGTCCTAGTGTGGGATCACTGGTCTCCTGGGGCTCGACATGGTGGGAGGAAGGAGGATCATGGTGATCATTAAGTGATCCAGTCTCGGAGAGACTGGACCGTGTGGAAGACTGGGTGGTACTGGCAATCATGATGGAAGCATTATCTGCATTCCAACCTACCACCTGTTTGCACTGGTGTGGCTTTATAAATGGTGTACCATGCCTCCCTGCAAAATGGGACAGGAAGCTACGTATTGTGGATGGGTATGTTGCTTGTGTTCCTGTAATAAGGTGGCACGGGGTGGTAATCGTGGGCGAGTCCAATAAGCAACAATCAGTGAGTACCCCGGCACCTTGCACATGGAGAGATGGGTACTCACTGTGTCTGCTGAAATTCTAGTCCCATGAAGCACCACACAGTCACAGTTCTTTTCCAACAGTTGAACTTTACCAAATAGCAAGGCATCATCACATCAGCAGCACAGTTGACACAGGGCAGCGTTTTCTGTAGTTTCCTTGCGTTACGGACAGACTCTATGCCCTCTACTCTTTCCTTTCCTCTGCCATCCGGGCAGTATCTCTGGACAGTTTGTGTCCCATCTGTAGCTTCAGTATCACCAGCTCCCTGTCAGCCCCTTGTCCTTTCTGTGGATGATCCTGTTGAGCTGGTGCCCGACTGCACTATTCTCCAGCCAAGGGGTCCCTTATGCTGTCCGCAGCTTTACCCCCACTGCCTGTAACTGTCTCCTGGACTGCATGCACCCTGCCCTTGGGCAGGCTGCCCTGGAGTCTGCATCTAAACAGGAAGTGCCTTTCCTATATCTGCTCTGTGCTGCTCTGCTCTGTGCCCCTCCATTTACTTAACCCCTATGCTGCCTATACCTTACTACTCTTACATCTACTCTATACTATCCTACCTCTATGATACCCCCCTTATACTCTAATCCCCTATGGTCCTATACTATGTACTAATCTATCCCTAAACCTATGCACAATACATGACAAATACATTTGCATTACAGTACACACAATAGTTAAACATTAATAAAACGTCAGGGTGCCACATGTGACACAGGTGGACAGTGTTCAGGAGAGAGAAGATGGGTACGTCTGGGTCCCTGCCACCTCCTTACACTCCAGCAACAGATGCAGTTGTACCTTTCCCACGTCCTCGCCATCTGCGTGCACTATAATCAGCATTTCCACTTCCCAGCTCTCAGCACACACCCTATGCATTTTCTAATTGCTAGGTCTCTGGAAACCAAGTTTCCTTGATTAATTAAGACTATTTTTAAAAAAAAAAAAATGGTCAACTGTAGCAGGCCAAGCAGTTTGAAAAAGTTTTAAACCACTGTAATTTTACACAAAGCAGGTTAAACTGTAGGGATGACAATAGTCAATTTTTGGAACAAAAAAATTTGGTCACCTCAGGCCAAGTGGATTTTAAAAATTTCAAAGTACCATAATTTCACAAACGCACATTAATCTGTATGGATGACAAAATCAATTTTTTAAACAAAAAAATTTGGTCAACTGTAGCAGGCTAAGAGGTTTTTAAAAATTTCAAACCACCATAATTTCACACAAAGCACGTTAAAACTGTACGGATGACAATAGTCAATTTTTGGAACAAAAAAATTTGGTCACCTGTGAGTGCTGAGTAGGGTTGAGCATTCCGATATTGCAAATATCGGGTATCGGCCGATATTGGCTGTATCGGAATTCCGATTCCGAGTTCCGATATTTTCGTCATATCGGATACCGGAATCGGAATGTCACTGTCACTGTCAGTGTCCGTCGGTCGGGTCTGTCAGGAGTCAGCGGCACTTACCCGGCAGAAGATCTCCGGCGGTCACATCCTGGACTGCTTGATGGCCGCCATCCTCTTCTCCTGGCGGTCACATGCAGTTTCTCGCGATAACTGTAGTGACTGCTGGTAATCGCGGCCGTAAAGCAGTCCGATGACGTCACCGCCGAGGAAGCAGGTAATCAGCTGTGCTGCATCGGGATGTCAGGCTCTGCCTGGCATTCCGATGTAGCAGAGCTGGATCGTCGTGGGACACTCGTTACTATGGACTGCGTCGGACAGGTGGTATACTGTTGGTTTGTTTTTTTTATTTTTTTTACAGGAGATCGATGGCGTCGCAGGAATGAGAGTGTAATAAAATTAATGAAAACTGTGTTGTCTCTTTTATTTCATTAAAAGACTTTTTTCTGGCTGTGTCTTTTTTTTAAACATTTAAAAACTTTGGGATTAATAATGGATCGGTGTCTTATTGACGCCTCTCCATTATTAACCGGGCTTATTGTCACGTGCAATCAACGGTGACATTAACCCCTTATTACCCCGCTTGCCACCGCTACAGGGCAAGTGGGAAGAGCCGGGTAAAGTGCCACAATTGGCACATCTTTTGATGCGCCAAATGTGGGGCTGCTGTAGCCTGGTATTATCAGGCTGTTGAGGGCCAAAATCCATGGGCCTTGACAGTCTTTAATACCAGCCGCAGCAGTCTGCATTTTACTTGGTTGGTTAACAAAAATAGGGGGACCCCTACGCCGTTTTTTTTTTCGAGGGGATCCCCTATTTTTGTTAATCAGCCAAGCTAAGCAGACTGCTGTGGCCTGGTATTATCAGGCTGGCAAGGTCCATGGATATTGGATCCTTACCAGCCTGAAAACCAGGCCTCAGCGGTCTGCTTCATCTGGCTGGTTAACAAAAATAGGGGGGACCCCACGCCAATTTTTTTTGAGGGGATCCCCTATTTTTGTTAATCAGCCAAGATATGCAGACTGCTGTGGCCTGGTATTATCAGGCTGGCAAGGTCCATGGATCTTGGCTCCTTAACAGCCTGAAAATCCAGGCCTCAGCGGTCTGCTTCATCTGGTGGTTAACAAAAATAGGGGGGACCCCACGCCAATTTTTTTCGAGGGGATCCCCTATTTTTGTTAACCAGCAAAGATAAGCAGACTGCTGTGGCCTGGTATTATCAGGCTGGCAAGCAGGGTCGGACTGAGCCACCGGGACACCGGAGAAACCTCCGGTGGGCCCCAGCTCCTGCGTGGTGGGCCCTGATTTGAAAGGATAGGTCGTGGGGCAGAGGGGGCGGTGGCCCCGGGCCCCGTGCTCTGAGGGGGCCCACCCGGAGCTACGCTACAGTAACTGTATCGGCGTGCACAGCACGCCGATACAGTTACATTCTGCGGCAGAGCAGGGAGAATCGCTCTCCCTGCTCTGCCGCCCGGAAGCTATGGGGCCTGAACAGGCGGTGGGGGGGCCCGGTGCCAGCAGTGGGCCCCCACCCGTCATCGGAGGGTCAGCTGTATCGGCATCCAGCCGATACAGTGACTGTATAGAGAGAGAAGGAGCGAGCGCTCCTTCTCTCCCATAATCCCCCTCTCAGCGTTGACAGCGGGCGCGATGACATCACCTGCCGGCGTCCGCTGTCAGACGCAGAGAGGGAGAACAGTGAGCAGCATAGGAGCCGGGAGGTGAGTATTGTTTTTTTTTTTTAATGGGGGTGCATTATACTACAGAGGCTGTATATGGGGCTGCATTATACTACAGAGGCTCCATATTGGGGTGCATTATACTACAGAGACTCCCTATGGGGATGCATTATACTACAGAGGCTGCCTATGGGGGTGCATTATAATATAGCGGCTGCCTATGGTGGTGCATTATATTATAGACTCTGCCTATGGGGGTTTATTATAATATAGAGGCTGCCTATGGGGTGCATTATACTATATTGAGGACTATCTGGTGTATTATGCTGTATGGATGCTATCTAGGGGCCATCATACAGTGTTGAACCCATTAAATAGTTTGGGGACATTAAGGGGTCAGTATATATCCAGTGAGGGGCATTATTCTGTGTATAGGGGAGATGTACAGGGGGAAACTTGGGACATTATTAAATGTAAAATGGACACTTATTGTTATAGGGGAACTCGGGTTACTGTGACTGTCAAAGGGGCACACAGGGCATTATTACAGTCTAGGGGACAAAATGTGGGCACTGTTTCTTAGGGGACTTGCACCGGCATTACTATATTCTAGAGGGGTGCTTTAAAATTTAGAGGTCACACAGAACCACACAGCAGGTGCAGTAATAGGGACACATACGGCAGCAGCAGCTCAGTATTGGGGTATCAGGTGCAGTAATAGGGACACATATGGCAGCAGCGGCTCAGTATTGGGGTATCAGGTGCAGAAATAGGGACACATATGGCAGCAGCGGCTCAGTATTGGGGTATCAGGTGCAGTAATAGGGACACATACGGCAGCAGCGGCTCAGTATTGGGGTATCAGGTGTAGTAATAGGGCACATACGGCAGCAGCGGCTCAGTATTGGGTATCAGGTGCAGAAATAGGGACACATATGGCAGCAGCGGCTCAGTATTGGGGTATCAGCAGGATGAGGAGTTTGTGCAGGTTGAGAATAGTCCAATTGGTGACCGTGACAGTGCTAAAAATATGAGAAGTGAAATGTGTCTTTGTTGTAATCTCTGCAGTCGAGTCCTGGCTGGAGAAGTCGTCATGTTGGTCTGGGCCAGATGGAAAAGACATGAAAAGTGAACAATTCCATTAGAAAGAACATCAGCAGTAAGTCCATTATCTGTACCTGTGCTGTAATCTATTATATGTTCTGTAGGACTGGTATTATTTACCACAGACCATATGGCGGTAATATCAATATTGGTCTTTTTATATATAGATTATTTTTGGCAACAGCGCGGTCATTTGTTGAGGTTCTCTGATTAGGGGCCCACTCAGAAGTTTCGCCCCCACTAAACCAAAACCCTAGCTACGCCTCTGGCTCTCTCTCTAGTCTTTCTTTCTCTCTCTGTCTTTCGCGCTCTCTGTTCTTTCCTTATCGCTCTCTGTTCTTTTTCTCTCTGTTCTTTCTTTCTCTCTCTCTTTTCTTTCTTTCCTCTCTTTCTTTCTCTGCTTCTTCTTTCTCTCTCGCTGCTCTTTCTTTCTTTTCCTCAGTACCAGCCACTGTGCCCTCATTACCAGTCAGTGCGATCAGCAGTGCTAAATGGGTACGCTTGGGGCGAGGATATGGGTGTGATTAGCTGTGAAATGGGTGTGGTCGGGGCGTGGCCCAAAATTTGCTGCGGCGCGCTACGCGCCGCAGTCTTTAACCCTCTTTCCTGTCTTCAAAATTTGGGAGGTATGCTGTATGACCTCCCTACAACTTCTGGGCATGCTCCTGATGAGCACGACGGATGGTCTCCTGAGGGATCTCCTCCCACACCTGGACTAAAGCATCCACCAACTCCTGGACAGTCTGTGGTGCAACGTGGCATGGCCTAAAATTTGCTGCAGCAGGCACAGCGTGCCACAGCCTTTGTCCCTCTTTCCCTTCTTCAAAGGTTGGGAAGTATGATGGTGGGCCCCAAGAATAATTTTTCTCTGGTGGGCCCAAGGTACTCCAGTCTGACGCTGCTGGCAAGGTCCATGGATATTGGCTCCCTAACAGCCTTAAATACCATGCCTCAGCAGTCTGCTTCATCAGGCTGGTTAACAAAAATAGGGGGGACCCCACGCCATTTTTTTTTTCGAAGAGAACCCCTATTTTTGTTAATCAGTTCCCTCTGATGTCACTGATTGTGTCCCTGGCTGACCTGAAGTGAAAGTGGAAAGCAATTCAATTAAGCTTTCCACTTCCTCTCCTGTGAGCCAGGAGAAGAACTCATTCATTTGGGGGTTTACTGTGAGGCTGCAGCATTAGCTGCGGTCCCTGCAGTAAACATTAACCCTTTTTGAAGGATTACACCGTGGGACCTGACTGTGCATGGGATAGGTAAGAATAATTTTGCTTTTTTATTTTATTTTTATTACAGGAAATGGTTTTTGCAGTAAAATAAAAGATGGTCAAAAATATGTGTCTTTATTTCATTAAAATGATTTTTAATTAAAGTGTGTGTGTTTTATTTTTATTTCATGCAATAGGATTAATAATTGATAGTTGTCTAATTGACAGCTCTCAATTATTAACCTGGCTTAAGGTCACCTTTCAATAGCAAGGTGGCTTTAACCCCATATTAACCCATTCGCCACCGCTACAGGGCAATGGGAATAGACGGGCAAAGTGCCAGAAAGGGCGAATCTAATTATAGATTTGTCTTTTCTGGGGTGTCTGGGGGCAGATGTTAGTAGCCAGGGGGGGCCAAAAATAATGGTCCCTCTCTGGGCTATTATTATCTGCCCCCACTCACTGGCTTTGTCTGTCTGGTTGCGAAAATAGGGCGGGAGCCCACGCATTTTTTTTCAGCAATTTTACACCTCATATATATATATACATGTCGTTGAATTTGTGACACATATATATATATATATATATATATATATTATATTTATATTTATAGTTCATACACTTCTACATAGTATAATAGCCGCTAATTCAATTGCCGGCTTTTGTGAAAATGCAGAACCCGACATGAAATGACACTTGGTTTACATAGAGTTAACCATGTCTTTTCATGTAGTTTGATATCTGATTTGCACAAACAATTACATGAGTGTAAGTGTGCAAAATTTCACACCTGTAGGGGTTAATTAAAGGTGTAAATTCGTAGCAAAAAAAGTCCGTTTTTTTTACAACGAATTTACACCTTTAATTAACCCTACAGGTGTGAAATTTTGCACACTTACACTCATGTAATTGTTTGTGCAAATCAGATATCAAACTACATGAAAAGACATGGTTAACTCTATGTAAACCAAGTGTCATTTCATGTCGGGTGCTTCTGTCTTTTCACAAAAGCCGGCTTTACCCGGCAATTGAATCAGAGGCTATTTTACTATGTAGAAGTGTATAAACTATAAATATATGTATATATATATATATGTCACAATGACATGTATATATATAATATATATAATATATATATATATATATATATATATATATGTATTCTATGTGTGTATATTTAGTGTTTACAAGGAAAGAAAGAGGTTTTTTAGTTACGATATTTTGTTCCCATAGACTACATTGGATTTCCGGTATCGGTATCGGGTATCGCCGATATTTTAATGGTATCGGCGATACCATTCCGATTCCGATACTTTTGGATATCGGAAAGTATCGCTCAACTCTAGTGCTGAGCATATCCGAGATCCCAGATATCTTAGTATCATGAGCATGTTTGCTCATCATCACTAATGGCAACCAAAAAAGAACAAATCTATTCTTTCAACTGTAAAGAGTAGGTGGCTCCCAAATGAAGGCACCTACAGAATAAATATGCTAATTCTTTTAAATGCTTCACAGTTTCCAAAACTTGAAGGAGTTAAATGAAAGATATGAAAAAAAATATTAAATATTGGAATTAAACTTACTAGAGTTTTTCACTATTCAGTATGTCTGATTACAGGATTATACCTTGTTCATTAGTTTTGACAGCTGGACCTTTCAAGGTCTGTGGAGAAGTTTTTGTGATAACTGCTCAAATTTACTCATTTTTCCTTGGCTCCCAGGAAAGCGCCTGAATATTTTTTGCCGTAGTTAAAACAAATATAAGGTTTATTATAAACAATAATAAAGTACTATAAAAATATTACATATTTCAGAAATGTATTTACATTTTTACAAATGACTGCTTATTAACAGCCAGTTAACCCTCAACATTTCTGTTTATAATTAAACCAAATGTGAACAGTATTTTCTAATTGTCAACAATCTCTGATGTATGAGGTTGGCACCATAAAATAATTTTGGTGTAACCTAGAGAGATAAGTGAATTTCCTGCTCTTTTCAGCCTACAGATTTTATTTAGACTAAATAAATTTGATATGCATCCAGTGGCGTAAATGGAGGTCGATGGACCCTGGTGTAAAATTTAGACCTGGGCCCCCCCCTGCATGTTTGTCAGATGTATCAATATGTGTTCGCCCTCTCATGTAACAATGTCCTACTTCCTGTAATTATGTCCCCCTTCCTGTGTAACTTTCCTGTAATACTATCCACCATCCTGGCCACTTCCTGTGATAATGTCCACCATCCTGGCCACTTCCTATAATAATGTCGTCCATCCTGGCCTCTTCACGTAATAATGTCCCCTTATCTTAAACCCCTTCCAGGTATAATGTCCTCCATCCAGGGCTTTTTCCTGTTATAGTGTCCCCATCTCAGGCCCATTTCAATAATCTTTATTTTTATATAGCGCTAACATATTCCGCAGCGCTTTACAGTTTGCACACATTATCATTGCTGTCCCGATGGGGCTCACAATCTAAATTCCCTATCAGTATGTCTTTGGAAATAATGTCCCCATCCTAGTATAATGTCTCAGTTTTCTGTTATAATGCCATCTATCCTGGGCCCCTTCTGGTGTAATGTCTCTGTGTAATGGTACAATGTCCCCATCCTGGGCCTCTTCCAGTAATATCTGTCCTCAAACCTGGTATAATGCCCCCGTCCTGGCTTCTTCCAGTAATAATGTCCCTATT
The DNA here is from genome assembly GCA_033576555.1 of Oophaga sylvatica. Lineage (NCBI taxonomy): Eukaryota > Metazoa > Chordata > Amphibia > Anura > Dendrobatidae > Oophaga > Oophaga sylvatica. The sequence goes on from JARQOD010000006.1 coordinate 288,911,683, forward strand.
CTGCTGCTTTTCTCTAACAAATCTAAAAAAAATTATTCTACTCACCTTCCCCATTCACACGACATGCTGCATTCTCTTCCATACCCACTACAAAAGCCTTCTGCGGACCTCAGCGGCGGGTACCGCATGACATCATTGCCATGGGCCACCAGTCACTTGCACACCAACATCTGCTATATGCCTCAGATTGTCCAGCTGTGTGTATTGCAGTGCAGGGTCCCAGCGGTTCTCTGCACCGCAATACATTTCAACTAAATGTGTGTTCTAGGATGGATATCCAGCTAAAAGAGCTGCTGGCATCGGTGGGCCCACCTCCCACATGAGTCCAGTTATGGTCATATTCTCTGCGACCACGATAGTTATGCACCAGTATGTATCAAAAGTGCTCCAATTCCCAACAAGATTTTTATTAGTATCTGAGGTATCTCACTGTCTCCAGACTCCAAAGATTAATACATGGAGTGGAGAGATGGGGCTTATTGTGGGGCTTTGTGGATATGATACTGTGTGGGGACATTTGGGGGCATCACACTTTTAAAATGATACTGCTTGAGTGGCTCTGGGGACATCATACTATTGGGTCAACAATACAGTGGGCAGGGGCGCACCTACCATGAGGCGAGTTGAGTACTTTGCCTCAGGCGGCAGTGCCTCCCTCAAGATAAGGGGAGGCAGATTCTCCGTTACTGCATCTGCTCCTGTTGCTCATAGATTGCTGCTCTGTGCGCACAGGATCTGTGATGACATCACAGGAGGGGAGGAGTCAGGCATCATGTGATCAGGGGCCGCCCTCAGTGTATGCAGGACACTGCTGTGCTAGTTGTCATGGTGCTGGATGAGGGAAATATATGTGTGGGGTCAGGAGGGGTTTACAGGGTGGATATAGCAGAGCCATGTGTGTACGAGGTGTATGGATCGGAGCCGCGTGTGTTGTGAATAGGCTGGAAATGAGTTCTGACTGGTCTTATATAAGGGAGTCGCCTTCCCATTAGGGTTGCCGGTGATCAATTGTTCTGGTCTCAATCCTTGATTCCTGTTTCCTTGGTAGCCTGCTGTGTCGTGTCTGAATCTCCTGCTAACAGATAAGACATTTTCTTCTTTTTGTTTTTGTGCTTGATTTTGCATTTTGTCCTGAACTTCTGTGGGGGCCTTCAGGGTCCCCTCTGGGGCTTGTGCCCTCTCAGTTCAGTTCAGCCACTGATGTTTGTACATTTGCTTTTTCCAGTTTTTTCAGTGGCTGCTGTTTTGTTTTTGGTTACACCAGAGAACTAATTTAGGTGGTAGAGGTCGTGTGATCTCAGGTGTTTTTGAAATTAGTAGAGTTGGTGCTTTTCAGGGTTTTTTGAGATTGCAGGTAAGTGACCCTTCCTATCTCTTTTCTATTTAGTAATGTTTGGGCCCCAACGTCTGCTACATAACTATTTTCTTCTGTGTCAGTATTTTCTTCTTTGTCTAACCGCCATTACATGTTTTGGGGGCTTTCTATGTTCTTTGGGTTCTGCTCCGGGGCAGATAGCTTTCCTCTTTCTATCTTTAGGTGTAGTTAGTTTCATGGCTGTGACGAGGCGTCTAGGACCAATGTAGGAACGCTCCACGGCTGCCTCTAGTTGTGGTGGTTAGTCAGGGTACTGCAATCTCATAGTTTCCAACTGCTCTGGTGTATTTCCTTTTGTGCCTGCTCTCCTCAGCTACCAAATCATAACACGCGTGTGTATGCGGTGTGCAGAGCCCTGTGCGTACAAGGTGTGTGGAGCGGAGCCGCATGTGTACAAGGTGTACGGAGCGGAGCCGTGTGTGTACGAGGTGTACGGAACGGAGCACTGTGTGTATGAAGTGTACAGAGCGGAGCCGCATGTGTACGAGGTGTACAGAGCGGAGCCGCGTGTGTATGGGGTGTGCGGAGCGGATCTACATGCATACAAGGTGTATGGAGCGGAGCCATGTGTGTACAAGGTGTACGGAATGGAGCCCTGTGTGTATGAAGTGTACAGAGCCACGTGTGTATGAGGTGTGCGGAGCAGAGCAGCGTGTGTATGAGGTGTGCAGAGCAGAGCCGCGTGTGTACGAGGTGTGCGGAGCAGAGCCGTGTGTGTACGAGGTGTGCGGAGCAGAGCCGCGTGTGTACGAGGTGTGCGGAGCGGAGCCCTGTGCGTACGAGGTGTGCAGAGCCCTGTGTGTATGAGGTGTGCGGAGCCGTGTGTGTACGAGGTGTGTGAAGCGGAGCTGTGTGTGTATGAGGTGTGCGGAGCCCTGTGTGTACGAGGTGTGCGTAGCCCTCTGCATACGCGGTGTGCGGAGCCCTGTGCGTACGAGGTGTGCGGAGCTGCATGTGTACAAGGTGTGCGGAGCGGAGCCCTGTGTGTATGAAGTGAGCGGAGCCGTGTGTGTACGAGGTGTGCGGAGAGGAGCCGCGTGTGTATGAGTTGTGCGGAGCCGTGCATGTATGAGGTCGGTGTATCGTCGGGAGCATTCATACCTCCCAACTATCCCAGATCCAGCGGGACTGTCCCAATTTTGACAGTCTGCCCCGATGTCCCGGCTGGGAGCTTACTTTTCCCGTGGACACAGGAGTACACGGCGGAGCCTCGAGGAGCACTTTAAAACTCACACGTGAAGTTCCACCGGAAGTGATGTGCTGGAAGCTGACCGGAAATTAGATAATTTTGGGAGGAGATTGTGACGGTACCATGGAGGCACTTCAGGGAATGCTTCAGATCCATCACCGTGTCCTGCTCCGACATCGCGGACAGCGAGATCGCCTTGGAATCGGGGATGCCGGCCATGTGAGCGGATCATGATATGTCCTGCAGTGGGAGGCTCAGGTGTGCATTACAATGGGAGCCGGCGTCTGTAGTATCTTTATAGAATCTTTCTTTCTCTCTCTGTTTCTTTCTCTCTCTGTTCTTTCTTTCCCTCTCTAATCTTTCTTTCACTCTCTGCATCTTTCTCTCTCTCTGTTCTTTCTTTCTTTCTCTCTCTGTTCTTTCTTTCTCTCTCCGTTCTCTCTTTTCTCTCTATTCTTTCTGTCTCTCTCCTTCCTTTTTTTCTCTTTCCTTTCTCCTTTCTTTTTCTCTGTTCTTTTATTCTCTGTTCTTTTTCTCTGTTTTTTTCTTTCTCTCTTTCTGGTCTTTCTTTCTTCTTTCTCTCTGTTCTTTCTTTCCCCTTTCTTTCTCTCTGTACTTTTGTTATTTCCCTTTCTTTCTCTCTCTCTGTTCTTTCTTTTGCTCTCTGTTCTTTTTATTTCCCTCTTTCTTTCTCTCTGTTCTTCCTTTCACTCTATCTGTTCGTTCTTTCTTTCTTCTTTCTTTCTTTCTTTCTTTCTCTGTTCTTTCTCTCTATTCTTCCTTTCTCTCTGTTCTTCCTTACTCTCTCTGTTCTTCCTTTCTCTCTCTGTTCTTTCTCTCTCTTTTCTTTCTTTCTCTCTCTCTGCTCTTTCTTTCTCTCTCTGTTTTTTCTTTCTCTTTCTTTCTGACTCTTCTTTCTTTTCTTTCTTTCTTTCCCCCTCTTTCTTTCTCTTTCTCTCTGTTCTTTCTTTCCCCTCTTTCTTTCTCTCTCTGTTCTTTCTTTTCCCTCTTTCTTTCTCTCTCTGTTCTTTCTTTCTCTCTGTGTTCCTTCTTTCTCTATCCGTTCTTTTTTTTCTCTGTGTTCTTCTTTTCTTTTCTTTCTTTCTTTCTTTCTTTTTCTTTCTTTCTTTCTTTCTTTCTTGCTCTCTGTTCTTTCTTTCTCTCTCCTTCTTTCTTTCTCCTCTGTTCTTTCTTTCTTTTTTCTCTCCCCCTGTTGTTTCTTTCTCTCTATGTTCTTTCTTTCCCTTCTTTATTTCTCTCTCTGTTCTTTCTTTCTCTCTCTCTCTCTGTTCTTTCTTTCCCCTTTCTTTGTTTCTTTCTATGTTCTTTTCCCTCTTTCTCTCTCTCTGTTCTTTCTTTTGCTCTCTGTTATTCTTTCCCGCGGACCTCAGCGGCGGGTACCGCATGACATCACTGCCATGGGCCACCAGTCACTTGCACACCAACATCAGCTATATGCCTCAGATTGTCCAGCTGTGTGTATTGCAGTGCAGGGTCCCAGCGGTTCTCTGCACCGCAATACATTTCAACTAAATGTGTGTTCTAGGATGGATATCCAGCTAAAAGAGCAGCTGGCATCGTTGGGCCCACCTCCCGCATGAGTCCAGTTATGGTCATATTCTCTGCGACCACGATAGTTATGCACCTGTATGTATCAAAAGTGCTCCAATTCCCGACAAGATATTTATTAGTATCTGAGGTATCTCACTGTCTCCAGACTTCAAAGATTAATACATGGAGTGGAGAGATGGGGCTTCACTGTGGGGCTTTGTGGGTATGATACTGTGTGGGGACATTTAGGGGCATCACACTTTTAAAATGATACTGCTTGAGTGGCTCTAGGGACATCATACTATTGGGTCAACAATACAGTGGGCAGGGGCGCACCTACCATGAGGCGAGTTGAGTACTTTGCCTCAGGTGGCGTTGCCTCCCTCAAGATAAGGTGAGGCAGATTCTCCTTTACTGCATCTGCTCCTGTTGCTCATGGATTGCTGCTCTGTGCGTTCAGGACCTGTGATGATGTCACGGGAGGGGATGAGTCAGGCGTCATGTGATCAGGGGCCGCCCTCAGTGTATGCAGGACACTGCTGTGCTGGTTGTCATGGTGCTCGATGAGGGAAGTATATGTGTGGGGTCAGGAGGGGTTTACAGGGTGGATATAGCAGAGCCGTGTGTGTACGAGGTGTACGGATCGGAGCCACGTGTGTATGGGGTGTGCGGAGCCCTGTGCGTACAAGGTTGTGTGGAGCGGAGCCGCATGTGTACAAGGTGTACGGAGTGGAGCCATGTGTGTACGAGGTGTATGGAACGGAGCACTGTGTGTATGAAGTGTACGGAGAGGAGCCGCGTGTGTACGAGGTGTACAGAGAGGAGCCGCATGTGTATGGGGTGTGCGGAGTGGATCTACGTGTATTCAAGGTGTACGGAGCGGAGCCATGTGTGTACAAGGTGTACGGAATGGAGCCCTGTGTGTATGAAGTGTACAGAGCCACGTGTGTACGAGGTGTGCGGAGCAGAGCCGCGTGTGTACGAGGTGTGCGGAGCGGAGCCCTGTGCGTACGAGGTGTGCAGAGCCCTGTGCGTACGAGTGTGCGGAGCCCTGTGTGTACAAGGTGTGCGAGCCCTGTGTGTGTGAGGTATGCAGAGCCGAATGTGTACGGGGTATGCAGAGCGGAGCTCTGTGCATATGAAGTGTGCGGAGCCGCGTGTGTATGAGGTGTGCAGAGCGGAGCCACGTGTGTAGAGGTGTGCGGAGAGGAGCCGCGTGTGTACGAGGTGTGCGGAGCCGTGTGTGTACGAGGCATACAAAGCGGAACCGTGTGTGTAGAGTTGTGCGGAGCAGTGCATGTACGAGGTCGGTGTATTGTGGGGAGCATTCATACCTCCCAACCGTCCCAGATCCAGTGGGACTGTCCCAATTTTAACAGTCTGCCCCGATGTCCCGGCTGGGAGCTTACTTTTCCCGTGGACACAGGAGTACACGGCGGAGCCTCAAGGAGCACTTTAAAACCCGCACGTGAAGTTCCACTGGAAGTGATGTGCTGGAAGCTGACCGGAAATTAGATAATTTAGGGAGGAGATTGTGACGGAACCATGGAGGCACTTCAGGGAATGCTTCAGATCCATCACCGTGTCCTGCTCCGACATCGTGGACAGTGAGATCGCCTTGGAATCGGGGATGCCGGCCATGTGAGCGGATCATGATATGTCCTGCAGCGGGAGGCTCAGGTGTGCATTACAATGAGAGCCGGGCTGCTGTAGTATCTTTATAGAATCTTTCTTTCTCTCTCTTTCTCTCTCTGTTTTTCTTTCCTCTCTAATCTTTCTTTCACTCTCTGCTTCTTTCTCTCTTTCTGTTCTTTCTTTCCCCTCTTTTCTTTCTCTCTGTTCTTTCTTTCTCTCTCTGTTCTTTTTTTTCTCTCTCCGTTCTCTCTTTTCTCTCTCTGTTCTTTCTTCTCTCCTTCCTTCTTTCTCTCTCCTTTCTTTCTCTCTCCTTTCTTTTTCTCTGTTCTTTCATTCTCTCTCTGTTCTTTCTTCCTCTCTGCTCTTTCTTTCTCTCTCTCGTTCTTTTCTTTCTTCTTTCTCTCTCTGTTCTTTCTTTCTGTTCTTTCTATCCCCTTTCTCTCTCTCTGTACTTTTTTTCTTTCCCCACTTTCTTTCTCTCTCTTTTCTTTATTTTGCTCTCTGTTCTTTTTCTTTCCCCTCTTTCTTTCTCTCTGTTCTTCCTGTCACTCTCTCTGTTCTTTCTTTCTTTCTTTCTTTCTCTCTCTTTTCTTTCTCTCTATTCTTCCTTTCTCTCTCTCTGTTCTTCCTTTCTCTCTCTATTTTTCCTTTCTCTCGCTGTTCTTTCTCTCTCTGTTCTTTCTCTCTTTCTCTGTTCTTTCTTTCTCTCTTCTCTCTTTCTTCCTTTTTCTCTCTCTGTTCTTTCTTTCTCTTTCTTTCTGTCTCTTTCTTTCCCCTCTTTCTTTCTCTCTCTCTGTTCTTTCTTTCTTTCCCCTCTTTCTTTCTCTCTGTTCTTTCTTTTCCCTCTTTCTTTCTTTCTTTTCTTTCTTTCTTTTCTTTCTTTCTTTCTTTCTCTCTCGCTGTTCTTTCTTTCTCTCTCTGTTCTTTCTTTCTCTCTCCGTTCTTTTTTTTCTCTGTGTTCTTTCTCTCTGTTCTTTCTTTCTCTCTCCGTTCTTTCTTTCTCTCTGTTCTTTCTTTCTCTCTGTTCTTTCTTTTTCTCTCCCCTGTTCTTTTCTTTCTCTCTCTGTTCTTTCTTTCTCTCTCTCGTTCTTTCTTCTTTCTATCTCTCTCTCTTTGTTCTTTCTTTCCCCTTCCTTTCTCTTTCTTTCTTTCTTCTCTCTGTTCTTCTTTTGCTCTCTGTTCTTCTTTCCCCTTTCTTTCTCCTCGTTCTTACTTTCTCTATTCTTTCTCTTCCTCTCTCTGTTCTTTCTTTCCCCTCTTTCTTTCTTTCTTTCTCTCTGTTCTTTCTTTCCCCTCTTTCTCTCTGTTCTTTCGTTCTCTCTCTGTTCTTTCTTTCCCCTTTCTTTCTCTCTGTTCTTTCTTTCTCTCTCTGTTCTTTCTTTCTCTCTCTGTTCTTTCTTTCTCTCTTTCTCTCTCTGTTCTTTCTTTTCTCAGTACCAGTCAGTGTGCCCATAGTACCAGCCACTGTGCCCTCAGTACCAGTCAGTGTGATCAGCAGTGCTAAATTAGTGTGATTGAGGCATGGATATGGGTGTGGCTATTTGTGAAATGAGTGTGGTCAGGGGTGTGGCCTAAAATTTTGCCACGGGGCAGAATGGAGCAGGGTGGCCAGAATGGAGCATGGGGGCGGCAGAATGTAGCACGGAGCTCCTGTGTATAATGTCACCGGTGATCACCGTATTATCTGTACACTTGACACTATATACAGAGCTCATGTATAATGTCACCTGTGATCACTGTATTACCTGTACACTGACACTATATACAGAGCTCCTGTGTATAATGTCACTGGTGATCATTGTATTTGTATACTGAAACTATACACAGAGCTCCTGTGTATAATGTCACCAGTGATCACTGTATTACCTGTACACTGACACTATATACAGAATTCCTATGTAAAATGTCACAAGTGATCACTGTATTACCTGTACACTCACACTAATACAGAGCTCCTGTGTATAATGTCACTGGTGATCAATGTATTACCTGTACACTATACACTATATACAGAGCTCCTGTGTATAATGTCACCGCATTATCGGCGCCATCTTGTGACTGCAAATTCTGTCTGCAGGAAGTCAGAAGTAGCAGAAACCCTCTATCAGGCCACGTTCACACGTTCAGTATTTTACCTCAGTATTTGTAGGTCAAAACCAGGCGTGGAACAATTAGAGGAAAAGTATAATAGAAACACGTCACCACTAGTGTTGAGCATTCCGATACTGCAAATATCGGGTATCGGCCGATATTAGCTGTATCGGAAATTTCCGATTCCGAGTTCCGATATTTTGTCTTATCGGATACCGGAATCGGGATTGTCACTGTCACTGTCAGTGTCCGTCGGTCGGGTCTGTCAGGAAGTCAGCGGCACTTACCTGGCAGAAGATCTCCGGCGGTCACGTCCTGCACTGCTTTCATGGCCGCCATCTTCTTTCCCCGGCGGTCACATGCAGTTTCTCGCGATAACTGCAGTGATGCTGGGTAATCGCGGCCGTAAAGCAGTCAGTCCGAGACGTCACCGCCGGGGAAGCAGGTAATCAGCTGTGCTGCGTCGGGATGACAGGCTCTGCCTGTCATTGCGATGTACAGAGCTGGATCGGCGTGGGACTGTCGTTATGGACTGCGTCGGACAGGTGGTATACTGTTGGTTTGTTTTTTTTCTTTTTTTACGGGAGATCGATGGCGTCGCAGGAATGAGAGTACAATAAAAAAATAAAACTGTGTTGTCTCTTTTATTTCATTAAAAGACTTTTTTTTTGCTGTCCTTTTTTTTAACATTTAATAACTTTGGATTAATAATGGATCGGTGTCTTATTGACGCCTCTCCATTATTAACCGGGCTTATTGTCACCGTGCAATAAACGGTGACATTAACCCCTTATTACCCCGCTTGCCACCGCTACGGGCAAGTGGGAAGGCCGGGTAAAGTGCCACAATTGGCACATCTTTTGATGCGCCAAATGTGGGGCTGCTTTAGCCTGGTTTATCAGGCTGTTGAGGGCCAAAATCCATGGGCCTTGACAGTCTTTTAATACCAGGCCGCAGCAGTCTGCATTTTACTTGGCTGGTTAACAAAAATAGGGGGATCCCCACGCCGTTTTTTTTTTTTCGAGGGGACCCCTATTTTTGTTAACCAGCCAAGCTAAGCAGACTGCTGGGGCCTGATTATCAGCTTGCAAGGTCCATGGAATTGATCCTTACCAGCCTGAAAAACCAGCCTCAGCGGGTCTGCTTCATCTGGCTGGTTAACAAAAAATAGGGGGGACCCCACGCCAATTTTTTTCGAGGGATCCCCTATTTTTGTTAATCACCAAGATATGGCAGACTGCTGTGGCCTGGTATTATCAGGCTGGCAAGGTCCATGGATCTTGGCTCCTTAACAGCCTGAAAATCCAGGCCTCAGCGGTCTGCTTCATCTGGCTGGTTAACAAAAATAGGGGGACCCCACGCCAATTTTTTTCGAGGGGATCCCCTATTTTTGTTAATCAGCCAAGATATGCAGACTGCTGTGCCTGGTATTATCAGGCTGGCAAGGTCCATGGATCTTGGCTCCTTAACAGCCTGAAAATCCAGGCCTCAGCGGTCTGCTTCATCTGGCTGGTTAAAAAAAATAGGGGGGACCCCACGCCAATTTTTTTCGAGGGGATCCCCTTTTTTTTGTTAATCAGCCAAGATATGCAGACTGCTGTGGCCTGGTATTTAATCAGGCTGGCAAGGTCCATGGATCTTGGCTCCTTAACAGCCTGAAAATCCAGGCCTCAGCGGTCTGCTTCATCTGGCTGGTTAACAAAAATAGGGGGGACCCCACCCATTTTTTTTTTCGAAGGGAACCCCTATTTTTGTTAATCAGTTCCCTCTGACGTCACTGATTGTGTCCCTGCTGACCTGAAGTGAAAGTGGAAAGCAAATCAATAAGCTTTCCACTTAAGGGCCCGTCTCACATAGCGATATCGCTACCGAGATCGCTGCTGAGTCACTAGTTTTGTGACGCAGCAGCGAGCTCACCAGCGATATCGCTGTGTGTGACATTCAGCGACGATCAGCCCCCCTGCCGGGTATCGCTGATCGTCGCTGAAATGTCAGGACTTTGATCGCTGGTTCCCGCTGACAGGCACACATCGCTGCGTGTGACAGGCGGGAGACCAGCGATCCGCTGGTAACCAAGGTACACAGCGGGTTTCCAGGCGCGGGGGGCTGTGCCTAGAAACCCGCTGTGTACCTTTGGATACCACGCCCTGATGCAGGACTGTATCCAAGGTACATAGCGGGTTCCAAGCGCTGCGCGGTGCCTGGAAACCCGCTGTGTACCTTGGTTACCAGCGGATCGCTGGTCTCCCGCCTGTCACACGCAGCGATGCGTGCCTGTCAGAGGGAAACCACGATCAAAAAAAGGTCCTGACATTTCTGCGACGACAGCGATACCCGGCAGGGGGCTGATCGTCGCTGAATGTCACACACAGCGATATCGCTGGTGACTCGCTGCTGCTTCACAAAACTATGACTCAGCAGCGATCTCGGTACGATATCGCTAGTGAGACGGCCCTTAAGCATGTTACCAGCAGTGTCGCTGTCCCAGATTTGCTGCCTGAGCTGCCTGTTTGGCAGCTCAGCAGCGATCATGTAGCATACACCAGCGATCCTGACAAGTGCATATCGTTGTCGGGATCGCTGGTGTATCGTATGTGACACCCAGCCTTTACTCTCTTCAGGCAGGAGAGGAACTCAATCATTTGGGTTTACTGTGAGGCTGCAGCATTAGCTGCGGTCCCTGCAGTAAACATTAACCCTTTCTGAAGGATTACACCGTGGGACCTGACTGTGCATGGGATAGGTAAGAATAATTTTGCTTTTTTTTAAATTTTTTTTTATTACAGGAAATGGTTTTGCAGTAAAATAAAAGATGGTCAAAAACATGTGTCTTTATTTCATTAAAATGATTTTTAATTAAAGTGTGTGGTGTTTTATTTTTATTTCATGCAATAGGATTAATAATTGATAGTTGTCTAATTGACAGCTCTCAATTATTAACCTGGCTTAAGGTCACCTTTCAATAGCAAGGTGGCTTTAACCCCATATTAACCCATTCGCCACCGCTACAGGGCAATGGGAATAGACGGGCAAAGTGCCAGAAAGGGCGAATCTAATTATAGATTTGTCTTTCCTGGGGGGTCTGGGGGCAGATGTTAGTAGCCGGGGGGGGCAAAATAATGGTCCCTCTCTGGGCTATATTATCTGCCCCACTCACTGGCTTTGTCTGTCTGGGTTTCGAAATAGGCGGGAGCCCACGCATTTTTTTTCAGCAATTTTAACCTCATATATACATATACATGTCATTGAATTGTTTACACATATATATATATATTTATATTTGTAGTTCATACACTTCTCATAGTATAATAGCCGCTAATTCAATTGCCGGCTTTTGTGAAAATGCAGAACCCGACATGAAATGACACTTGGTGTACATAGGGTTAACCATGTCTTTTCATGTCCTTTGCTATCTAATTT
>JARQOD010000006.1:288923043-288967565 GCA_033576555.1 Oophaga sylvatica
AAAAACCCCCTTTTGGAAACTAGCCCCCCAAAGGAATTATCAAATTTTTGAAGTAATTTCATAAAAAACCAGTTTTTTGGGGGCACTTCACAGATAAATGGGTTCCTTGTTTTCCCCTTTTGAAAACACCGGCATTTTTTTTCACTTATTTTTTTTTTTCTTTTTTCGGGACCCCCCTTAAGTTACCGTAAAAACACACCTTTTTCCCCAAAATAGGGGGGCCCGCTTTTTCCTGTGTCCCAAAAGGGGCTTAATCACTCCCCCGGGTACTGAAGGTACACGAAAATTTTGGGCCTGCAATGGGACACAGAAAGCTTACATTGCCATTTGTACGATTTGCCTCCGCTTTTTGTAACACACCTTGGCCTTTCTCCACAATGGTGGGGGATTTGATCAAGAAAATAAAACCACCCAATTTTTTTTGTTGTCCCCCAGTACCTTTTGGGTTTGTGACCTTGCAGGGGTACCTGTACTGCTGAGGGCATGCAATCCCCAGTATGGTGGTCAAAAAAAAGACATCCTCTTGTCCTTGTACTTTACCCCAGCAGGTGGTCGTACATTGGGCTCTGCTGCACCTCTCCTGGAATCTCCCAAGTAGCTTTTTGGGGGGGCCTCCTGAATTTGGGACAGTACTGCGGCTGCGGTACCTCGAAAAGAGGTTTTTTGATTTGGTAGCTGAGGGGGCAGGAAAAACGGCAATACACCAGAGAGTTGGGGAAACACTATTGCAGTACCCCCGACTAACCCCACCAAAGGGGGCCCCTGGAGCGTTTCCTTTTTGGTCCCAACGCCTCGTCAAGCCTGAGAGGTTAACTACACCAAAGAAGAAAAAGGAAAGCTTCTCCCCCCGGGGAAATCCCAAAAACAAGGAAGCCCCCAAACATGTAAAGGCTTTGACAAGAGGAAAAACAGACAAAGGGCAAAAAAATTTAGACAAAGTTGGGGCCCAACTCCTGGGGCAGAAAAGGAAGGGAAGGGGCACCTACGCAATCCAAAAAAAAACCCCAAAAAAAACCACCTACTAATTGCAAAAACACCCAGTCACACACCTCACCACTAAATAGTTCTCGGTGCCCAAAACTAAGCCGCAGCCCCTGAAAAAATGAAAAGGCAAATAAAACAAATAACGTGGCCAGAAAACTAAGAGGAGCACAACCCCCCGGAGGGGCCCTTTGGCTAACCTCCACAAAGTGAAAAACAAGCAAAAAGAAAGCCAAAAAAAAAAACAGAAAATATCTTATCGAAGCGAAGATGCAGGCAAGACTCAGCAAGTTTCCAAGTAACCCGGGAAACCAAAACAGTTAGCAAGAACAATTGATCCCCGGCAAAAAAAAAGGGAGGGAAAACTCCCTATAAAAACCAGCTGAACTCCTATTGCCATCCCATTGAATGGTTCAGTATGTTTGTAACCACCACAGGGAGCTTCTGCCTCGAATTCATTTCTAAACCATTCACAACAGTCCCCCCTTGAGGAGGGGTCACCGAACCCTCATTTGGGCAACCAGATTGGTCAGGCTGAGCTCTGTGATATGCACGATCATCCCCTAGCATGAATGTCCGAAGCAAACACCCAAGAATTGTCCTCCTGCCCCATAACCTCTCCACTTAACCAAATACGGAGTTTCCGCTAAAAACGAGAAACCAAAAATTTTTTCTCAACCACTTTACTCCGATTGCCCTCAACCAAAACGGGGTCAGGAGGAGCAGCCATAGGAACCACTGGCTCGAAAAAACCTTTCAATAAGGACTTGTGGAACACGTTATGGATCTTAAAGTCCCTGGAAGAAGAAACGAAAGGAAACAGGATTAAGATCTCCAAGATCTTATAAGGTCCAATGAACCTAGGTTAAACTTAGGAGATCAACTCCATAGGGATATTCTAGAGGACAAACCAGACCAAGTCCCCCACTTCAAACCGGGACCATCAGTCCTATGCCGGTTGGCAAACCCGCGGGGGCCCTCTCCTGAGAGAGGGACAACCTCTCCACTACCTGGTCCCAAAATCTGCTGAACGCTCCACAACAGAGTCAAACCTGGACAGAAAAGCCTCCGTTCCCGAAAAAAAACGAGGGTGAAACCCAAAATTGCAGAAAAATGGAGACATCAAAGTGGCAGAACTAGCCCTATTATTAAGCGCAAACTCACCAAAGGCAAAAAAGAGACCCAGTCATCTTGATCAGCAGACACAAAGCATCTCAGATAAGTCTCCAATGTCTGGTTTGTTCTCTCCAGTTTGTCCATTGGTCTGAGGAATGAAAATCAAGGAGAAAGACAATTGAACACCAAGTTTAGAACAAAAAGTCCTCCAAAATCTGGAAACAAACTGGACTCCTCTGTCAGACACAATGTTCTCAGGAATGCCGTGTAACCGAACCACGTGCTGAAGGACAAAGGCACCAATTCGGAGGAGGAAGGCAAACTTAGGTAATGGCACAAGATGTATCATTTGGAAAACCTATCACAAATCACCCAGAAACGGTCATTCTCTGAGAAAAGGAGTCGGAAATGAATCCATAGAGATATGGGTCCATAGCTCTTGGGCACAGGCAATGGCATCAACAAACCACGGAGCGAGAGTAAGGCTTGGAGCGAGAGCAAGTCCCGCGGACTGCACAAATTCCCTGACGTCACGAGACAAAGTAGGCCACCAAAAGGACCGACTAACCAAGTTCTGGTACCAAAAATTCCGGGATGACCGACAACGCGGAACAATGAATCTCAGACATCACACTCTTTTTGGGACAAACAATTTCCCATAGGGCAGCGCTCGGGTTTATCCTCCTGACACCTTCCAGAGTCAGTCTCAAATTGGGCGAGATGGTGGAAAGAACTACCCCCTCTTTCAAAATAACGGCAGGATCAGATAACTCAGGAGAGTCCGCAAGGAAACTCCTCGAGAGGGCATCGCCTTAACATTCTTATCCAGGAAGAAAGGAAACCACAAAATTAAAACTGTGAAAAACAAGGCCCACCGGCCTGTCTAGGATTAAGTCGCTTGGCAGATTCCAGATAAACAATTCTTATGGTCCGTGAGGACCACCACCTGATGTTTGGCTCCCTCCAGCTAATGTCCCCTCTCTTCAAAAGCCCACTTCATGGCCAATAACTCCCCGATTACCCACGTCATAATTACGTTCAGTTGGAGAAAATTTTCGAGAGAAAAAAGGCACAAAGGGTTACTTTTAGAGGTCTCTGGATCTCAAAACGGCACCTGCCCCAATTTCAGAGGCATCAACCCCACCTGAAATGGCAGAGAAACATCAGGCTGCCAGTAGAACAGGAGCAGAAGTGAATCTCTGCTTAAGTTCCTGAAACGCAGAGACTGCCTCAGGAGGCCAATTCACCACATCAGAATCCTTTTTGGTCAAATCAGTAATGGTTTAACAATACAGAGAAATTACCAATAAATTTACGATAAAAATTGGCAAAACCCAAGAATCTCTGAAGAGCCTTTAATGAAGTAGGTTGGACCCAATCACAGATGGCCTGAACCTTGACCGGGTCCCATTTCAATAACAGACGGAGACAAAATGAATCCCCGAAATGGATACCTCTGTACGCCAAAAAGACACTTTGATCTCTTCACATACAGAGCATTCTCTCTCAAATCTGGAACACAGTCCGAACATGATTCACATGAAGTCCCAGTCATTGGAAAAAATCAAGATATCATCCAATAAACAATCAGAAATTTATCCACAAAAATCCCTGAAAATGTCATTATGAAGGACTGGAAGACGGAAGGAGCATTAGTGAGCCCAAAGGGCATCACCAGGTACTCAAAATGCCCCTCTGGGGTATTAAACGCCGTCTTCCATTCATCACCGTGCTTAATGGAATAAGTTATACGCCCCCCTGAGGTCAAGCTTGGTAAACCGAGTAGCACTTTTCCCCCTTTAAAACAGGTCAAGAAATCAAGGGTAACGGATATTGATATTTCACAGTGATATTGTTCAAGAGACGATAATCAATACACGGCCTTAATGAACCATCCTTTTTGGCCACAAAGAATAAACCGGCACCCAAGGTGAAGAGGATGGTCCTGATATGACCCTTCTCCAATGACTCCTTGATATAAGACCGCATAGCGTCATGTTCAGGTACAGACAAGTTAAAAAGGCGACCTTTAGGGAATTTACTACCAGGCACTAATTCAATAGCGCAGTCATAGCTCCTATGGGGGGGCAAGGAATGCAGATTTACTTTCGCTAAACACATCAGAAAAATCAGTCAAAAAGTCAGGAACATCCTGAGCCTGGGGGAGGCAGAAAAAAACAGGAGTGTTGGCATTAACACATTGCAGCCCCAACTGGTCACGACACAGATTTCCAATCCAAAACAAGGATTATGAGACTGTAACCAAAGGGGAAAAACCCAGTACAATAATGTCTTTGCAGATTATACAGCACCAAAAATTTGCAACTCTCCTGATGATCAGGTTCAACCCTCATTATCACCTGAGTAGAGAACTGGGGTTTATTTTCAGCCAAAGGGGTAGAATCAATCCCCAGTAGGGGAATAGACTTCCGTAGGGTATAAAGGGGAAAACCCCACAACGTTTAGCAAATCAAAATCCATCAGGTAATAGCTGCTCCCAAATTCAACAAAAGCCTGAGCAGAAAATGTGGAAGGGAGCAAATCAGGGTAACAGTCAACAGAAATTTAGTCTGAACACTACCCAGACAACTGAGCGTGCAAAACGTCTTCCCCGCTTTGGGCAGACTGAAATAGCATGAGAGGCGTCACCACAGTAGAAACATAACCCATTGCGTTTTCGAAACTCATGATGCTGTGCCTCAGAAGCCACTCTATCACTCTGCATGGACTCAGAAGCTGGTTCACAAGGCAACACTATTCCACACATACCTCTACACTCACGCAAACGTCTGCCCAATTTGAATCGCTAATGAATAGAATCATTGAGACCAGAGGGAGCAGGGAAACCCACCATAACATCTTTTACATTCTCTGACAGACCCTTCCGAAAAAGGGCTGCCAAAGCATCATCATTCCATTTGGTCAGGACTCCCCCACTTTCGGAATTTCTGACAGTACAACTCAGCGTCCTCAAGCCCCTGATTTAATGCCAACAAGGTTTTTTCAGCTTAATCAGTGACATTAGGTTCATCGTACAATAACCCCAGAGCCAGAAAAAATGCATCAACATTACTCAAAACAGGGTCCCAAGGTGTCAGGGAAAAAGCCCAATCCTGGGGATCGCCGCGCAGGAGAGAGATGACAATTTGAACCTGCTGTGCTGCATTCCTGAGGACTTAGGTTTTAAGGCAAAAAACAACTTACAGTTATTTTGAAATTCAGAAATTTAGCTCGATCCCCCAAAAATAAATCTGGCATGGGATCCTAATTTCCCACAACCGGAAACCCTTTGCAATATAGGTAGCAATACTCCGAACTTCAGTGGCAAGCTGATCCACACAGCCAGACAACTGTGCAAACTCCATTGAGAGAAAAAAAAATCCTCCTCAGCACCCAGAGAAAAAAGAGGAAAAAATGCAACAGAGAAAAAAAAAAAAAATTCTGACAACTTCCTTTTTTCTTTTTCCTTTTACTATTTTTCCCTTCTGTTGAGTACCATATAATTTTCAATTTGGCCGGTGATACTGTTATGATTTGGTAGCTGAGGAGAGCAGGCAAAAACGGCAATACACCAGAGAGGTTGGAATCTACTGGATTGCAGTACCCTGACTAACCACCACAAAATAAAGGCAGCCGTGGAGCGTTTCCTACGTTGGTCCTAGACGCCTCGTCACAGCCTGAGAGGTTAACTACACCTAAAGATAGAAAGAGGAAAGCTATCTGCCCCGGAGCAGATCCCCAAAGAACATAGGAAGCCCCCAACATGTAATGGCGGTTAGACAAGAGGAAATACAGACACAGACAGAAAATAGTATGAGCAAACTTGGGGCCCCAATCTACTGGACAGAAAAGGATTAGGAAGGACACCTACTGCAATCCAAAAAAAACCTAAAAAAATACCAACTCTACTAATTGCAAAAACACCGAGATCACATGAATTCTACCACCTAAATTAGTTCTCTGGGTGTCACAAAACTAAGCCGCAGCCACTAAAAAACTGGAAAAGGCAAAATGAACAAAAACAGTGGCACAGATAAACTGAGAGGAGCACAAGCCCCCGGAGGGGACCTGGCTGACCTCCACAGAAGTGCAGAGAACAATGCAAAAAGCAAGCACAAAAAAAAAGCAAAAATATCTTATCTGATTAGCAGAAGATGCAGGCAAGACTCAGCAAGCTTCCAAGTGAACCAGGAACATAGTTGAGACAAGAACAATTGATCACCCGCAACCATGATGGGAGGGAACCCCCTTATATAACCAAATCTGTAACTCCTGATTGCCAATCTCCCTTGGGAAAGGTTCAGTACTGTTGTAACCACCACAGGGAACTTCTGCTCAGAATTCATTTCTAACACATCCACAACAGAGAGGGTTTTGAAGAGTGGTATGCTGGTGTATAGTTATCCGTGTAGAGGTGATAACCTTATCCAGCAGTGGTGCACCAAATCCCATACAATTTCCCACTCATGACAGGACAGGAGGGCATTCAGGGGGTTCAATCTGGTGTAAACCTGTGGGTGTACCCTGAGCACTCTCACACAGCTTATAGAGTTTAATTCCATACCTGGTCCCCTTGCTCGGCAGGTACTGACGGAATCTGAGCCTTCCCTTTAAAATTAATTAAGGACTCATCTACACAAATGTCCCTTTGGGGCACTACACTTCAGCAAACTTTCTGTTGAAGTGTTCAAATGACGGCTGAACTTTGAACAGACGGTCAAAAGTTGGGGTCATCTCGTGGGGGACACTGTGCATTATCGGTATAATGCAGGAATTTGTGGATGGCCTCAAAACATGTCCGGGCCGTTACCATTCGGAAACACTGGAGTGTTGTATAAAACATCAACACTCCAATATTGCAGAAGTTCTGGCTTCTTCAGGATCAACATGTGAAAGACCAGGCACCAAAACTGCATCATTTCAAAATGCATCTACAGGAGACCAGTTAGAAAATGATGAAACAGGGTTTTGTGCCAAAATTTGCTGAGCATAATAAATTAATTTGGCCCACCATGAGGTTAAAAAAAATCCTCAGAGAAAAAGACGTTGAAAAGTCTAGTTCTGTGAGGCCAGTTGTGTCAAACTTGATTCCTGATTCTGCCACAAATCGGGAAATCAGTGGCTCATAATTTTCGGGGGGCAAAGTCCATATGGGGTCCTTAATGGGGTGCGCTGGTTCATCTTCTGTAATGGTAGGCGCTGCTTCATCTTCTGTCCTGGGACAACTGCATGGCGGTTCAGCAGGACCTGGGGAGGACGTTGAATCTGAAAAGTAAAGAAATGTGGAATCCTCTCCCTCGTATCAGTGTTGGAGGCAAGGAAAGCATATGTCTCCTCCACTGAATAGAGTCTTGGGATGAACGGGACGGGCGGAACAACATTTTATGAATATTAGCACTTCATTTTTAACTGTTTGTGTGTGTGGGGATAGTGATTGGTGCAAAATTGTCTGAAAAGAAAAAGCTAAAGAAAAAAATCAACCGGGAAAGAAAAAAATGTCTGTGAAAAGAAAAGTGTAAAACAGCCGGTACAAGCTCTGATGAGTGAACTGCGTCACTTATAAAAAGTTCGGCAGCTGCTGGAAGTGCGCCGGGAGGTGGCGAAAAGAAAAGTGTCTAAAACAGCAGGCACGAGCTCTGATGAGTGAACTGTGTCATTATCAAAGTTCGGCAGTGCTGGATGTGTGCATGGGGTGGCGCAAAAGGAGGGTAAAAAAGAAAAGCGGGAAAACAGCAGGCACAATGCTGATCAGTTAACTGCGTCACCATCACGCTCGGCAGCTGCTGTATGTGTGCACGGAGGTGGAGCAAAGGGGATGTTAGGGGGGTAAAAAGAGGAGGAAGGGGTGTAAAACAGGAGGAAGGGGGAAGCTGGAAGAGGGGGTTGGGGTGGATGAAGAGAGAACGGGCAGGGATCAGGTATCAAAACACAGTTGTCTCTCTTTTTTTTTTTGTCTTGTCTTCTTTCTTCTCTGTTCTTTGTTCTTCAGCAGGGATTGTGGAATCACAGGCTTCTGTGGCATCACAAGGCCCAGCACAGCAGGAGATTCTGTAGGGTGACCGCTCTGCAGTAATCCTCAGATAGTGTGTGGGACCTGCAGCGCGGTCACAGACAGGTCTGAGAGCGGTCATACCGCTGTCTGCCCTGTCATTGGTGTGATCAATGATGACATTGATCAACCAATCCGAGCGGGCCTCGTGACCCTGGAAACAGCCTAGGACGGAGCTCAAAGCTCCGATCCTAGGCAAGTCACCGGCAGGGCACAGCGCGGTAACACCATGGCCGTGCCCTGCGATTGGCGCAATTGATGTTATCAGCGATCGTGCCAATCAGGGTGCTTTCCAGCCATGCCTGGCATTGCCAGGCAACAGCCTAGGATCGGCACTCGATCCTAGGCTGGAACTTCAGTGTTTCAGCCAATTTGATTGGCTGAAACACTGACAAACGCTGTGATTGGCTGTTCAGAAAATTTAACAGCCAATGCAGCGATCGTGGGTGAGGGAGGGTGGTGACACCCCCCCTGGATGACAGCACCATCTACCCACAGGTAAGATGGCACGGGAATTTTAATGTCATCACTGCAACTTAAGCTGCAGTGTCGCATTAAGACATGACGTAATTTTCCATCCATGGTCAAACAGGCCCAGGTCACAGTGACGGAATATTACATCGGATTTTCAAAAAGGGGATAATCTTATGTTTGTTCTTTGTAGAAAAGCCCTTCAGTTTGACAAAACAAAAGTAGCAGTCATCGCTATGATTTTTGGGGTTCCTCCAAATCATGGGAACAGCAAATGGCATAGCCACTTTCCTCATATTCAACCAGTCATGAAGACCATTTGAACAACTTGAGCATATCACATGAGGGGCCCAGCTTTTGTCTTGATCACCAAGTGGACACTTAAAGTACATCTGGTACATCTTTTTAATATCATGAGTGATTCAAAGTACAGTACTTGGCATATTGGTGTAGAAAAACCATACACATAGCAGAATCAGTTTGGATGATTGATACACTTTTGGGGACTTTTTACCTTTAAATCAGATCAAACAGTAGAGTAATTCAGTGCAAAGGTGGTGACAAACTAAAAAATGTGATGAGCCGACCGACTATCTGTAGATATTTCCCCAGACATGACAGAGGCAGCTTGTATTTAGAACTGATTTTACTGGAGGTAATCTGGTAGATAACTATATACAGTTGTGAGGGAACAGGTCAGCCTATTCCATACAGATGAACATTTGCAGACAGGCAGTTTCTCAGTGTGATATTGGCTGCTTTCAGGTCCTCTCTCTGTGGAGACCCTCACTCAGTTACACCTCAGTGGCTGAGCTGTTTTCTTCCCTCTGAGGCGACTTGCCCCCGCAGAAATGCAGTGAAAATCTCTCACAATGGCGGCTGTCCGCCTGCCTTCCTTCTATCTCCCTGTGGCAGGGCTCAGATCCCTGTAAAGGCCTGTCTCCTGTCAGAGTCTCACATACCAGTCCTTGCTGCCATCACCATCCTTTTTGACTGACTCAAATCCTACTACCTCATAACAGTTAGCTCCTCCCCAAAAACATGTGACTTTCCGAAGAGCAGTCATTGGTTTTACTGCACTGTCAATACTCCTCCCATAAAACTCACTAAAACCTTTACTGATGCTGTCCCTGTGAGAAAATTTGCAATTAAGTAAGACAAACAAAGAAATGGGAATAACATAGGAAAAAACCACATACATTGAAATGCAGAAACAACATAAAAAACAAAAATACTTCTGTCCCAGAAACTTTATGTGATAGAGCAAAACTAAGCATATTTTTTTGGAATCAGCAAATCAAACTCCATATCACAGACATATCACCTTTTCTGATGATTTTTTTGTGTTGACCAGTGAAAAAAAAATCCTTAAAAATATAGTGTGCTGTTGACTTTACTGCTGCTACAAAGGAAAACACTTTATAGTGTCAAGGAGAAATTCATAATAAAGAGGTTATTCTACGTCTGGTTAACCAGCAACAATCATGGAGATAAAATAAAACAGAACATATATGGTGTTGTAATTATAAATATTTCAGAACTTTGAGGTTACTTCAGGAGATGTAAACAAGCTTCTTCTTTTCTGATATGCATGATACATGTCCACACCTCTCCACCTTTGGTGAAGAGTGAAGATCCCATTGCCAATTGGTGGCCTGGTTCCTGGATTATTTTGGCTGGAAGAACAAAGCACTAAAACATTTTCAGATACTGTATAAGTGGGGAAATAAGTATTTGATACACTGTTGATTTTGCAAGTTTTCCACCCTACAAAGAATGGGGAGGTCTGTAATTTTTTCCCAGCCTTGGGCAGATCTACAATTTTGTCCCTGGTGTACTTAGACAGCTCTTTGGTCTTGGCCATGATGGAGAGGTTTGGAGTATGATTGATTGAGTTTTGTGAACAGGTGTCTTTTATACTGATAATGAATTAAAACAGGTGTAGTTAATACAGGTAATGAATGCAGAGTAAGAGGGCTTCTTAAGAAAATCTAACAGGTCTGTGAGACCCTTGGGTTCTGCCTTAACATAGAAGTGAATCAGATTAGCACAATTGTGGACATAGACTAGAGACAGTCATTTTAAAAACAATACTGGATCGGTTGCTTGAACAGGCACTCAAGACTCTTTGACTTTTAGCTGACAGATCCCAACCTATTGTTAATTATGAGAAAGGGGAAAGGGAATAATTAAGAGGACACATAATGTGATTAAGTATATAATTGTAAGGTGTCTAAGGCTACAACCATATATTTCTCGACACAAAGGACATAACATCTGCCTGCTGGTATTGTAGTAACTTAGAACCACAGGAGAGGTCTCCTAAGAGCATGATAAAGGTGTCAAACAGGGCAGCTTCACAGAGCTAGTAGATGGTTTGTAGAATATTTCCTATTGTCTGTAGCTAGAGAGAAAGAGAAGGAGGACACAGGTATTTGAAATGCCACAACTTAGCCCACTGTCCATTCACAAACTGCATCTTTTAAAGGGGCCAATCCGAGTCATCTGGAAATATGAGACTATGGTCAGGACTATAAAAATTTGGGTGATATACAGAGAAGGGTTCACGTGTGAGGGCGGCCTGGGAGGCTGATGTGCTCCATAATCCACTTCTTCCCTCAAGGAAAACAGAATTATCTGTAGATAAAAACATTTAGGTATTTCTGTTATTTCTCCCTTTTTATTTTATAATTGTGTATAACTGTTTGGCATACTTGCGTGTTATTTTATTTTTACCTTTTTTTACATATTTATTGAAAGCGCTGTATATTTTTATATTAAAGCTCAAATCTTTAATAAGTTTGACCCCAGTATGCTCCTAAAAGAAACCATAGCCTTTCAAATAGTGTGTGACCTTTGATTGTCTGACAGTACCATATTTTAGGGACTCATCACCTCGTGTGTTTGATGAGTGGTGGCAGCGTGTTAAGAAATCCGGTTGTGCTGAATGGGTTGGAGTGTGATTAATGCTGGATTAGTGAGAGGAGATAAATTAACCCTTGCAGGCACACTCCAAGTCACATGCTGAGAAGTGTGACACATAAGATCCTGTCGCTCCTTCCCCTTCCTTCTTTCTCCTGATGACATTTATTGTAGTTAACCCCCCTTCCCTCTATTCCCTCCTCAGGTTTCCTATGCTTAGCCCCACTTCTTGCATCATAAGGAGTGGGATGTGGGTTGTTACTGTCCTTAGTTAGATTATTATTTAGAGTAGGATGAGCGAGTAGTGAAATACTAGGACTCGCTGTACTCGTTACGAGTAGCTCCTAATACTCGGTATCGTAACGAGTATCGAGTCCAATGTAAGTCTATGGGAAATGCGAGTAATGGCAGAGAATATGTGTGGGCGGAGACTATGGGCATCGTCCCATGGGACTACTTGTCCAATTGGCTATGTCTGCTACAGTGAAAGCATTAGCGGATGATGGGAAAATAGTGTAAAAAAAAAGACATAGAGAACATACAACATATAACATACAGTACATACACATAACATACAACACATAACATAGAGTACATACTCACGCACACACCTAATTCCCGAAGTCCTCGTCCTCCCCGCAGAGCCCGGCACAGGCCGGCACAGCCTGGCACAGGCTCGGCAGAGCCCACAGAGCCTGGCAGAGCCCAAGCCGGCAGAGCCCGCACAGGCCCCCCACACACACACACACACACAGCCCACAGACCCCCGCACACATTCTCCGCAACATAGTCATAGCCTATAACTCATAGGCTATGACTATGATGCTGTGCGGCCAGCCAATCACAGTAATGCCATAACAAAGAAGGCGGCGGCTTTACTGTGAATGGCTAACCAATGACGGGCGGGAGATCCGAATAATGCGAGGTGAGTAGAGAAATTTACTCACTAGGATTCGAGTACCGTGAGTACCACATTACTCGCCGAATGCCGAATCCTAACGAGTATAATCGCTCATCCCTAATTATAAGGGACAGATTTTGCCACAGTGACTGGAGGAAGAAGTCATCAATCAGGATGCTGAAGTGAAAAAAAGCTGAGTTTGGGGTCCTGACCAGCTGTCTGCCGGAAGAACTCATGACTGAATCAGCTTCTACTTGCTTCATGAAGATGTCTTGCCATTGTGTTTGTTAATGAGTGGTCGCCCAGCAAAAGCTGAGTGTGTACTGTATGTCATTTGTTTATTGGTTAAGTTATGATCTTTAGGGATTAGTTTTACTATTTAACAATTTTAATTGTTAAGCTTTGTAACACCGCAGCTTTTTGTACTGACTGATATTTTGTTGCCTGTCTTTATTTGGGCTTTTGGGTGGCTTCTGTGATCTCGTACTTCTGCTCTAGAAAAATTATTATAAGGTTAAAGTGAAATCTGCATAAATTGTTAGCTCTCATTCACTAAGACATGTCAGACAACTCAATTCATAGGATGTTTGAACTCAGACTCATTAGTTTACCTAAGTTAGTTAAATATCTAATTAAAAGGGTCATGGTGCAAGAGTTGCAATAATTCTAAGGACAGAGGTGAAAGCTTTCTCAACACCAGTGAACCCCCTTATTATATATGAAAAACATAAAAGCAGTCTTTGTAATTGCTTACTTGTTTGCTGTTTTTCAATATGTGAAGTTACAGGCCTGTAGCTCGCATCTTATGTTCTTTTACATTCTCACAAACACCTCATGATAGATCAGCAAAAAGAAAAATGAGTGGAGTTATCCAGCCTCTTGAAATTTGCAATGTTTAGGCTATCAATATTTTATCAGTGGAGATCCAAATCTTGGCACCCCCACCGATAATTTTCTTGACAAGGTCTGTAGGTGCTGCACTTCAATGTTTAGACCAGGAATTTTAAGTCTGGAAAACATCTTTAAATTGTTTGCAGATTTTTTCTTGTACACTTTTGAGATGTTGATATTATTTTCGGGGGTATTTTTTCTATTTAACAAAGTGTAATTTTTTAATATAATAAAATAAATTGAAATGTAACCATACAATTATATATATAAAATAATGCAGACATACAGTACAGACCAAAAGAATCACACTGAAGGAAATCAAAACTATGAAGTAACACATGTGGAATTATACATTACACTTTACAAAAAAGTGTGAAACAACTGAAAATATGTCTTATATTCTAGATTCTTCAAAGTAGCCACCTTTTGCTTTGATTACTGCTTTGCTCGCGAAAAGGGAACGGATGGACTCTACTTTGCTGGTTCCCACCGTGAAGCATGGAGGAGGGGTGTGATGATGTGGGGGTGCTTTGCTGGTGACACTGTTGGGGATTTATTCAAAAATTGAAGGCATAGTGAACCAGAATGGCTACTACAGCATCTTGCAGCGGCATGCTATTCCATCCATTTTTGCGTTTAGTTGAACCATCATTTATTTTTCCACAGGACAATGACCCCAAACACACCTCCAGACTGTGAAAAGGGCTATTTGACCAAAAGGAGAGTGTTGGGGTGCTTCGCCAGATGACCTGGCCTCCACAGTCACAGACCTAAACCCAATCGAGATGGCTTGAGGTGAGCTGGACCGTCACCGCTTCAATTTTGAATAAATCCCCAACAGTGTCACCAACAAAGCACCCCCATCATCACACCACCTCCTCCATGCTTCACAGTGGGAGCTAGGATGTAGAGTCCATCCGTTCACCTTTCTGCGTGCAAAGCAGTAATCAAAGCAAATGGTGGCTAATTTGAAGAACCTAGAATATGAGACATATTTTCAGTTGTTTCACACTTTTTTGTAAAGTGTAATGTATAATTCCACATGTGTTAATTCATAGTTTTTTATGCCTTCAGTGTGATTCTACAATTTTCATAGTCATGAAAATACAGAAAAATCTTTGAATGAGAAGGTGTGTCCAAACTTTTGGTCTGTACTGTATATTAATTAACCCTGTCAGTAAGAAAGGATTGAAAAGAACATGAATAGATGCTGGACAGGACAAAAACTTACAAAGAAATGAAGCTTCAAAGTTTAAAATGGATGTATCAGCTTAAAGAAGCCTCCGATCAAAGTTTTTATCCCCCTTAATACATGGTATAATCATCATATTATATGCACTGTGTACTTATAATTGCTCATTTTGCCTTTTTTACCCAATTAATTATTCTCTTTTCTCTGCTTTATTAAAACAGGAAGTCTCTAGTCCCTGCATTTATCATCACTTTCATCAACTCCTGACCCAGCTGCTCTGCCCTCCACTGCCAGGGACTTTTGCAGTGACTCATCACTCATACCGGGAATACTGACCTCTGTTTCTACATAGAGCTTAGAAGGAGTCAGCTCATCAGTGTTAAATCACGTGTTGTCATATATCTAATGGGAAAGAGAAGAATTAGCTGGGTGGAAAGGCAAAATGAGCAATTGTCAATACACAGTGCTATAGAATACGAAGACTGCAATATATTAAGAGGATTTCAAATTTTGATGGGATGAGTGCTTCTTTAATATGCTGCCCAATGTAAGGGGCTGTATAATGACAGCTACAGGTCATTAATCCGAGCAGTTAAAATGACTCAGTAAACAAGCGCGTTTTTAGCATGTTAATTAGGATCAAGTGTATTGATTCAGGGAATGCTCCCCTGCCTTCCCACACCCCTCATAGTGGTAAATATCAAAGGGGCTGTATATTCTGTAGGCACTATAACATGTCCATCAGTTCACTAAGGGGAAGCAGGAGTCACTCTCCTCGTGAACATACGAGCCTGTTCTGTGTATTGTGTAAAGTTTTTTGTGCCATATCGGTGACTGGGAGAATTGTCTTGTGCAGCATTATGCTTACATGGATATCTATGAATTCACTTTAACTATAGATCAGGCTATTAATTCTTATTTCAAAAACCTTGATAAGCTTTGTTTGACTTAATGATCTTGCAAATCCAGCTGTAAAGGGTTCTTTGTCTCTGTTGAGATGTTCCTTGAAACTCAGTTTTCCGTCGGCCATTTTGCTTTCTGTCTTTCTGCAGCTCTTGCCCTCAGTTAATATGGAGTTTCCAGTTTTCATGTTCCCGCCCTGATTCTTCCCTCTTGCTTCTTAAGCAGCTCAGCTGAACAATCAGTGCTCCTGAATCAAGCCTCAGTCAGTCTGTGACCTGACTTCTGGAAGCCTTGGACTTGTACTCCAGCTATTCCCTACTGAGGAACCTTGGAACACTTTTGGACTCTGGAAACCTGCTGTTTGGTGAATCCATGTTTGCAGAGGAATTACGGTACAGAGAAGAGATCCTAAACCCTGTTTTGGAGATTTATTGTAGTGCTTGAAGTACTCTGCCTGCTGTGTCTCCGTCGCTGTTCCTGCAAACTGTGTGAATATTTCAGCATGCTTGTATGAAGTAATAAAGTCATTTCATTTCAAACTATGTCTCCTGTGTTTTCCTCGCACCCAAGCACAAGACGCTATAGGAACTGTACACTATACATGACAAGATTCAGGAGCCAATGTTTAGTGTCTGCTGGTCTGGGAAAGCCGTGTCTGCTGTGGATGTGGATATCAGATGTCCGTTTAATACCTTATGTGATGACAGTGGTTGTGATTCTCACAACCATTCCAGGTGAGCACATTCCCTTAAAATTTTACTCTGGAGTGTTACCACAGGTAAACACTATTGTTTTTTTTTCCTTTCCTCTTCTCCTTCCAGCACTTCTGCCTTAAAAGATCTGGAAGATGGAGGCCCCATAAAGGAACTTTGCGGAGTGACTGATACAATCCTTTCAGATGTACAGACTTTAAAAACCGTTTTGCAAGCCTACAGGACCTCACTAATCATATTTGCAAGTGTTTGGACAGACTACCCAGGAATTGCGAGCCAGGATTGAGGCTCTAGAGGAACGAGCCCAGGCTCCTGCCATAACCCCAAGTTCTGGGATCCCAAATTACCTCCTTTTCGTTTGGCCGGTGAACGTGAGAAATTCAGGGGATTTATTAATCAATGCAATTTATTTTTCTCTGCACATGCTTCACAATTTCCCACTGAACGATCCAAATGCTTACTATAATCATGTTGCTTACCAAAAAGGCTTTGATGTGGGCAAACCCTCTGATTGAGACTGAGGATGATTGTTTGAATCACCTTGATGCTTTTATTTCAGCCATGGGGCGGGTGTTTGATGACCCCAATCGAGGTGCAACAGCTGAAGCAGCCATGTTAACTTTGCTGCAAGGTAAGCGTTCAGTAGCCGAATATGCCCTGGATTCAGGAGATGGGCTCTTGATACCACTTGGGACACTTCCGCTAAAAAATCTATTTTCGGAAAGGGTTGTCTCCACTGATTAAGGATGAACTTGCTCGTGCCGACCCTCCACTGCGTTAGGTGACTTTATTAACTAATTGTATCCGTATTGATGCTCGTCTGACTGAACGCAGACAAGAGAGATGGTTCGAAAATAATCGCACTAACCTTTTACTACCCCTCCTCAGCAAAGGGAAACCCTTTTGAGTAGATCACAAGGGAACCAGAACCTGAACCCATGCAGGTGGACTCTTTACAAAGACGGGTTAGTGATGCACGCAAAGAACATCGTATAAAGGAAAATCTATGTTTCTACTGTGGTAAGTCAGGGCACTTCATTATAAACTGCCCCAGCCCTTCTCGTAAGACTACTGCAGCAGTCATTCACTGTGAGTGTTGCGAGAGGAGCTCTGTCATGTCCGAGCCTCAGGCTCCAGAGAGATCTGCTGCAAGAGATCTTGATTTCTCGGACTTAAACTCTGTTAGTTCTGGGGACATGACGGTATAAACGCTGCAATTTTTCAAGTTTCGTCAGCGGTGTCCCAGCTGAGTTGTAAAAGAAACAATTCTCATTGCTTCCTTTCCATCAAACTCTGGGTTGACTCAGTCTGGGTGTCTAGCTTGCTATGATCGACTCAGGAGCAAGTGGAAATTTTTTGGATATCTCCTTGCTCTGAAACAGGGGATACGTTCAGTGAGAAGGCTACTCCAGTACAGATGGAGGGCTGTGGATGGCTCTCTACTGACTTCTGGACCAGTGGATCAAGAAAACAGAGCCTTGAGGGTCCTTATGGGTAAAGATCATCAGGAGAAAATGTCTTTTTGCTTATCTTTTCTCCCCCCTTTCCATTATTCTAGGGCTACCATGGCTGCAGGCGCAGAATCCTACGATTAACTGGGAGACCAAGGAATTACACTTTCCGGAAAACAGATGAGTCAAGGAGTTTCAGCTTGCTCTGTTCCTAAAGGAACCATGTCAGTCCCTGAACTACCAGCTGTATACCAGGACTATGTGGATTTATGTGACAAGAGAACGCTGATCAACTTCCTCCTCACCGTCCATATGATTGTCCAATTGAATTATTGCCTGGAGCCAAGAATACCTTTTGGTAAGATCTACCCCCTAGCGGGGCCCGAGCTAAAAGCTTTGAAGGATTATATAGACGAAAATTTAGCCAAGGGCTTCATACGCCCCCTTTCATCTCCCGCAGGTGCACCCATCTTCTTTGTGAAGAAGAAAGATGGATCTCTGAGACCCTGCATAGACTATAGGGAACTCAATAAGGTTACTATTAGAAACCGTTATCCATTGCCCTTTTAAACCCTGAGTTCTTGGAGAGAGTGCGGCATGCCAAAAATTTTCTCTAAACGGATCTCCGTGGGGCCTATAACTTGGTCCGTATTAGACCTGGGGATGAATGGAAGACTGCTTTAAGGTCACGCTATGGACACTTTGAATATCTAGTTATGCCTTTTGGTCTGAGTACCGCCCCAGCCACTTTCCAACACTTCGTGAATGATATCTTCAGGGATCTCCTAGATACATTTGTGGTGATTTATCTGGATGATATTCTAATTTTTTCTAACTCCACAGAGGAACATCATGGACATGTGAGAATGGTCTTAGAACACCTAAGACAAAACCATCTTACATCAAACTTGAAAAATGTAAATTCCATAGGACCGAAATTCAATTTCTGGGGTATGTACTATTACGCAAGGGATTAGTATGGATGGAAGCAAGACCCAAGCCATCAAGGATTGGCCAATTCCTAGAAATGTGAAGGAGGTGCAGCGTTTCATCGGGTTTGCCAACTTCTATAGACGTTTCTTTAAAGAATTTTTCGAGGTAGTTTCACCTATCACCCAACTTACCCGGAAACAGTCTAGGTTCTCTGGACCCGCAAGCTCAGGAAGCATTTTCTGTTTAAAGATAAATTTACCACCGCACCTATCTTAGTACATCCCAACCCCGAGCTTGCCTTCATAATAGAGGTGGTGCTTCAGACTGTGCCGTTGGAGCTATACTCTCTCAGAGAACAGGTGAGAAGAATGTCTTGCATCCCTGTGCCTTCTTTTCCAGCATTTGTCTTCGGCTGGAGGAACTACGATGTGGGCAATAAGAATTGTTGGCCATTATTGCCGCCTTCAAGGAATGGAGACACTTCTTCAGGGAGCTGCACAGCAAATAGTCGTCTGACAGACCATCGTAACCTTGCAATTTATCAGGTCGGCTAAGTGCCTGATCCTCGCCAGGCTCGCTGGAATCTTTTCCTAAACCAATTTAATTTTGTCATTTCTTATAGACCAGGATCGCGCAATGGAAAGGCTGATGCACTCTCTAGGATTCATTCAGCAGAGACACGTCCACTTACTCCTCCTAAGACTATTCTTCCTGACTCTAGATTCCTGGGAGTGATTCTAATCAAGACCTACTTAAGGACATCAAGGAAGCATACCATGCTGATTCTTTGTTGGCTCAACCCCCAAGGGACTTTAGTCTTGTCTTTAAGAATGGTGTGTGGATTCAGGGACAACGTCTGTATATACCTGAAACATCAGATTGAGAGTATTGCAACTCATCCACGATTCCAAGATAGCCGGCATAGGGGAATTCTAAAGACACAAGAATTTCTTTCTCGTTTTTTGGTGGCCCACTTACGGGAAAGATGTCTTAAACTATGTCACTTCATGTGAAGTCTGTGCAAGATGCAAAAACACCCTCGCTCCTCACCAACTGGTCTGTTGCAACCTCTTCCCACCCCGTCCCGCCCGTGGGGATCCATTTCTATGGACTTCTTTTGTGGAGTTACCAACCTCTCAAGGGAAGAACACCATTCTAGTGGTGGTTGACCGTCTAACAAAGGCAGCTCATTTTATCCCTTGTGTCGGCTTACCCACTGCAAAACAGACATCAGACTTGATGATTAAGAATGTGTTTCGCTTACATGGAGTACCGGATGAGGTCATTTCGGATCGAGGGGTGCAATTCACTTCAAGGTTTTGGCAAAATTTCTGTGCGCATTGGACATTAAAGTAAACCTTTCTTCTGCTTTTCATCCCCAGACTATGGACAGATAGAACGAACCAATCAGACCCTGGAGCAGTATCTCCGCTGTTTTTACTGCCACCTACAGGATGATTGGGTGGATCTACTTCCACTGGCTGAGTTTCTCTTATAACAACTCTCAGAGCGCCTCCACTAAGCAGTCTCCTTTTTACTCCAATCTAGGTTATCATCCTAACATTCTTCCTCAATTTCCCATAGATACGCCCTTGCTGGCAGTGGCTGAAAGAATCACTTCTTTACAAAAGAATATGGATCTTCTAAAGGAAAATCTAGAATTGGCTCAGGAAAGGTACAAGAAAGCAGCAGATAAATTTCGTAAACCTGCACCAGCTTTCAGGTAGGAGATTTGGTCTGGCTGTCAACCAGAAATCTTAAATTAAAGATTCCATCGTCTAAATTGGGACATAAGTACATTGGACCTTATAAGATCAATAAGATTATAATGCTGTTGCTTGTCGTCTTCAACTGCCCAGAACTATGAGAATCCACCCTGTCTTTCATGTATCCCTACTAAAGGCTGCAACACCCAATACGTTTCCTGGACGTTCTTCTCCTTGCCCTGACCCAGTGCTGGTCGATGGTCAGGAAGAATTTATGGTGGAAAGGATTCTAGATTCCAGGTTGTACAGAAATCAGTTTGCAATATTTGATTAAATGGCAGGGCTACCCAGTGGAGGAAAAACTCATGGGAACCAGTCAATAATGTAAATGCTCCTCGCCTGCTCCCAGTTTCATCAGAGGTACCCTGACAAGCCTGGTCTGAGGTCATCCGGAGGTTGTCCTAAGGGGGGAGTAATGTAAGGTTCTTTGTCTCTGTTGACATGTTCCTTGAAACTCAGTTTTCCGTCGGCCATTTTGCTTTCTGTCTTTCTGCAGCTCTTGCCCTCAGTTAATATGGAGTTTCCAGTTTTCATGTTCCCCGCCCTGATTCTTCCCTCTTGCTTCTTAAGCAGCCTCAGCTGAACAATCAGTGCTCCTGAATCAAGCCTCAGTCAGTCTGTGACCTGACTCCTGGAAGCCTTGGACTTGTACTCCAGCTATTCCCTACTGAGGAACCTTGGAACACTTTTGACTCTGGAAACCTGCTGTTTGGTGAATCCATGTTTGCAGAGGAATTACGGTACAGAGAAGAGATCCTGAACCTGCTTTGGAGAGTTATTGTAGTGCTTGAAGTTACTCTGGCCTGCTGTGTCTCCTGTCGCTGTTCCTGCAAACTGTGTGAACTTTTCAGCATGCTTGTATGAAGTAATACAAGTCATTTCATTTCAACCTATGTCTCCTGTGTTTTCCTCGCACCCAAGCACAAGACGCTATAGGAAACTGTACACTATACATGACACCAGCATTCGTTGTCAAAGTACTGCATCAACTTAAAAGAATACAGTATATCGGTTAAAAGAAGCTATCTCACCCAGTATAGATGATAGCCTCTAGAGTAGTGCATGTTTTATTGCTGAGAACCCCTACGATTAACAGAATGGGACACTGATTGTACTGGCAGTGAGTTTGCTCGTCCACTGCTCCATTCATTCTCTATGGCACTGCTAGTAAAAAGCAAGTACAGTGTTTGCCCTTCCAGCAGTCCCATAGAGAACTTCTTCAGATTGGAAATACCCCTTTGGGAAAAAGCTGGATATTTCCATTATACTGTGATAATGCTTTTGCAATTTTTTCCTGTTCTAGTGCAAACTTGAGTATTATAAGGGTTGATGTCCTTCATACTATAACCGTAGACATTTTCCAGGAGCCAAATTAGCTCTCATGGGGCTAATATCTCTGTGAGTCAGAAAATCACACAGCTTACAAGTCATTGACTGTAAGTACTTACTCCTGCTTGCATTACAGAGACACCTTGGTTTATTTAGGTCTAGAATAGTGTCTATTTGTTAGCTAAAGTTATATGTACGTATAATTCCTGCTAATAAACTAGTGAACTCAGATCTTGTTTGTTAGCTCCTTCTGTTACAGTGCCGCCCTCTACAAACAATAATTGACAGGCAGTATTAAGTTTCGGTGACTACAGCCCTCTCTAATAACATCACTCAGTGGCAGCATTGAAAGAAAAAGTAGCCTTGCCTGCACATTAAGTACATAAGTTGGTTAGCCCGTGTTTAGTTCCTAACCCCGACCTGAGGTTCGCCTCTAAATTCTGTCTTTGTTTTTCTCTTTTCCTCCTTTAAATTTGATATCTGGTACTAGTAGTTCAACATCTTGCTTCAGCCCCTGCCATCTTTGAGTCATCTGTTTATATCTTCCTCTGATTTGTTAAAACATCACCGCTCAACAATTCTTTCCTTGAATCCCATGAGATTCCCAGACGTTATACAGTGTTCCCACACCAATGCTCTAAGGATCATGACCTGGAAATCCAACCGGGAAAGTCCATTCCTCCTTGAGGGGTCCTAGGATGAACAATTGGAGATTCAACAAAGATGACCCATTTCTTTCCTTGAATCCCATGACACTCTGGACCAGGGTCTCAAACACGTGGCCCGCAGGCCACATGTGGCCCGTGGGCACTGTAGACTCTTTAGCAAGCTCTGCCAATCAGAGGACAGCAGCTGATATAGGCGAACCGGCGCAGCAGAGTATGATATCACTGTCATACGCCATCATGCAGATGTCAGCTGCTGGCCTCTGATTGGCCGGCGGGCTTGCATTGATATTGCTGTGAAGAGAGTCTCTGTGCTGTAATACATTTCAATTGAATGTGCATCTAAGGGCATACATTCAACTGAAATAAAGTGCTGCCGGTGGCTCCTGTATCGGGCTTGCGATAGTCAAGGGGTCTACAGTGCCTGCGGCCACATGTACAGTAAGGATGCAGAGGGAACAGGAACAGAGGACAGGTGAAAAAAATCTTTTTTTTCTCTTTTATGTGTATATGAAGAAAGGCACATTAGGCGGCATATCTAAATATGGGGATCTGGATGGGGACATATCTACAATATGGAGACCTGGATATGAGGACATGGATATGGGGATATAACTACAATATGTGGACCTGGATGGAGACATATCTACAATATGGTGACCTGGATGGGTACATAATTGCAATATGGGGACATAACTACAATATGAGGACCTGGATGTGGACATAATTACAATATGGGGACCTGGATGGGGACATAACTACAATATGAGTGCACATTAGTTGTCACCACATCCATAACAACTCAAGCTCTAAGAAAGAAATAAAACAGCAAAATATTCAAAAGATGTATAGAAAAATAATGGTTTCATAAAAAATGTCTCTTTGTACTTCAAAGAATGAGGCCCCCCAAATTCAAATTTTTTCTATATGTGGCCCATATACCCAGCCAAGTTTGAGACTAGTGTTGGCGATACGATACCGCAAGTATCGGGTATCAGCCGATATTAGCTGTATCGGACTTTTGATATTGACTTTCGATATTTCCCATATATCGTTATACCGGAATCGGAATTGTCACTGTCACTGTGAGTGTCCGTCGGTCGGGTCTGTCAGGAGTCAGCGGCACTTACCTGGCAGAAGATCTCCGGTGGTCCGGCCTGGACTGGTTGATGGCCGCCATCATCTTTCCCCGGCGGTCACATGCAGTTTTCTCGCGAAAAACTGCAGTGACTGCTGGGTAATCCCGGCCGTAAAGCAGTCAGTCCGATGACGTCACCGCCGGGGAAGCAGGTAATCAGCTGTGCTGTTTCCGGGATGACAGCCTCTGCCTGTCATTCCGATGTAGCAGAGCTGGATCGTCGTGGGACAGTCGTTACTATGGACTGCGTCGGACAGTGGTATACTGTTGGTTTTTTTTTTTCCTTTTTTTACAGGAGATCGATGGCGTCGCAGGAATGAGAGTATAATAAAAGAAATGAAACTGTGTTGTCTCTTTTATTTCATTAAAATACTTTTTTCTTGCTGTGTCTTTTTTTTTATACATTTAAAAACTTTGGGATTAATAATGGATCGGTGTCTTATTGACACCTCTCCATTATTAACCGGGCTTATTGTCACCGTGCAATCAACGGTGACATTAACCCCTTATTACCCCACTTGCCACCACTACAGGGCAGTGGGAAGAGCCGGGTAAAGTGCCACAATTGGCACATCTTTTGATGCGCCAAATGTGGGGCTGCTGTAGCCTGGTATTATCAGGCTGTTGAGGGCCAAAATCCATGGGCCTTGACAGTCTTTTAATACCAGGCCGCAGCAGTCTGCATTTTACTTGGCTGGTTAACAAAAATAGGGGACCCCTACGCCGTTTTTTTTTTCGAGGGGATCCCCTATTTTTGTTAACCAGCAAAGATAAGCAGACTGCTGTGGCCTGGTATTATCAGGCTGGCAAGCAGGGTCGGACTGAGGCACCGGGACACCGGAGAAACCTACGGTGGGCCCCAGCTCCTGCGTAGTGGGCCCTGATTTGAAAGGATAGGTCGCGGGGCAGAGGGGGCGGTGGCCCCGGGGCCCGCGCTCTGAGGGGGCCCACCCGGAGCTACGATACAGTTACATTCTGCGGCAGAGCAGGGAGAATCGCTCTCCCTGCTCTGCCGCCCGGAAGCTATGGGGCCTGAACAGGCGTTGGGGGGGCCCGGTGCCAGCAGTGGGCCCCCCACCCGTCATCGGAGGGTCAGCTGTATCGGCATCCAGCCGATAAAGCTGACCGCATAGAGAGAGAAGGAGCGAGCGCTCCTTCTCTCCCATAATCCCCCTCTCAGCGTATGACAGCGGGCGCAATAACATCACCTGCCGGCACCCGCTGTCAGACGCTGAGAGGGAGAACAGTGAGCAGCACAGGAGCCGGGAGGTGAGTATTTTTTTTTTTTTTTTTAATGGGGGTGCAGTCGAGTCCTGGCTGGAGAAGTCGTCATGTCGGTGTGGGCCAGATGGTAAAGACATGAAAAGTGAACAATTCCATTAGAAAGAACATCAGCGGTAAGTCATTATCTGTACCTGTGCTGTAATCTATATGTTCTGTAGGACTGGTATTATTTAACACAGACCATATGGCGGTAATATCAATATTGGTCTTTTTATATATAGATTATTTTGGCCAACAGCGCGGTCATTTGCTGAGGTTCTCTGATGATGGGCCCACTCAGAAGTTTTGCCCCCACTAAACCAAAACCCTAGCTACGCCTATGGCTCTCTCTCTAGTCTTTCTTTCTCGCTCTCTGTTCTTTCCTTGTCGCTCTCTGTTCTTTTTTCTCTCTGTTCTTTCTTTCTCTCTTTTCTTTCTTTCCTCTCTTTCTTTCTCTGTTTGTTCTTTCTCTCTCGCTGCTCTTTCTTTCTTTTCCTCAGTACCAGCCACTGTGCCCTCATTACCAGTCAGTGTGATCATCAGTGCTAAATGGTTACGCTTGGGGCGAGGATATGGGTGTGATTAGCTGTGAAATGGGTGTTGTCGGGGCGTGGCCTAAAATTTTCAGCGGCGCGCAACACGCGCCGCAGCCTTTAATCCTCTTTCCTGTCTTCCAAATTTGGGAGGTATGCTGTATGACCTCCCTACAACTTCTGGCCATGCTCCTGATGAGCGCGACGGATGGTCTCGTGAGAGATCTCCTCCCACACCTGGACTAAAGCATCCACCAACTCCTGGACAGTCTGTGGTGCAACGTGGCATGGCCTAAAATTTTCTGCAGCATGCACAGCGTGCCACAGCCTTTGTCCCTCTTTCCCTTATTCAAAGGTTGGGAAGTATGATGGTGGGCCCCAAGAATATATTTTCTCTGGTGGGCCCAAGGTACCCCAGTCCGACGCTGCTGGCAAGGTCCATGTATGTTGGCTCCTTAACAGCCTTAAATACCATGCCTCAGCAGCAGGGGCGTACATATAAATCATGGGGCCCCATAGCAAAACTCTGAATGTTCCCCACCCCCCCAAAAAAAAAACCCAGAGGCATTGTAAATGTAAAGTGCCAGCACAGTGAGGGAAGTTGAGTCGCACAGAGACAGGAGTTTTGGGGGTACTCGGCACCGATCACGTCGACTTCTATGGGGGATGTCACGAGTAGCACAGCTCGGTCCGTGACCTGGGCGATCACTGGAATGTGGGATATTTCCAGGGGATGATAGAATGTTCGTGTAGTTTGTCGTGACGCCACCTGTAGTACCTGGTCAGGGTGTCCAGCGCTGCTGTGCAGGTCCTCTGGAAGGGATGGTGTAGTGCAGGTAGGTGATAAGTCTTCTACAGGTAACACGCTATCCTTCCAGGGCAGATAGATGTGAGATAGAGCAATGGTGCAGAGTGATGTAGCAGAGTGGACTATGTGACGTAGTAAGAAAGCAGGAAACACTTCAAGTTAAACGTTGCATAATAAAATTTTTAATAATAACATTACAAAAGTGCAAATAGCATTACTGCCGAAGTTCGTTGAGACTTCTTAGGACTACCCCCACCGGGGTAACTTCACAGTGTCCTTTACTTGTGCTTGTGGAGGACCCGCTCCAAACCTCCAACTGTGGTCTTGAGTGGGCTGCAAGACTTTCCTTGAGCAGACCTCACTTTCGGCCACACCAAATGGTTTTTTAGTTTCTGAGGTAGTTGAAAATAGTACACAGTTAAGTTTTTTGTAAAACCAAGATGGAGCACCGAAGTGCCAACTATTTACAGAAAAGTTTGTGAGCCAGTACAGTTCATGACTTCAAAGTTCAACATTTTGATTACATTGAAACACCATTACCCAACCTGGGTATATAAAGGCAACAATAAACTTGTTCTTCTGAACATTCACCCGTCCGGGTACATCAAACCATTACCCAACCTGGGTATATTAAGGCAACAATAAACTTCTTTTTATGAACATTCACCCGTCCGGGTACATCAATAATTTAACGATTTACATACAGAGACCCTGTCCGGGTTATTTAGACTTCTTTGGCTGGCCTCTTACAGGTACCACCTGGTACTCTTCTGGAGCTTGCCAAACATCCGTGACAGGAGGGTCCACCCAGACCTGATGACGTCGTGTGGCCTGTACAGTTACGTCGTGACCCGCTATCTGGGTCTGTGTGGCCACCTCTTTCATCTCCCTCCGGGTCTGGACCCCTATGTCCCGGACTGAATGAACCCCAGGGGGCCTAACAGGCGCCGGGTACGGGCCAGCTATCATTATCATGTCCATAGCTGGGGCTGCTGAGGAGACCACTGAGGGAGGCTGGGGAGATTTACGGCGTGGGGTGGGCACTTGTGCAGAGGCCTGGTTGGGGGAGGCTGAAGGCTCGGAGGGTCTGTCAGTTTCCTGACACTCTGGGGAGTAGGGGTCGCACCTGGTAACATTTAGGGCGTACCATCCATTGTAACCCCAGTGTCGGGTGTAAGTCACCAAGTCTCCTGGCAACAGGTCCCTCCCCGAGTGTCCTTCTGGGAGGTGAGCCTCCACGTCCCGCCGGGTTACAAAGACTTCTAAATAAAGTCCAGGCTCCTGGATGAAGCCCCAACCACCTTTTAACTTAAAGTTCCGTACTGCACCCTTACGCCGCGGCTCCCTCAGCGTACTTTTATCCTTTCTCATACGTGCCTTCTCTGCCAGGTCCTTGTCCAGGTGACGTTGCCAAAGCTTTTGGGATTCTCGCTGCTCCCTTTGTCGCTCTGCTTCCCGCTCCCGACGTCTCCACTCTTCCTCCTGACGCCGGTTGTAATTCTCCTCCACCAGCAGCTCCATGTCTCCACCATCAAATCCCAGCTTACGATGTCCGGTTTGCGGCAGCTCTCCTGGCGCCCGCCAGTCCTGGCGGCGCTCACCTGTGGCGGAAGCAGCCGGCTCTGGAACAGATGACGGTCGGGGCTCCGGTACAGGCAGGTAGAGCTCTGGTGCCTGCGCGGCCTCCTCCATGAGGATGGGTGTCGCTTCTTCTGCCTCAGCGACGGGGGCAGACAGCGGGATCTGGGGTGCTGGTGCGGCGTTTTCTGCAGGAACGGGTGCCTCCACTGTGATACTGGCAACCGGTTCAGATTGCAAGGGCTGGGATGCCCGCACGGCCTCCTCTACTGGAACGGGTGCCTCCACTGAGATTCTGTCAACCGGTTCAGATTGCAAGGGCTGGGATGCCCGCACGGCCTCCTCTACTGGAACGGGTGCCTCCACTGAGATACTGTCAACCGGTTCAGATTGCAAGGGCTGGGATGCCCGCACGGCCTCCTCTACTGGAACGGGTGCCTCACCTTCCGGTACAGACACTTCAGGGGGTAAGAGGGATTGGCGCCGCTCCAAGTGTAGTTTTAGGGCCCGCCAGCTCGCTTCCATCCTGGCGACCTCCTCCCGGTGCCGGGCCAGGTCTCTCAGGGTATCCTCCGCTTCTTCCAGTGTAGGAGGGTTTCCAGGCCGGGTGCCAAACGGTGGCTCCGTGGCGATCGGGTCGCTTCCGTGGGGGGAGAGCTCTGACTCCTCAATCCCTTCCCACTTCTGCTCACGTCCGTTCGCCATCTCTGCCAAGTCACATGTGTCATTAGCATCAGGAGAGGCGCCATCTTTTGTAGGGAGGCGGGACCTTCGCGTTCGTTTCCGCCCACTGAGGAGGATGAGGAGGCGGAACTCCAGAGCTGTGGGGCACGATCTTACATTGCAGTAACATTTAGAGTGGGCGGACATCGTTTTCGCGCCACGGAGTGAGTGTACGCCCACGAGAGCACGCCCTTATTCTTCACCTGTGCCTCGTGGCGCAGATATGACGGAAAAATGGCAAATACAGTCTATAATGATTTTTGCAATTCTCAAGCAAAAAAACAGTTCAATTAAGGCACACAGGACTCGCTTATAGCGAGCTTCTGAATCCTGTTCGTGACGCCAAAGTTGAGTCGCACAGAGCCACAGGTTTTGGGGGTACTCGGCACCAAGCCCGTCGACTTCTATGAGGGATGTGACGGGTAGCACAGCTATGTCCGTGCCCTGGTCGCTCACTGGAATGTGGGATATTTCCAGGGGATGATAGAATGTTCGTGTAGTTTGTCGTGACTCCACCTGTAGTACCTGGTCAGGGTGACCAGCGCTGCTGTGCAGCTCCTCTGGCAGGGATGGTGTAGTGCAGCTAGGTGATAAGTCTTCTACAGGTAAGACGGTATCCTTCCAGGGCAGATAGATGTGAGATAGAGCAATGGTGCAGAGTGATGTAGCAGAGTGGAGTATGCGACGTAGTAAGAAAGCAGGAAAGGAAACAATTCTTACTACAAAGACATGCAGCATAAGGCTGCCTCAACCCCTCCCATCCAACTAGCTACACCCTGTTCTAACCAGCCTGAGCTAGACCATCCCATTGGGTCCGCCTACACTCAGCTGGCATAGTGTACTGTTGAATGCAGTGGTTGGAGTCAATGGGGTGTTTCCTCCTTACCTGAGAGTAAGTTGTCACACCGCTGGGTGCGATGCAACATCTCTGTGGCGACTGGACCCTCGGGTGCTTCTGTCTTTTCACAAATGCCGGCTTTACCCGGCAATTGAATCAGAGGCTATTTTACTATGTAGAAGTGAATAAACTATAAATATATGTATTTATATATATATATATATATGTCACAATGACATGTATATATATATATGTATTCTATGTGTGTATATTTTGTGTTTACAAGGAAAGAAAGTGTTTTTTTAGTTGCGATATTTTGTTCCCATAGACTTACATGGGACTTCCGGTATCGGAATCGGATATCGCCGATATTTAGTGATATCGGCGATACCATTCCGATCCGATATTTTTGGATATCGGAAAGTATCGCTCAACTCTATTTGAGACCCCTGCTCTAGACATTACTATAGCATTCCCAACAACAATGCTCTAAGGATCATGACCTGGAAATCCAACCAGGAAAGTTCATACCTCCTTGAGGGGTCCTAGGATGAACAATTTGAGATTCCAAATTGATGACCCATTTCTTTCCTTGAATCCCATGATACTCCAGACACTACTTCAGTGCTCCCACCAAAAATATTCTAAGCATTGTGACCTGGAAATCCAACCAGGAAAGTCCATACTTTCATCAGGAGTTCTAGAGCGAAGATTCAATAATTGAGATTGTATCTTTTTTGAAGCATTTGTATTACATCCTGAAATAATAGATTCTGAATAAGATATTCGAGATGCCAACAATTCCGCGCTCCTCCAAAATCAAGCGTTTCGTGGACGTCCTGACCACTTCCTCAGGTACATAGCAAGTACCCAGAACGTCTACGAAACGCGTAGTTTTATAGCCCTGAATAAAGTATGCAACTCTTCTGAACCCAGTGGTTCCCTTGCCTGATTTTGGAGGAGCGCGGAATTGTCGGCATCTTGAATATCTTGTTCAGAATCTCTTGAAGATTCTTCGTGGGTTCGGTGCCATCTGCAGCCCTCTTGACAAATTCATTATATGTGTTGGGCATACTCACAACATGTACAGGTGAGAATTTTACCTTATAGTCAACTAATTGTTAATTGGGTAGCTGCGCTATTGCACCCCTCTCTTTACCGTATCCTGAAATAATAGAAATAGAGATGAAAAATATTATAGTAAATTTACCATTGACCAAATTGCACATTTAAAGCGTACCTCTACTTTCAAAAGAAAAACTATTATAGTGCAGTACTTTTTAGGATAATAATTTTTCTAAATCACTTTATTAGGTTTTTGCTGTTAATCTGCAGCACGGACTATCTGTGTTGCAGGCTGCACTAAACTAGGCAGTGATCTGCTATGACTATTGGCTTACCATCTTCAATCCCGGAGTGAGTGACATAGGATCTTACAGCTTTCTCTCCTGCATTATAAAGACAGTAATGAAGAGTGACGAGCAGTATGCGGTCTGGTTTAGTGCAGCCCACAGCATGGATCTTAGGCCGTCTGTGCTTTGGCTTAACAGCAAAAACCTTCATGAAATGATCATTTAGCAAACCGATTATACTGCAAAGTTTTGACCTGTAATAGTTTTTCTTTGAGATTGGTGGTACACTTTAAGCTGCAGTATATGAATTATTACTAACCACAGAGGAAGCAGAGGAGTTTATAACAAATATCAAAAAACTTTATTAACACCATACAAAGAAGTGACCATAAATATAAAAACATGACAAGATGTGTATTAAAAAGACACCAGAATTGTGGACACCCAAATACAATGATATAATCTACATATCAAAAATATTGTCAGTCATAAATAGATGAGGATTTTTAGAAGCCAGAATCCCATATAACTTGTATTTAAATAGAGATGCTATAATAAAAAGTGATTACAATAATAAATGGGAGACTGAAATCATACTGCCCGCAGTCACCAAACTGTGCTTCCATCCACAGCCCCACAGACCATAAGCGATAGTATAAAGAGCAGAATAAGGAAAAAAATCCTCACCTACAGTATTATAAGGGTGCCACACCAAGCATGCCCCGACGCGCGTTTCGTACTACAGATGAATAACACCATGAAGACATCAATAGAAAAGATCTCA
The DNA here is from genome assembly GCA_033576555.1 of Oophaga sylvatica. Taxonomy (NCBI): domain Eukaryota; kingdom Metazoa; phylum Chordata; class Amphibia; order Anura; family Dendrobatidae; genus Oophaga; species Oophaga sylvatica. The sequence goes on from JARQOD010000006.1 coordinate 288,954,344, forward strand.
ACTTTGATACTGTTCATTGTATTTATAACTGTTTATTGTAATCATATGTAGTATGGGGCTGGACTGCTGCGGTGCCCGTGCGTTTGATGGTTGCTTGCGGCCATCCCTCGTCATCCGGCAAAGCTCTGCCGGCGCACAGCTGATGCTCAGTCTGAGCTTCGGTTGTGGGTTCGGCTGGGCACGTCCGGTTCACGTGGTCTGGAGCGGTGACATCACGCGCATGCGCCATGGAAGCGCAGCTACCATGTGAGTCGGCATGTGATGGTCACATGGCCGATTACCATGGATACTTAAGATCCTCAATTCATGCAATACCACACTTCTCCTTGAGAAAGCGAGGCATACAGCAGCGAAACGCGCGTCGGGGCATGCTTGGTGTGGCACCCTTACAATAGGTGAGGATTTTGTTCCTTATTCTGCTCTTTATACTATCGCTTATAATCTGTGGGGCTGTGGATGGAAGCACAGTTTGGTGACTGCGGGCAGTATGATTTCAGTCTCCCATTTATTATTTTAATCACTTTATATTATAGTGTCTCTATTTAAATACAAGTTATATGGGATTCTGGCTTCTAAAAATCCTCATCTATTTATGACTGACAATATTTTTGATATGTACATTATATCATTGTATTTGGGTGTCCACAATTCTGGTGTCTTTTTAATACACATCTTGTCATGTTTTTATATTTATGGTCACTTCTTTGTATGGTGTTAATAAAGTTTTTTGATATTTGCTATAAACTCCTGTTTCCTCTGTGGTTAGTAATACTTGAATATGGAGTTAGTTGCAGTAAGGAGGTGAATTTTTTTTCACCGCTGCTTAATATGGATCTGGAGATTTTAATATTAGTATATGAATTATTGTCAGAAGTAAAACTGATCCTTATTTGTCTTGCTTGCATGATTAGAGAACACAAAACACACTATCTGTAAGTAAGTGAAACTTTATTTTTCCATATAATTAAAAATCATATAAAGTAATTTTGCTGCCCAAGCCATGGCTAAGCCAGTCATACGGAATTTGTCTTAGGCCGGGATCACACATGCGACAAAGTCGTCCGTCACTCCCGAGTGCTGGCTCCAGAGCTGGGATTTCACATTCGAGTGTCGGATGACTTCGTCGCATGTGTGATCCCTGCCTTAGAGTCAATAAATCTTTTGACAGCCTCAGAAATAATCATACCTAATGGACTTATTTCATATTCTTCCAGTGGTAAGCACTATATTTAGCAAGTACATTTTTATGTACATAAGGAAGCCTTTACTGAATTTATTTTCAGCCTTTATGAACACAACAATCTCCATGATCACTAATATGTCATTATCATTCATGTTTTTATTATCTCTTTACGGGCTAAAAATTAGGCATTGCTTGTGTCCATTAACTCATGCACAGGGTTGCGGCTGTTTTAATGTCATGAAAGAGACAATTTACATACTTACCATACATAGAAAATGCTAATGCGCACGGCAATATCATGTGAACAGATCAATATGACAGTGCACTTCCAGTCCACAGTACAGATCCATTGAGCATATTACCATGTGATCTCTCTGAAACAATGTTTTTTCCCCAGAAAGCTCTGCTTTCAGGTGACAGTAGCTTCATGATAAACCATGAGTTTTAGCATGCAAGAATGCCATTACATAAGTATCTATGGGAAGAAAATCTTTCCATAATTTACCTGTATTTTTCTATGATGATGGATGATGTAAGAAAATCATATAAAAAAGAAAGTTATAGAGACAAAACATTCAATATGAAAGGGATTGGAAATCCAGCGAGGCATATATGGTAAAATTCAGAAAAAAAATTATCAAAAATGAATAGCATTCAAAAACAGAGATGAATTCACCAGCGGCACACCGGATCCACTGCTGGCAACAACTTTTACAATTGCTGACCAAGTACTTTCAAGATATGCTCAATAAGAGACACGTCTGGAAATGCTGCAGGTCACGGAAGCACATTTAGACTACTCAATCTGCTTACAGTAGCATGAACAATATATGGCCTGGCACTGGCTGACACAGACAGAAAGGGGCCCAAGTGCAAGAACAATACATGGGCCCTTTTCAGCCCAAGATCTCCTAAAATGCAAAATTGCAACTGCTTTGGAGGTATAAATGGCCCCCCTCACCTCTTGGGCCCCTGTGCAGCCGCACAGGTTGCGCCAATGATATGTCTGCTCCTGTGGCCTGGCATTGTCGAGATGAAAAACTGCTCCTAGAACACATTGGAGAAATACTTTTACCTTTTCAATGTAATAACAATTCAATGTAACAACGAGCTGTTAGTTTACCTGGAAAGAAGACTAGCAAGGTCCGGATATCATACATTATGCTGTCCCACACCATAATTCCAGATGTACCAGTGTAATGTTCCTTCCTAAAGGAGTTTTAATGTTATGAATGTTTTATTATACTGTTTCTACTCTATGGAAATTGATGCCACTTTAGTGGTGTGTGATAATTAGTTTTTTGAAATGTGGAGACTCCAAGTTGGGTCTCCATTTGGTTGGTTGCCAGTGTAAATAGGGCTCCCAGACCAGCAGGCCTACACTAACATCCAGTCAACCACCTGGGTTACTTTCCTTACATTTTTCTACCAATAGTACTGTATGAAACTGATGGTTGTGCCATCTCAGTATGACTGAAAAAAAAAAACAAAGGAGGTGTTGGGCTCACAGCTAAGAAGGCTTAACACGCTCCCTTAATCACCAGGTCCTCTTTGAAACTATAATTCAAAGCTATAAATGCTGGACTAGGCCCTGATACCACATGCACGGCCCATGGCTGACTTCTGCTGTGCCATTTGCAAATTTCAACTGTGGGTCAGTTGATGCCACTTTTCATGATGTCTTCCACTAAAGGGTATGCCACACTAAACAATATCGCTAACGGGATCGCTAAAAAACGTCACTATTTAGCGATCCCGTTAGCGATATTGTTCAGTGCGGCAGCTTCCAGCGACGAGCTTCCTGCTGTGATCTCGCTCGTCGCTGGAATCGTTCCGGACCCTATTTCATCGCTGGCGCTCCCGCTGGGTAAGTATCTAATCGCTGTGTGGCACCTTTTCTTAGCGATTTAGCGGTACTTTTGTACCGCTAAAGTCGTTAAGAAGATCGCTAACGGCGATAGCGTCGTTAACTATATCGCTAAATGCGGTAGCATTTAGCGTTATAGAAACAATCCCGCTAGCGATCTCATTAGTATGCAACGCTAACGAGATCGCTAGCGGGATAGCTCAGTGTGGCAGTACCTTAAGCTTAGCTGTTGGGAAATCTTTTTGCCACCTCTTAAGGTGTTGTGTGTATGTTAGGTTTGGCCTCTCATTGAATTTAATGGAGCTTGGGTACACTCATCAAACTGTTTGTCAAAAAGGTTCTCTTATCTCTATTTACAATGACTTCCTTCCATTGTCCATTAATGCATACTTGTCTGTATAATGCTAACAGTGCAATGTCAAACTCAAATAAATTAACCCTTTAGTCGCCAGAGCTTTTTTCAGTTTTGCATTTTCGTTTTATTCTCCTCTTCTCCTCAGAGCCATAACTTTTTTTTATTTCCGTCAATATGGCAGTGTGAGGGCTTGTGTTTTGCAGGACGAGTTGTACTTTTGAACTGCACCATTGGTTTTACCATATGGTGTACTAGAAAGCAGGGAAAAAAATCCAAGTGGGGTGAAAGTGCAAAAAGTGCAATCCCACACTTGTTTTTTGTTTGGCTTTTTTACTAGGTTCACTAAATGCTAAAACGGACCTGCTATTATGATTCTCCAGGTCATCACAGACACCAAACATGGTAGGTTCTTTTTTATCTATGTGGTGAAAAAAATTCCAAACTTTATAAAAAAAAATTGCGCCATTTTTTTGATACACGTAGCGTCTCCATTCTTCGCGGTCTCGGGTTGGATGAGGGTTTATTTTTTGTGAGCTGACCTGATGTTTTTAATGGTACCATTTTGGTGCAGATATGATCTTTTGATTGCCCGTTATTGCATTTTTGATGCAATGTCGCGGTGACTAAAAAAAGTAATTCTGGCGTTTTGACTTTTTTTCTCGACTAGAAGCTGCCATAGCCCGATAGCCTCTGCTACATAGAGGCGATGATCAGTTCACCTCTATATAGCAGAATTACTCACTTGCTATGAGCGCTGACCACCGGGTGGCGCTCACAACAAGCCGGTGCTGACAACCATAGAGGTCTCCAGTAGACCTCCAGTTGACATGCTAATGCTAACGAACCAATGACCCGCGATCACGTGACGTGGGTCACCGATGGGCGGGCATCCGCCCAATGGCCGGAAGCGCGAGTTAAATGCCGCTGTCAGAGTTTGACAGTGGCATTTAACTAGTTAATAGCCTCGGGTGGATCCAATTCCACCGCGGCTATTGGGCACTTGTCAGCTGTTCAAAACAACTGACATGTCCCAGGAAAGATGTGGGCTCACCGCCGGAACCCACATCAAAGGGAGGGAATCCGACATCGGCGAACTATTACGCCCTATGTCGGAAAGGGGTTAAGGTGCACAAATGATAAATCATTCAATTGACCTAAACCTTCCAAAATTACTCTATTAAAAAACAAGCGGTAGAAGGAAGCTGTTGATCTGTACTGCTGATGCTATAATTCCAACAACAATCCAGAGGATGGTGTAGACGATGTTAATTTCAATGCATTTCAGAGTTAGCAAACTTCTTCATCAGGAGATCCACAACAAAGGTACAAAGGGAGGAAAAAATTAAAGAGCAAAAACAAGAAATTCCCTTTCCTTAATCTGTTAAGGAGACCAGTTGAGTAAGTAGTTTTGTGTTTTCTTTAGCAATTCTCAATGTAAACCAGTATGCAAATTAGCTCTTTCCAGAAGAAAATATCTTGCTTGTAAGTGTGTGTAATGTGAATGAAGTTTACATAGATTTCAAAAAGTTGGAATTAGTTTGAGTATTAATTTATATATCATGTCTATTGATAGCAGATTTACTATGCAGAATACTCCCTATTAATCCACAGGAATGCACACCAAGAATATAGATGGAAAGTCTTTTGTTTAATTCTGTATCCACATGTAGTTTTACAGAAATAGTGTTGCCTCACAGATTATGCCCCTTAAGGGTATGCCACACTAAACAGCGTCGCTAACGAGATCGCTAAAAAAGTCACTATTTAGCGATCTTGTTAGTGACGTTGTTCTGTGTGGCATGTAGCAACGACGTGGCCCCTGCTGAGATCCTGCTGTGATCTCGTTCGTCGCTGACATCGGTCCGGACCCTATTTTTATCGTCGGCGTCCCGCTGGTAAGTATATATAGCTGAGTGTGGCACTTTTTTTTAGCGATTTAGCGGTATTTTGTACCGCTAAAGTCGTTAAGGAGATCGCTAACCGCGATAGCGTCCTTAACGACATCGCTAAGTTAAGCCGCTACTAGCGATATTGAAACTATCCCGCTAGCGATCGCATTAGTATGCGTCGTTATCGTGATCGCTAGCGGGATAGTTAAGTGTGGCAGTACCTTTAGTCAATTGAGTCAGGAAAAACATGTCTAAAATAAATGTGCTGCAAGTTGTACAGTTTCCTTAATGCAGTTTAAGGCAGAATTCTGCCATATTTAATATCTCCAATGTGAGAATGCCTCAATTTAAAATTTGCTCCAAAAGTCATACTCCTTTACAACTTCCCCCTATTTCTTGCTAGCTATATTTACATTACATACAGTATGTTCCATGAATTTTCCTGTGCAACTTCTTTAAAAAAAAAGGTTATGTAATGCAAATCCTCGTCCCTGAAGTCTATTGTCCTTGAGAGCTATTGCTTTGCATGGTCTTTGTTTTCAAATTTGTAAGTCCCATACTTATAGCCTTGGCAAACTCCAAATTTTTTTTTTTGCTAAATCAATAAATCAATCAATATCATTTTCTGTATGCAACACTTCTGAGAAAAAAGAAAAGAAGAGAGTGGATGTCTCAATATAATGTTAAAAATCTAAAGGATGTATAAAATGTAGCTTGATATTCATTATAAAATGTAATATTACAATTAAAAATTAATAGCAAAGACCATAGGAGATTTTCAAGGGAACAGAAAATTAATATTTTGGGGGGTAATCGAGCTTGCAGAGATTTATGAAGAAACCAAACAATTATTATTGCTAACTTAACTTTGGCTTAGTTTATAGTTTGGATTTCATTTATTGCTCAAGATAATATTAGAACTATGGTTAATAATTGACTAATTTGCTAGCTTCATAAGGGTGCGGATTATGTCTATAAGTTTAAGGGTTTAGTTATTTTTAGCTGACCTACAAAAATCACCTTGATCAAGGAATTTAATTAAGGCACCTATTTCCTCTCAAACAAAGGGTCTCTTGTGTTTCATTGATAGTTGGTCTCTCCTATGCAACATTTTTCATCTGTAATTTGTCTTCTTTTCTGATGAATACGATTATTAAAGGATTTTCTGTGATACCATATTGATGGCTAAACTATAAAATGGGCCATTATGATCTCCAGTATCATTGCATGATTAACACTTGAAGCTTGTTGTACCCATTGCAAAATGTACAACATGGCATTTGGCTATCACTGATTTTTTAAAGCATTGGTCTTCTAATATAAGCCCAAGGGCCCTTTTGGATCCCTAAGCTCCATGGCCTGTGTGTGACTGCAATCCTATAGTTACAGCTCCTGATGATCATCCGCCCTAGCAATCAATGAAGCAGCTTAAAGCTCAGTGGAACACCATGGCCCCTACTTTTCAGTACACAGTGATGCCATATGGGTATGGCTATGCCTGGCCTTGCAGCTAAGCCCTTTCAAGTAAACTGTTTCTACCTCATACTGTCATAGCCATAAGGATATCACTATGTTGTTCTGTCTGTCTTATTAAGGAATGACTATCAATGTTAAATACTGGAAACATGCTTAAAATAAATATTTTATTCATGCATAATTTTACTTTTATTGATTTAGAATATATAGCTTTTTCATGATATTACAAAGGGGGTGTGAATTGATGAATTCCTAAAAGGGTATCTTTGTGATCCTAGGGCTAGACAATAACAATTAAAAAGAACCCCGTCAGCAATATTTTTGCATGTTAAAGTAAAGTCATGGCCATAATGGTGCAGTCATACAGATTAAATATATACCTTCCATGAAGAAATCTGCATGATGGTTGTTCTTCAATCAGCATTTGAGGTTTTGGTGTAATAAACTTTAGATGCAACGGCCCCTATGCCTGTGTCTGGTGTCTTCATGACAGATCACTGCTTTGTGATTGACCTTCCTCTTTTTTCGAAAGTTCACACTGGAGCAGTCCTCGCAACTGGTGGCGCTTGCACAGATTGATCTTGTAATGGTCTTCAGTAGAGATGAGCAAACCTTTTAAGGTTCGGTTCGGCTAGGATCGGTGAACTTCCCGATGATTACCAAACAGTTTGCCAAACACATCCGAACCCCATTGAGTTCAATGGGAGGCAAAATCAAACGCAAAGACAACACCTTCAGGGGCCTCAAAAGCTGCCAAACAGCTCAAATTAGAAGCAGCACCAGGAAAAGTTGCATCAATTGACTCAAACTACAAATAGTATAATTGCGCATCATGGATGCATGGGACAGGGCTTGGACCAGCATTTCTAACTTAAACATTGATCAGTAACAGGTATATGCATGGTGCTCTGACAGGTGTAGGCAGGTGCTCTGAGACACCTTCCTCTACAGGCAACCCACCAGTAGGAGACCCATCTTGGAGTTTCCACATTTCCACAGTAGAAATGTTATAATGGCAGTCAGACATAGTCCATGCATGAGACAGGGTCTGGGCCAGCATTTACAGCTTTGAAATTAAGGTGAAATTAAGAGGTGGGTGTAGGCCTGCTGTGCTGGGAGCCCTGATACCTCATTCAACAGCTCATACTGCTTATGTACTCAGCCACACTCAGGTGACACAAATAGCAACTTCGTAGAAAAATTTATGGATAGTAACACAAGTAGTTGACTGAAAGTAACTGCAGGCCTGCGGGTCTGGGAGACTTACTGCTCCAGGCAACACACATAAAGGAGACCCAACTTGGAGTCAAAACATTTCCAAAAAGTTAGGCTCAGACAGAGTCTGGGCCATCATTTACAGCTTTAAATTAAAGTAAAAATTAAGAGGTGGGTGAGGGACTGGTGTAGGCCTGCTGTACTGAGAGCCCTGACAAATTCAGGCAACACACATGAAGGAGACCCATCTTGGAGTCCAAACATTTCCAAAAAGTTAGGGTCAGACACCAGGAAAATAGACATCAATTGACCTACAGTAGAAATTTTATAATGGCACAGCAGTCAGGCATGGGACATGAATGAGACAGTGTTATGTCCCATGAATGAGACATTTTCCAGACTGTCCTGTGTATTTTACATGCTGTATTGCAGTCTCTCACATTGTTTACTGTTGCTATGTGTCCCTGTGTTTGCATAGCTGAAATCCTTCCTTTACATCAAGTTTGTCCTTTCTGTCTCTCTCTTCTGGGCATGATGTCATTTCCTTCTTCTTTTTCTTGTGTTTCATTCTCCATCTTGGTTTTATCAGAATCACATGTGTTTTCAGTCTGTCTGAATAAAGTCTTTTTTATCTGCTGCTGTTTGTATGCATTCAACAAGAATTCTTAAAGAAATCAAAGTCTCTTCTGGATTCTTCATAACATGTGTGCCAGCAGCTGAGTTAAGCTATCTGCGACCGTTGACAATTGTAAGTACGGTGAAGAGATCCAGCATCTCACAGAGCCATATTTGCAGCTACACCCCCCAGGGACAGAATAGTAAAAAAGACTTTTCAGATTCATCTGTAAAACCCACAGCTTCTATAAAGCTACAGAACTTCCTGCAGAGCATCCGCTCTCAACATATAAGAGTCTATACAGCTCCCCTTCTCCCTGTGAATCAGGATGGCTGAAGGAATGACTACATGGTCTCTGCCAGACCCATTGTCAGAGGAAGAGTGCATAGACCCTGATCCACCATTTAGTGAGGAGGCTAGACGTCTCACAAAGCCAACATGGAGAATAAGGGAGAATCTAGAATCCAGTAAACATGATCTTCTCCGTGCAACAGCAGAGCTATGGCAAAAACTGTTAAGCCACATAATAGCCTGTCTCAGCCTGCTTCTCTCCAACGACCACCGGAGGGAGCTCTCGCACAACTGTGCTCAGATTATCAATGTTATGCAAAAATAACAGACCAGTATATCGCAGTGTTAAAAAGACTTAACCCATCAGTTACCTGCAAAGAGCTGCAAGCTTTCCAAAAACTTAACTCTGAGAGAGAAAGCATGGTGCGCGATATAAAAGCCAAAACAGAGGCAAGAATCGCTTTACTAGCCGAGATGTCATCTTGCATTTCTGGCTCGGCCAGACAGTCAAAGCGAACATCTAAGTCACGCTCTTCAAAATCCTCAACCCTCAGCGAACAGCTCATAAAAGCACATGCGGAAGCTGAGGCCACTAAAATACATGCTACCTTCGCTCAAAAGGAAACTGAGATGAAAACTGAGGCCACTAAAATACAAGCTGACCTAGAGGCCACTAAAATACAAGCTGCCCTAGAGGCCACTAAAATACAAGCTGCCCTAGAGGCCCTAGAGAAGGAACGCGAACACACCATAGCCTTGGCAAAGTTAAAGGTCCTGGCACAAGCCATCAGTGGGAGCCAAAGAGACAGCATCAGTTTAAGTGGTTTTGATACTGAAGACCCTCTTAAGCGTACTAGAGACTGCATACAAAGCCAACACAGCGCTATCCCTGCTCCTGCAATCCTTCCTGACCACACAGATGCTCCCCTGAGACATCAGGGTTTTGATACTGAAGACCCTCTTAAGCGTACTAGAGACTATGTGCAAAGCCAACACAGCGCTATCCCTGCTCCTGCAATCCTTCCTGACCACACAGTTGCTCCCCTGAGACAACAGGACACAGAGTGTTTATCCGCATCCTGCACCCAAGGTCAGTACAATTACAATACGCTGCCAACCTTGCATCCTGATCCTCCTCTGTGCACCGAAATGTACCAGAAACCTGCACCTCACCAAATCTTATACTCAGAAACCTACATGCAGGCCAATAGGCAGTCAAGTCACCACACTCCGGTCAATCACACAATTCCAGTCCCATGTGTGGCAGAAACTAAGCTCATTAAGCCAGTTAATGGACTGAACACCTATGCTGCTCCATATGTACCTGCATTCCCAGGTCAAAGCACAGACTGTATGAGCAATGCTATCCAGGCAGCATCTGTCCTTCCAAAATCGGAGAATGCTGATATGACTGGTCTTGCAAGGTACATGATTCGGCGTGATCTGACTAAGACCGGTCTTACAGAGTTTGATGATAAACCTGAGAACTACAAGGGTTGGAAGTGTACCTTTGAAACCACGATCAATGACCTAGGCATCACCACCACTGAAGAGCTAGACCTGCTAATCAGGTGGCTTGGGCCACAATCCACGGATCAGGTCAAGAGACTTAAATCTGTCCACATTAGTAATCCCATCGCGGGTCTCACCGCTGCATGGAAGAGGTTAGAAAGAAGCTATGGCAGTCCTGAGGTCATAGAAAAGACCCTGTTCAAACGACTAGAGGATTTTCCAAAGGTATCTAATAAGGACAGTACAAGGTTCCAAGAACTCAGTGACCTCCTGTTAGAGCTTCAGCTGGCCAAAGCAGACCCGTACCTTCCTGGCCTCAGCTACCTGGACACTGCTCATGGGGTAAACCCAATAGTTTCCAAGCTGCTGTCCAATATCCAAAATAAGTGGCCATGCTTGGATCAAAATACAAAAGGAAAACCAAGTCTCCTTCCCTCCGTTTTCCTACTTCTGCGAGTTCATCGAAAGTATTGCAGAGTGTAAGACCGATCCAAGTTTTTCCTATGGAGAACACAGCGACCCTGTTTCATCTACTAAACACGACAGTCCACGTCTTAACTACAGGAACCACCAAGCTCCAATGTCCATCAAGAAGACTGATGTTCTTCCTGCACCTTCAGTATCACAAGATAAGAGCGACAAAGGTGAGAAGGTTGAGAATCCTAATCGCCAGTGTCCAATTCACAAACTGCCACATCCCCTGAAGAAGTGCATCAGCTTCAGGAAGAAGCCCCTTCAAGAACGGAAGGAGCTCTTGCAGAAGTTTGAAGTATGCTTCAGGTGCTGCGCCTCTACCGAACATCTTGCTAAGGACTGTGTCATCCCCATCAAGTATCTAGAGTGCGACAGCGAAGACCACGTACAGGCGCTCCATCCATCACAGCCTGACTCTGCATCTTCACCTTCTCCCACCACAAGCCATGGCGGGGAGAGTACTGACCAAGCGACAAGCCATGTTGCGGTATCTTCCTCATGCACCGACGGCTGTGGAGAAGGTCTTCGAGATAAGTCCTGCGCGAATATTTGCCTGTCATGGGTGTATCCCAAGGGCCATCCAGAGAAAGCAGTCAAGGTGTACGTTAGCCTGGATGACCAGAGCAACAAATCATTAGCCAGGTCAGAACTCTTCGACTTGTTTGACTTAAAAGGAGACTTCTATCCCTACACCTTGTGTCATGTGTGCATTGCCACGAAGATCGTCGCGGTTGCACATTTTGACTTCTCACAGCTGATCTGCTGTTTCTTTGTGTTTGGCAGCTAGGGAGTTAATTCTGTCTGTGCTCGGTGCTGAGACTGGGTGCAGTTTCTCCCGGCTGCAGTTGATTATTTGTTGATTGGTTTTCTTTAAATTCCTGGTTGTCTGCTTGGGGAGTTGCCAGTGAAACCTTCATGCAGACCACAGATAGGAATGAATCTGTATAGACTTTAGTTGTGAGCTCCTTAGTTGTTCTAAGCTCAACTTGGTTAGAGTTTATTTCCCAGACCATTTATGTTCCTTTGGTGTTTGAGTGTGTATGCAAGCGAGTGTTATCCTGTCTGTCTTATATGTCTAATCTGTGTATTTAGCTGAGATCAGCCCATATCCCTTTGGTGGTAGTCAGGATCCTTCTTAGGACTGATTACAGGGTTCAGGGTCTGATAGGAGACAGGGTTAGGTTGGAGACTTGGACCTCTGAACCATTATCAGTACCTCCAAGGTGAGGGATTAGTTAGGACCCCAGTTTAGGGTCAGGTTAGATCCCGGTCCACCTCTTTCCTGTTTCAGCTCATCAAGTCCTCAAGATTAACCCTGAGTTCAGCAGATATCGTGTCAGGTAAATCTATTCTATACTTACATGCTGATGTTGCTATACTAGTTGTTGTATAGAGTGTTGTTCCTGTATTAATAGTTTACTGACATTGTATACATATCATTAGACAGCGTGACATTTTCACTGGCCATAAAAATTATCTCCAGTTACCATGGATCCAGTAGCCCAGCTGGCTCTGCAGTTGCAGGGATTATCCATGGAGCTGACGGACATTAAGTCCAAAGTTTTGTCTCCCCTGGAGCAAACCAGAGTTGAACCTAAAGTAGCTCTCCCGGACAGGTTCACTGGTGGGCGAGACAAATTTTTCACCTTCCGGAGGCATGTAAATTGTATTTTCGGCTTCGGCCTCGATCATCAGGGAGTGATGAGCAGAGAGTGGAATTGTTATCTCACTTCTGCAAGGGGACCCTCAATCCTGGGCATTTTCCCTTCCTCCGGGATCCCCGGCTCTACTGTCTGTAGATCAATTTTTTACTGCCCTGGGATTGGTATATGATGACCCAGATCGGGTCTCTCTTGCTGAGACAAAATTACGTAAGATACAGCAGGGAGATCGTCCTGCAGAGGAATTTGCTTCTGAGTTTCGTAGATGGGCCACAGATACTCAGCGGAATGACCCAGCTCTTAGGAGCCAGTTTTGTCATGGGCTTTCTGATAAATTAAAAGACGTTTTGGCTCAGTATGAGTCTCCTCATTCACTGGAGGCTGCTATGGCCTTAGCTATCCGTACTGATAGACGGCTTCAGGAGAGGGGTGAGATAACACCACTCCCTGTTGTTTCTCCACCTACCACTAAAGTCCCTTATGTTGAGGTTCCCCTTGCCTGTTCGGATGAGCCTATGCAGTTGGGAGGGACATCATTTCGTAGGAGGGGATTGGCGGTACGCCGCAGGACTAGAAGATGTTTTTTCTGCGGGAAAGAGGGACATTTTGTTGGAGAATGTCCATCCCGTGCGTTGTTGAGCCAAAAGTCGCCGGAAAACTGTTAATCCCAGGTTGTGTGGTGG